>CM054136.1:22460264-22472764 GCA_028751875.1 Rapana venosa | reverse complement strand
TAGATAGACATTGAATAAGCAGTGTGTGTGTGTGTGTGTGTTCTTTAAAAAATAATCTTTATCATGGTTGTTGCTGTTGATGTGTGTGTGTATTTGTGTATGTGTGTGTATTTGTGTGTGTGTTGTGTTATGTGTTGTGTGTATGTGTTGTGTGTGTATGTGTGTGAGTGTGCGCGCATGCCCTTTTCTGCATGTGTGCATATGTTTGTATTCGTGGATAAATGCATATTCTCACCTGCGCCCGCGCGCGCCTCGCCCCTTCCCCCCCCCCCCCCCCCCCCCCCCCACCCCCCCCACACACCACAAACACCCATAAACTCGCCACTCCACTTTATCTGTATCTGTCTGTCATCCCCTTTCTGTTTGTACGGCTGGTTGGGTGGCTGTCTCTCTCTCTCTCTCTTAGTCTATCTGTCTCTGTTTGTCTATCTGTCTGTCTGTCCTCTCTCTCCCTCTCTTTTTCTCTCCACCCCCCCACTCCCCTTTTCTCTCTCTGCTCTGTGTGTCTGTCTGTCTGCTGCTCTGTATGCCTGCCTGTCAGTCTGTCTGTCTCTGTCTGTCTCTGTCTCCCTCTCTCTCTCTCTCTCTCTCCCTCTCCCTCTCTCTCTCTCCCTCTCCTCCATCTCTCTCTCTCGTTTGTGTGATACCTTTTGGCATTACCATTTTTACATCAGGACTCTCACACATCTACCATCCCTTGTGTCCTGTTTTCAAGCACACTGAATGCCGACACTGCTCTTTGTTTTGTTTTCACATTATTGTTTTTTTTCCCCATCTCTTTTTTCTCTCTCTCGCTCTCTGATGTTTTATCTGCCAAATGTGGGGAGTATTATGACGAAGGGCCTGTAAGACATCAGAGCAGACAGATGTTTGATTTTTTAAGTCTGTGGTGGTAGTGGTGGTGGTGGTGATGGTGGTAGTGGTGGTGGTGGTGGTGGTGGTGTGGTGGTGTGTGTGTGTGTGTGTGCGCGCGTATGTGTGTGTGTGGTATATGTATGTCTGTGTTCATTTTATTTATTCATTTATTTATCTATTTATCTTATTCTTTTATTTCGACGATAATGGAATAAGCGTTCAAGTGCTTTTTCATCCAGTCCCCCCGTGTATGCAATTTTGTAAAGTTTGTCATCCGTTCCCACCGGCACACATTTGCCTACTCTTCCGAAAAGCGGACCCATCGGCACACAATGGCCTACTCTTCCAAAAAGCGGAACGGGTTTTACCGTGTGCTCAAGATGTTCTGCGTGCGTTCGTACACGGGGCTTCGGTTTATAGTCTCATCCGAAGGACTATGTGTGTGTGTGTTTGTGATGATGTGATGTGATGTCGTGTGGTGTGGTGTGTGTATGTGTGTGTGCGTGCGAGTGTATGTGTGCGTGCGTGCGAATGTGTGTGTGTAATTATTATCATCATTACACACAGGTAAATTTACAATCTTTAGTGAAATCGATAATTATTCATCCATTTACCGTGATACTTTCTGTTGCTTAAGGTATAGCTGTATACGTGTTCCCTGTTATAGCCCACACAAGACCAGGACATTCGTTTCATATCTAAGGATACTGCTGAGCTTTTACAAACCCAAAATAACAAAGATAGACAGACAGACAGAAAGGAAAGGAGAACTAAAGCTAAGAAGAAGTAGAAAAGAAGAGAAGAAGAAGCTAACTATTTAGCAAATAATGAAGAATAAAATGCAATCATCTTTGTGAACTATAAATCATTGAAATGAATTCAATATAAATGACTTTAAAAAAATCTGAACCATTATCGTAGACTATCGATTCTTTCGAACAAGCTGGGCATGTTTAACAAATCATTTATCATCTCTCAGAAGGTTGTTTATTTCGGCAAATTCCTTTTTTCTGTTTTGGCCAACCTCCAGGCAAATCAAGCAGTTAACGTCATAGACCCCTGTTTTATAGCTGTTAATAAAACGTGTGCAAGCTTGCATGCGCACACAGGCGGTTACACACACACGCGCGCGTGCATGCATACACACACGCGCGCGTGCACGCATACACACACACGTACGCACACACACACACACACGCACGCACGAACGCACACACACGAACGCGCGCACACACACACACACACACACACATGCATTCATGTTATTGCAAGCACGCACATATGGAAAACAAGCTAGAAAAACGTCCCCAGTTGAATGGAACAAGTTAAAGCAGTTAACAGACAGGTTTCTGAAAAGTATTAAATTGACATATTTTGGCTCTGTTGTACCGTATTACATTTATCATATTCTATACAATTTCCAGTCAAGGCAGATTTCTCTACGTCAAATTCAGGCTGCTATTCTCTGGAAAAGTGCGTCGCCACAAGAGCAGCGCCACCCATTTTTATTCTCATACCTGAATGCGTCTTTGTGTCTCTACGAGAGCGACTTTTTTATATAGAACTTTTCCCAAGGACAACTATTATTGCCGCTCTTCTTTCACGTGCTACTGAATGTGTGTTGCACACGAGATCTTAGTTTATCATTCTGCCGGAAAGACTACTAGCACATAGACCACAACTTAAGGTCTACAAGTTAGAGGAAACATTAAGGTTCAAACGGGAATGGAACCTTCGACCTTACGCTTTCTAGAACGGTGCTTTACCTCGATCAAGTGCGGGACATCGATACTTGAATTTCAGAAAGTGTAAGGATCCAAACTGGAATGTCCATTCCGTGTTTAAGCATTCCAGCGCTGGCCTCCTCTGCATGGCAATCAGCCATTTAAAGAAAGTGCAGTGTGCATGCTAAGTCTCTCAGCTCTGTCTGGATTCCGGTGTGCCCCTCAGCATCGATGTCGAAACTCCCTCCCCAACCTCTCTTCCCCCCCACTCCTCCTTCTGCTGGTAAGGGAAAAGGGATGTCCATTTTAACCATTCGTGCAGAGTTTAGAGCCTGCACGTTTGAGTTACTGTGTATACTTTTTCAGCAGAGGATAGGTGACAGCGGCTACTTCTTGTGCTTCATCATTGCGTGAAGAACTCTGGAAGATAGCAATGTGGCCGAGTTAGAGGAGGGCAAAAAACACACCCCTACAGAAAACCAAGCAAGAAAAACGATAAAGTGTTTTGCTCTCTGTGTTTCTATCTGTCTGTCTGTCTCTGTCTTTCTCTCTGACACACAAGAACACACGCACACGCACACGCACACGCACACACACGCACACACACACACACACACACACACACACACACAAACACACACACATGCTTGTATAAAATCTTATATCCTCCAATGAAATTGAGGAAAAAGTGAAGACACGAAAGAAAGAACGAAAGAAAGAAAAAAGAATGAAAGAAAACATAAAAGAAGAAAGGTAGACAGAAAGGAAAAGAAAGAAAGACAGGAAAAGAACGAAAGAGAGAAAGAAAGAACAAGAAAAAAGAAAGAAAAGGAAAGAAGGAAAGGAAAAAAAGACAGAGAGACAGAAAGAAAAGCCAGACCATGATTTATTCCACCAGTCACTCCTTTCATTGCGCGTTTACTGTTGGAGCCAGCAGCAGCAGCAACACACGAAAGCAGGAAAAACAAGTGGAAACCGACTGTGTAGAGTACGGTATAGGAAAGGGATGGGGCAGAGAACGGAGACTTTGACAAGTGACTGGAAATTGAGACGTGAATTTGACAAAGCCAATGGCATCACGCAGAGATGCCCTGTTGGTGTCCGTCCATTACCGCCTTAACCTCCTTGCATAACAATCACCTAGTTCCAGAAAAAAGTGAACTTTGCAAGGGAAACATGTTAAGTTCCTGGTTTTTGCCCTTTTCTGTGCAGGGCTTGCCTGGGGAAGTTCGTATTTATTTACTTATGCGCTGAACAGAGGTGATTAATTGTAAACCAGTTTGAGTTTGATTTCTTTATTGTATTTTTTATGAAAGAAAACATAGCAATCAAAAAAGAAAAGAAAGGATGCATGCAGTAGATAAGAAAGCTGAAAAATCCGAGAAGGAAGCTTATAGCTCCGAATCCTAGCTTGGCACACAGCGATTTTCAAAAAGGAGTAGAGTGTACAGGAAAATGTACGGGCTATACGTGCCTTTCTCATGTTGTCCATTGCCCTCTGGCTGTGCTGGATTGCATTCTAGATTATTTTTCTTCACTTCATGTACCGTGATGTCTATTTCGGTTTGTCTTTGCCTTTGGCCACTACCTCTGTTTTGCTGATCCCATTCCTTACCTGTTCGTATGTGTGTGTCCTGTTATTTTCCTGAGCTCGAGGCTAGCTATCTTTTGCAGCCTTCATGGCCTCCCTGACGTTTTCTTTTGTGCCAGTGTTCAGCCTGGGATAGCACTGATCTCACCATCTTGTCTTTTGGATCCTCGGGCATCAGCAACAGTATTGTTTTCTCTACTTGTTCTCCCTCGATTTTCTACATTTTTGAAAAAAAATGAAGTTGTACACTTCTAAAGCGCTTAAGGCTACTTTGGTTTAAATAGCCATACATCCGCTCCAAAGATACGATTTAGGACGAAGATTGGTATCTGTTTTCCTGAAAACACAAAAAGGTATTTCAGTTCAAACAGTGGTAAACCTTCTCCTTTGTCTATTGGATAGAACTTGAAAATGGAACACGTCACTTCTCAATATTGTTTGATAGGCAGTGTATGCTAGAAGAAGCCTTTTTTCTTGTTCTTTTTTGTTTTCTGTTTTACTGTGACGTTTTCTCTGACATACCAGTCCTGATTCTCCCATGCTAATCATTTCGACATTACCACTACAGTCAGACCAAGACTCATCGTATTGCATTCTAAGATTATTTCCAGCAGTTTGCATGATGCTTTTCAACGCTATGCTGCCACAAGGCCTCCAACCAGAACGGCCCTGCAATGCCGCTGGGTCATTATAACAATGCTCAACGTCGTTTGTTCTGATCTACTATTATGAAGAGCATCATCCATCAAGCGCCCACTGACTACACTGTTAGCCTAGCCATGGATCCAGCCGGAGTGACAAGCTCATCAGGAGCGGCAACTGCTGTAACGTCCCTCTAACAACTGTCTCCTATATAACGGTGTGACTGGCCACAAACGTGAAAGTGAACGGAGAATCAGAATTGAAGTAACTATGAGACCAAAGCAGTAGGAGGCACCGAATGAGAGACAGTTTTCAATGTTTTCTTTATCGTGGATACAAATGAGGAAAGAATGATAACAAGTAAAGGTGTAGTTGTTACATAACCTATGTGGTTGTAGGGGAGCGAGGCGTCAGAGACCTCAACTTCTCCAGGGGCCAGCATTTTTAGGGTGGCGCCCATGTCCTCTCTCTCGCTGCTTTACCTTCCCTAACCCTAAAGAGGCAGATACCCATTTACAGCTGGGTGAACTGGGGATCTGTACTGAAGCCAAGGCGGGCAAACGGCCACCCATCCAACTGGTAACCACGCTCGATGCTGCTTAACCTTGGCTAGGGTAAAGCGAGTGCACAGACCTCTGAGCTATCCCATCCCCAGAGAATGATAATAACGCTAAGGAAATGCGCCAGCCTTGAGACAGATTGACAGAGTGATGCTCTTCTCTTCCCATCACATTATATTCAGGTTTCGATTCGTCCCAAAAGTACCAACACTTGCAGTGCTCGTAACGTTATCATGGCAGCTTTCTCAAAACTGCGTTTGAACGTGGAGGATGCTTATCTATGTCGTTCTTTTCTTCCTATTGAACCCGTAGCAGATTTTGGTATGGGTAGAAACTATCTGCAGAATTAATAAAAGCTAATCAGCTAATAGGAATCGAACCTGTAACCTTTCAGCCAGAAACCTGAAGCGTTAATCGTTGCATCACGGCGGCTACTCGCCTAATTACTTTTAATCAGACTTTTAATTTGACAGAATTTACAAAACCGCATAATAATAATAATAATAATATAATAATAATAAGTAATAATAATAGTAAATAATAATAATAATAATAATAATACATGGAATTTATATAGCGCTGAATCTTGTAAAGCAACAAATCAAAGCGCTCAGATGACTTTTGGTTTTTTTAATTTTATTTATGCGTGTGTATGCGTTTTTTAAAAATTTTGTCATCTGTTCTCACCGTCACACAATGGCCTACTCTTTCGAAAAGCGGAACAGGATTTAACTTGTGTGCAAGATGTTCTGCATGCGTTCGCACACGGGGCCTCGGTTTATAGTCTCATCCGAAGAACTTACACACGGGGATTGGATGTAAAAAAGCACACAAGTGCTTATTCCATTATCCTCGATATAAAAGAATTAAAAAAGTAAAAAAACTAACCAGACCATTAAATTGCATGCAGCTATGGGAGAAGCTGTCAGGGTCTTGGAAGCGTTGACAGCTGAGGTTTTCCTATTGAACTTTGATGCTTTGATCCCTTGAATTCCGCGGTCACTGCCTGCCTCTCTCGTTCAGTCGGTCTGTTTGCTGGTCAGTCGATGAGTTTTACCAGTTGAAAAAAAAAAGGTTTCATGTTTGTTTTCGTTCCTTAGTTGGAGTTGGAAGGTTCACCAATGGTTAGATTTTGTGTGTGCGACCGTTGTTGCCCACCATTAAGGTAGCCGTATTCCTGCTTCGGGGATTTATGTTTGTTCTTTTACTCTCTCTCTCTCTCTCTCTCTCTCTCTCTCTCTCTCTCTCTCTCTCTCTCTCTCTCTCTCTCTCTCTCTCTCTCTCCCCTCTCTCTCCGCTCTCTCTCTCTCTCTCTCTCTCTCTCTCTCTCTCTCTCTCTCTTCTCTCTCTCTCTCTCTTCTCTCCCCCTTTATGTCTCTGTATACGTCTTTATGTTTCGATCTCTATCTCTCTTAGGCCAGCTATGATTCAATATTTCACTACAATAGTGTATTTTTAAAAAACATTCTGACATGTCAAACTCAAGTCCTAAATTGTCTGCATGTCTACCACCTACGGGGAGAAAAACTGCTGGTTGGATGTTAGGAACCAACTGGTATAAAACGATTACCCGTCTGCAGTCTCTGTCTCTCTCAGTCTCCCTTTCCTTGTCTCTCTGTATCTGTCTCATGGCTGTGCTGCTGAGAACGGCTGATGACAGGGCAGACAGGAGAAAACTGTCGGCTGATGACTGTATTCCTCGTATCTCCTTGAAGACCATCTTGACCAAGAGACTGCTGGTGATGATGGCGACAATGATCTCTCTCTCTGTCTCTCTGTGTGCCTCTCTCTCATCAGGATAAGGGCCGGATGAAAAAAGTGTATGAATACTTACTCTGAACCCTTGGAAAATAAAGATTATTCTCTCTCTTTGTCTCTCTCTGTCTATCTGTCTCTCTCTGTGTCTCTGTGTCTCTGTGTCTGTCTGTCTGTCTGTCTGTCTCTCGTCCCTAATCATGGCAAGGGCCGGATGAAAATAAAGTGTATGAATACTTACTCTGAACCCTTGGAAAATAAAGATTATTCTCTCTCTCTTCTCTGTCTCTCTCTGCTGTCTCTGTCTATCTGTCTCTCTCTGTCTGTCTCGTGTCTGTGTCTCCCTCTCTCTTATCGTCCTTATCATGGCAATGGCCGGATGAAAAAAAGTATATGAATACCTACCTACTCCGAATCCTTGATGAAATAAAAATCATTCTCTCTCTCTGTCTCTCTCTTTCTTTTCTCTCTCTCTCTCTTATCTCCTTCTCATCCTTTCCTCTCCTCTCTCTTCTCTCTCTCTCTCTCTCTCTCTCTCTCTCTCTCTCTTCCACTCCCACCTCTCTCTCTCCGTTCTGTCTGTCTGTCTGTCTGTCTCAGTGCTCTGACCCTTGGCTGACCACCTCTCTCCTTCCTCTCGTTCCTCTCTCCATCCCACTCTTCTGTTGCTAGGTGACTGACACAACTTTTGTGTTCCACCCACATACTTACATACATACAATGTCGCGTCAGCGATCTATGTGTGACAGTCGTCAGCCTTTGTGGAAGTTGCTGAAATGTACAGCTTCGTACAACGCTGCAGAGGAATAGTATCCAAACTGACAGTTTGTCTATGCTTTGCTAGGAACAGTTGCTATCAGATGACTTTAGCAGTACCCGCTTGTGTAGTGAGTAGAGAGGTGTGTTTGTGAGTGTGGTGGTGAGTGTGTGGTGTGTCTGTGTGTGAGTTAGTGAGTGTGTGTGTTGTGTGTGAGTGCGTGGCGCGTGTGTGTGTGTTTGTGTGTGATGAGAGTTGGTATGTGTGTGTTTGTGAGTGAATGTGTGTTTATGTGAGTGTGTGTACGAGTGTGTGTGTGTGTGTGTGTGTGTTGTGCGTGCGCGCGCGAAGTGTGCGTCAGAAAAGTCTCTTTCACATCCGCTTTCATTGCATGGAGACTCAAACTCTTTAAAGGTAAAAGAAAATTGTTAAACACACTACTTTTTGTCTGAAGAAGAGAGAGGAGAAGACAGAAGAGGGAGAAAAGGACAGACGGCACAGAAGACAGAGGACAGAGACAGACAAACAGACAGACAGACAGAAAGACACTTTCCCCCATTCATTAGACCGTGAGTGGTGGTCTGGGCGCTAGTCTTTCGGATAAGACGTAAACCGAGGTCCCGTGTGTTCCACATTTATTTATTGCACGTAAAAGAACCACGCAACAAAGAGAATCTAAAAACAATAGGGAAACAAAAATACAGTTGCAGACAGGAAAAAGAAAACTATAATGGGCGGCGCTGCTCTTATGGCGACGTGCTATCCCCGGGAAGAGCAGCCCGAATTTCACGCAAAGAAATCTGCCGTGACTTAAAGTGGTATAAATAAATAAATACACAAACACATAATAAATAAAAAAAATAAATAAATAAATAAGAGAAGTAAAAGAGACAGAAGCAACATCATGAACATTTATATATTACACAAAGACACCCCCCCAAAAAACAAAACAACCCAACCAACCAACCAACCAACCAACCAGCCAACCAAAGAAGGAAACAAACAAACAAACAAACAAACAAACAAACAAACAAACCTTGATGTCTACTTTTATACTGGGAACTCCGGCAGCTCTTTGCCATGTTTGATAACCTCAGCCTTCGGATGAGACTATAAACCGAGGTCCCCGTGTGCGAACGCACGCAGGACATCTTGCGCGCACGTTAAATCCTGTTCCGCTTTTCGTAAGAGTAGGCCATTGTGTGCCGGTGGGAACAGATGACAGAATTGACAAAACCGCATACACACGGGGACTGGATGTAAAAAAAAGCATATAAGTGCTTATTCCATTATCCTCAATATAAAAGAATAAAAGTCAATGAAATATCAATAAAATATAAAAATAAAACAACCGAAAATAAAAAACACATTTTAACGAAAATCCGAAAGAGAAGAACGAAAACGCTTAAAGGGATATGGGGAGGAGGGATGTAGACGAGTATGGGAAAAAAACTGGTTAGGTTTGTGGTGATGGACACAAAGTATGTGAAGGCCAAAGGCATAATACTGGAAAGAGCAGTGGGCATTCATGTATTCTAGCGTTGGCCTGTTCTTTCTTTGTCTAACAAATAGCCATTTTGTTGTTGTTGTTGTTGTGTTGTTTGTTGTTGTTGTTGTTATGTTGTTGTTGTTGTTCTTCCTTCTTCGCTTCTCTTCTTTTTCCCAACACTACTATTCTTCTTCTCCCTCTACTCTCTACTATACTGCTGCTGCTGTCTCTGCTAGCTTCTGCCTGCTGCGCTGCTGCTCTCTACTACTCTTCTCTCCTCTCCTACCACACACCACCACCACCCCCCTCACCCCTATACTATCTCTCTACTTCTATACTACTCTACTCTTACTACTACTTCTCCTTCTTCTGTCTTCTTCTTCCTCTTCTCTCACCTCTCTTCATTCTACAATACTTCATCACATCTTCCTCCTTCTCTTCTCCTCTTCTTCTCTCTTCCTCTTCTCCTCGACTCTCTTCCTCTACCCCCTCCTCTTATTCTTCATCCTGCTCTTCTTCTTCTGGGATATTCTGCAGCATGAGAAGCTGGGTGTCGTGCTGATGGTACCCTTTGCCTCACATCACCACACAGAACATGTTATGTGTTATCATCATAGAAGGTCCTGTCAGAACACAAGGAAGACGAGCAGGCAGCAGAGCAAGAGGAGGGGATTAGCAAACAATATAAAGCAAAGCACTTATGAAGTCAGCTCGTCGTCTGAGTCTTCTGCTCTGTCTTCCTCTACTCTCTCTCTTCTCTCTCTCTCTCTCTCTCTCTCTCTCTCGCTCTCTCTCCACATACACACACATAACTTGGAGTTCACATCAGTGCCGACTCCACTCCCCTCCCTTCGAATGAGACTATAAACCGAGGTCCCGTGTGTGAACACACGCAGAACACCTTGCGCACACGTTAAGAGCCGTTCCACTTTTCGGAAGAGTAGGCCATTGTGTGCCGGTGGGAACGGAAGACGAAATTTACAAAACTGCATACACACGGGGACTGGTTGTAAAAAAAGCACCTTAAAACTAGTTCAATTTTTCCCGAAAGAAAAGTATAAGGGAGGAATAAACAGAGAGAAAGAGAGAGAGAGAGAGAGAGAGAGAGAGAGAGAGAGAGAGAGAGAGAGAGAGAGAGAGAGAGAGAGAGAGAGAGAGAGAGAGAGAGAGAGAAGAGAAAAGAAAGAAAGAGAGAGAAGGGGAGAGAGAGAGAGAAACGGACAGAAAGACAGACAGAGAAAAAAAAGCTAAAAAGAGTCACATTACTACCTTAATAAGAGAACAAATCTTCTCAACAATTTTCTTTTCCCCCTCTCCTCTTTTGCAGAAATGGGCAAAAACCCCAAACCAAACCAAAACCAAAACAAAATAAAACCAAAACAAAACGCAAACAAACTAACAAACAAACGAACAAACAAGCTCTCAGATAATCAAACAAACAAGACACACACCAAAGAAGAAGAAGAAAAAGTAAAACAATAGAAGGAAAAAAGGAGATGGAGAAGTAAAGCCTCAAAGCATAGCTAGCTATAATGGGTGCTGTGCAAGTGAGATGAGACTTTGACGAAGCCAAAGGCGCCAGTCACCCCGGGATGTCCATTCAGTGTCCACGCATTTCCTTGTTAGCCTTTTTTGCATACCAATCAGCTGGTTCCAGAACGCGTAATTTGCAGAAGAATGCTAGCCTCCCCAGTTTCTGACCTTTCTCTCATGCGGGGGCTTGCCATTAAGCTTTTCACTCAGTGCCGAGTAGAATAGAAGTCTGACATTTTCCCCCACTGATACAGTGATTGCTGTTTGTACAGTATACTGAGCTTAGTAGTGTTTCCATTGCGTTTATTTCTTGAGTATACAAACAAAAAATATTAGAAAAGTTAACTAAATTGAGAAAAAAGAAAAGATGGTAAAGGATCAAGATTCTATTTTGAGCTTAAGTTCTTTTAAAACAGAGTAAGCATGATAAGCAAGTTGTTATACTATACGTATATTTTTTCCAGTCAGTTTAGGATAATAATATAATGTAAGTTCACCGTTGAACGAAATTTTTAAGCTTTCAAAGCATTTCCATAATGTATACACAAAACACATCTGTTTCTAAGACAATATAATGAAAGACGAAATGCAGGTAGGCCTAACCAAGTACAGGATACACATATGTTTATAAGACAATATAATGAAAGAAGAAAAACGTTCTAAGAAAAGTTAGGCCAAACCAAGTACAGCATTACAAAATCTACTTCAATTAAAGATTCCAAAGAATGAAAATCCACTAAATCTTTAAAAAAAAAAGGCAATTGAAGATCTAATGAGAAAAGAACTAAGCCTTTTACCTGACCTGTCTCGTGTTTCCGCAATCTACCAGATGCCAGCTGTGAGAGTTCCCTCATCCTCTGTGGTTCCTTTCAACGAGACGCTTTTCATAACTTAGAAGTGTCCATGGCATTACATAGAATAAGTAGACATTTTTGTGGCCTACCAAAGCTGTTATCAAACGATGGTAATACGAACACAAAACCCGATAAAATAATTGTTGTCAAAAGAAAACAAAAACAACATCATGCAGAAGTAAACAAGTAACTAGTGTATTTTTGTATCTTACGTTCCGGGATCATTTCATACAGTATACAAGGGAGATAATAAAGTTTGTACCCACCCAAGGGCCAGTCTTAGCTGGATACCGATAACTGCACAAAACATTGCCAGATATCAGTAGAGTCTGAAGAACAAATGGCCTTCACTGGATCTCAGAAAAAAGGTACAATTCCCTACTGAACCAATTACGTAATTGAGGAAATATATATATATATATATATATATATATATATATATATATATATATATATATATATATATATATATATATATATATATATATATATATATATGTGTGTGTATGTATTTCTCTCTCTCTCTCTTTCTCTCTCTTTATATATATATACAGAGAGAGAGAGAGAGAGAGAGAGAGAGAGGTAACCGGCACCCCATGGACAGCATCCAGTTACCATTTTCACCAATTACAAACTCCCCCAGAAAAACCCTATAAGCCAGCTACTGCTCTGAAGTACAGTGGGAACGTGTGGGCTGAGGCCAGCAGGCAGACCTCCTGCAGTGTTACAAGGGCAGGAGA
>CM054136.1:22435264-22455264 GCA_028751875.1 Rapana venosa | reverse complement strand
GTATGGCTGCCTGTATGTCGATATTCTTAAAAACAGTCATACACGCAAACTTCTCATCTCGTGTGTACTGACAGTCTCACAGTGATTGCATAGTGTGATGAGTGAGACAGAGTACATATTTTGAATTACCTGCAAAGTGTTCAGCTGGGCAACAGACAGCAACAGCACTGAGCTAAATGCAAGCAGGGGAGTGTTTTATCCTTAGACAAAACGGAGCAAATGTATACTGTGCTTTCAAGAAGCCGAAGATGTGATCCTCTTTGATTTTTAAAGTATAGGGAAGAGGAATTTAAACGGTCTTTATACTCATTTACCAAGATACATGACTTCGTAACTGTCCCCGTAGCAAAACCCCAACGGATTATAGTATCGGTTGCTAAATATTTTGCATAAGCAAGCAATTTGAGGTAGACAATGCTGCCCTTCTTATTCTGTCAGAAGAAAACTATGCAATCTGTAGAGCAAGTTAACAATTGTGGAGCTCTCGAAAAACGTTGTGTTGGGAATCACATTTTTGGATGATTGATATCATCTTTCTGGTTTATTTTCTGTCCATTTTATCATATTTGCTTGCTTTTGTTTTGTAGACATCGAGAAAATAAGTCTCGCATATGATTAACCGAGGACCATTATAAGGATCCACCCGACGATGACGTCACCTTTTGTTTTGCTGCTTTTTCTATGTTTTAGAATATTCTCCGTTTTGGAAGTAAAAATGTACTTCAAAGACAGACAGACACCCACGCAAACAGACAGAAGATGTATATGCATGCGTGCACTCACTGTTTTCATGTACACATATTCGCACGCGTGCGCTCATGCATCCTCTTGCTTTTCTTGGTGGCCTTCCTACCACAGCTTCTGCTCAGGAGGTTTTGTTCCCTCCCCTGATGCCTGTTTTCTCTTCTTTTATCTGCCATCTGTGCTTTATTTGCTGTATTTACAGTCTGTTTTCTTTCCATTTACCACCGTCCACTTTGCTGCTCTGTCTCTCCAATAGACACAAAGACTAAACACATCCTTTATACTTACTCTCTTCTCTGAGACTTCCAAGCGCACCGTCAATATTGACTGTTCGGTAGGAACGTCTGCAATCTGAGTTGTTGTTTTTTCCTTGAGGGAAGTTGGAACAGCTTCGAAGTCAAACCAAATAAAAGCTGGATAAAACCAGACAGTTTAATAAGAAAGTTCTGAGTAACCCAGCCATGTTGGATTTTTTTTTATAATAAGAAGGTTTGCAACTTGATAGAAGGTCTGCAATTTGATAGAAGGTCTGCATTTTGATAGAAGGTCTGCAATTTGATTTTTCTGAAGTATGTTGGGGTAACTTTGTAAACTAAAATTCTACGTGTCTGGTACTTCTGCTTTTTATGTTTGGTTTTTGAATTAATAATTTTGTTTCCCATTTTTAATACTTTGTACCATTTACCTTGGTTATGTAGAAAGTTGTCGTAGCAGTGAAAGTGTTGGTGTCTGCTCTAATATCGTGGGCTGTATTTTTTTTAATTTTTAAGTCTGTTATTAACCATTGCGTCTGTTTCTCCTGTTCTCCATGTATTTATCCGTTTATGTCAGGATTTCTGTTTTTCTCTTATCTACATCGGTCTCGGTATTTCTGTCTCTCTGTTTCTGTTTGGTGGTCCGTCTGTCACTTTAATCTGTATGTCTGCTTGTTTGTTTGCCTGTCTTTCTGTCTGTCTCACTATCCTTCTGTCCATCTGTCTTTCTCTTTTCTGTCTTTCTCTCAGTCTTTGTCTGCGGTAGTTGTTAGTGCCTCTCTGCACATTCCACCACATCTTGCATGGTAAAATGTGAAGTTTTCACATTACAGTAAGCATGGGATGACTGTGTTCAAGAAATTATTGAGTCTAAATGATGGTCTTTCAACACAGATTATAAAATACATAAGCAATGGACTCATCCTGCCAGGGTGTGTGACCTCTGTGTGTGTGTGTGTGTGTGTATGTGTGTGTGTGTGCGTGCGTGCGTGCGTGCACATTTGGACCTGATGGAACTATTACTTGTTACTGATTGTATGACTGTTTAAGAATTAGTTGAGTGCAAGCGCTTTGATTTGTCTCTGCATGATATAGCGCTATATAAATTCCATTAATTATTAATTAATTAATTAATTAATTAATTATTATTATCATTATTATTATTATTATTATTATTATTATAATAAAGAAACTCAGAGAAATGTTTATCAAAGCAAAATTTATTCCAGATTTAGTCAGAAAAACTAAGCAAATCAAATCCTAACCTGCTTCTAGTTTTCGTGCAATGTACGACCTAGCCAATTATTTAGGTAGATCTATCTAATTTGGGAAAAAATAAAAATACACGCATACATTGGCACCGTAGTCAATCCTTACAAAGAGAAATAACTCTATTCTATTTATCGAGAATATAAAAAGGCGAACAAAAGCTTGTCAACATTCTTTTGTTGAAAAGATGACCCCTCCATTTTTTTTATATATTATTTTTGTTAACAAGGGAAGCATATATTGTGCTAGCATGACTGCCCCAGAAGAATCCTGTCATACCCTTGTCCACAAGCCTGACTGCTTTCAAGATGCTTCTCCCCCGCAGTTCGACGATGTCTCTCATAAAATGGGACGTTTCCTCCTTTAAAAGCATCCGACAACTAATTTCACACACTGATGCGTAATGCTAGGAGATCAGACAAAACAACACTGATGATTTTATTTCCTTTTTAATGACCGTCGCCACAAAGTGCGAATGTCATCCTTTCTGAAGTAAGAGACTAGGAACCACGACATTAAAGGTCTCAGATTTTTTTAACACCCCAAGAAGCAGGCAAGAGTGGTGATTTTTAGTTGTGCTCCTCGTATAGAGCTAATAGTCTCACCAATGGTGAGATTTCTGCGTGTGCAACCGTTTTTGCTCACCATTAAGGTAGCCGTATACCGACTTCGGAGAAGTGCTATCTGCTAGTTAAGGGTTGTGTCCTATCTTTTTTTTTTTTACATCTATGCCAGTATGTTTTTATAAAACTCATTTCAATTATTTATACCTTTTTGTATTTTCCCTTTCACTTAGTGGTGGGTTATTTTTTGCTTTCAAACTTATCCCGAAGTCAAAAAGCGGCTACCTTATTAGTGAGCAAAAAACGGTCACATACCCCAAATCTCACTATTGGTGAGCCTCTGAGCTCTAGTACAGGAATAAACAAAATAGAATACGGCTATGTTTTATGAGATAAATTTGCAACAGCAACAACAACAAAAGAAAACAGAAAGAAAAGAACAGTAAAGGAGATAAGACTACGGCAAAACAAAAAACAAAACAACAACAACAACAGCAAAAAAGAACGGAAAAGAAGAAAGCCAACAAAAACGAAACAAAAGAATACAAAAGATAAGAATGACAAAGAAGATAAAAAAACACACACAAAACCCAGCAAAAAAATGAAGACAAAAAGCAGCAAAGAATAGCCAAGAAGCTTAACAACAACAACAACAACAAAAAGAAAACAGAGAAAACACAAAACGAAGGGCAGAGAGACTACATGCAAATTTGCTGTGAACGATAAGCATGGAGGCTTGTTGTGAAATTTTCTGCCTAGATTGGCATTGCTGGTGAGACTTGGAACCTTTGCTACGCAAAAAGAAGAAAAAGAAAGAGCCAAAAGTGCAGCAGCAGCAGCAGCAGCAGCAGCAGCAGCAGCAGCAGCAGCAGCAGCAAAAGCAGCAGCAGCAGCAGCAGCAGTAGTAGAAGTAGTAGTAGTAGTAGCAGCAACAGCAACAACAGCAGCAGCAGCAGTAGTAGTAGTAGTAGTGGTAGTAGTAGTAGTAGTAGTAGTAGTAGTAGTAGTGGCAGTAGCAGCAGCAGCAGCAGCAGCAGTAGTAGTAGTAGTAGTAGTAGTAGTAGTAGTAGTAGTAGAAGTAGTAGTAGTAGTAGTAGAAGTAGTAGTAGTAGAAGTAGTAAGAAGTAGAGTAGAAGTAGTAGTAGTAGTGGTTGTAGTTGTAGTTGTGGTAACAGTACTCCCCTGTATGGATGCCAGGGCTCTGTCAGTATGAATAGCATCCCCACCTTCTGGAATTCTGTGCTAGACATTCCCTCTTATTATCACTCTCTTTGTTTCTGTCTTGTTCCTTTTCTTTCTGTCATGTCTTTGTCTCTTTTCTGCCTTCTTGGTACATTCTCCTGCCTTTTCTTCCCAGAAAGACTTAACAGATAACAATTCTCCCCCGCGCCGAACTCGGGTGCGCTGGGCCTGACTTGTCAGGCGCTTAACAGGCAGCACAATGCATTTTCGCTCATATGACAGACAATAGTTGCTGTCTGAACGTTCGACGACAATAATGACGAGGACGGGGACGACGACTACGAAGAAGAATATAACAGCAGCAGATCAGACAGAGATAGATGAAGAAGGTATAGAAGAAGAGAGAGAGACAGAAGCAAGAAGACAGAATGTTCATGCAGCAGCTAAGTAGTTGGATGAAATATTAGAAAGAGTAAAAATAATCATTATATAGAAGAAGAAAAAGCAAATGCAACGCACAGAGCTGTAACTTATTGGCCATTAGTTGAGAAATTAGCAAAGACAAAAAAGGCTACATTTCATAATGGTTAAAACATGCAAGATAACTTGAAATTAAAAAGTTTTGAACACACAACACACTCACATCACTACACACACACACACAAACTCACACAAACACACACACACACACAACCCCACCAACACACACACACACACACACACACACACACACACACACACAAGCAAAAATTGGGAATACAGTGTTATGAAAAAACATTGACTAGAAAGAGATATAAACTTATTAGTTACGCGCGCGCAAACGCAACACGCACATATGCATGTGCGTGCGTGCGCGAACACACCCAAGCACACCCACACACATACACCGATGTATGAATACAATGTTTTAAAGACCATTGACTACTAAGACAGAGATTATTTCACACACACACACCCATGTATTGACTACACTCATAACAATGACAATCAGGCTAGTAATTCAGAGAAAGGTAAAATATAGGTAGTTAATGTCATTGTGAATTTAGAATTCGATTGATTACTGGCACAAAAGAATTCCTTTTTCTGTTTGTTTTGCTGTTGGAGCACTGAAAACGGCGTCCTGAAGGCAACAACTGAAACTCTAAAAACAAAGCATGGGAGGGATCGCCCAAAATGGCAGTGCTTTGGTTACAAGCTGCTGATTGCAGAACGACTTGAGATCTTGGAACTGCTGTATTCCGGGGCTGCTTGTATTTAGTAAGACAGCAGTTGAATCATATCTCTGTTTCTCTCCATCACTTTGCCTTACATCCTTTCACACAAACACACACACACATACACACACACACCAACACACACACACACACACAAACACACACACACACACACACACACACACACACACACACACACACACACACACACACACACACACACACACACACACACACACACACACAAGAGCGCTACTTTTGTCCCAACGAGCTCTATACTGGGTCTGCGTTTTTTATTTTCTTTCAATTTACCTCAAAATCAGAAGACTGTTGCCTTATCTATTCACAGCACATGAAGCCCAAGCATGCCACTAGCTTACCTACCGTTTAGCCAGAATTCCAAACAGACCATCAGTATCGATTGTTTCCAATGAAAAACCTGCAATCTGATTTTTTGGGGGAGGAGGGAGTGGGTAGGTATGGGAAGGGGAGACATGAGCATGGGAGAGTTCTTCTGGAATAATATTGTGCTAAAAAGGACGAAGCAATAAACCAAAATTAAATCTTGCTGGTTTGAGTTTGCAAGTGTTTGTTTAACCTCAAAGACTTGCTTGACTGGTTTTGGTTTTTGAAAGGACCTACATGCAAGTATTGGATATTATCTTCTTTGGTTGTGTGTTTTTGTTGGCTTAAAAAAAATCAGCCTATTTACTTCTTCATTTTTATATTTCTTTATCAACCTATGTGCATTTGTCTGTTTCTGTCTCTATGTCCTTTTGGTATTGCCCTCTTTCTGCTTTTCCTTTATAAAATGATGTCTTTCTGTCTCTCTGTCTTCTTCTCCTTCTTGTTCTTCTTGTTCTTGTTCTTCTTGTTCTTCTTGTTCTTGTTCTTCTTCTTCTGTTCTTCTTCTTCTGTTGTTGTTGTTCTTCTTCTTCTTGTTCTTCTTGCTCTTCTTCTTGTTCTGTGTTGTTGTTGTTGTTGTTGTTGTTTCTTCTTCTTCTTCTTCTTCTTCTTTCTTTTCTTCTTCTTTTCTTCTTCTTCTTCTTCTTCTTCTTCTTCTTCTTCTTCTTCTTCTCAGTTTTATTTTGTATGTGACCCAAACAGCAGTGCAGGACCTCTCTGGCTGGTGACCCCATACCACCATAACACTGATGGGATCCGGGTGGACTTCTGGTCCTAAGGAATCGTCACGACGAGTCTGGGTTGTATGGCCGAGATGGAGAAGCTGGATTGAGCAGGGTGAAAAATGCATGGGGAAAACACCCCAGGAGATGAGGCAGAAGATAATGTATCACCATCATCAGCTGTCCCCTTGAATTGACCAAAAGGTCAAGCATGACGCGGTGGTCAACAGTTTACTCAAGGCTGACCTCTCTTTGGCCTTTTGCAGTAATCTTAATAATTTTTTTAGAACTCATTTTCCTTTTTTATGAAAACCTGAAACAAGTGTAATGAGTTGTTATAAGTTCATATTGTAATAAACATTACATGGCCATTAAGTGCAGGAGGTGTAGACGTTTATAAATCTTAACGCATTCTTTAAACGTAAAAATTCAGAAACCTAAGAATGTTGAATTGTCCCACCATTATACAAGAAGATAGCCATGAGATAGAGCAGGTTAAAATCTGAGTCCTAATCGGTATGCCTTTTGGTGCGGTTTAATGGATCAACAAATATCTAGAGAGAACTAATGCATTAATGCTGGATTCACCCACTAAGCAAACATTAACCTGAATATTTTTTTTTGTTCTACCAAAGGTAAAATAAAAACCGAACTCTATTCTATTCACTTAAAAAAGTGTGAATAAGTGCTTGTTAGTGATTTTCTTGTTGAAAAGATGACGTCTTAATTAGCTCTTTTAGAAAGGGGAGGCAGCATTGTGTGTGCCTGATTGCCTAGGCAGCATTATGTCATACTCTTGTCAGCCAGGCTGATTGCTGTCAAGCTGTTTCTCCAATCCCTGTTCTAAAGATGTGTCTGCTAAAATGGGATGATCGGTCAGTGAAAGGGCCGGATAGCTAATTTCACACCGTGATGCAGTAATTACAGGAATCATGACAAGACCCCCCAAAAGATAATTATTCTCTTTTTTTATGTCTGTCATTATGATAGTTAATAGGAAGACTGAAATCAAATGACAACTATTCTATAGTGGTGCATGCACCGTGGACTGTGACTAGTACTTCTTGTTTCTGAAACTAACAGCTTCAAGTTGGGTTGTTTTGTAGTTACATCTTACTTTCGGACTTAAAATGTCTTCCTTTTTCTACCAGTAGTCTTCTTTGTTCTCCATTCCATGCCACTTTTTCTGGTTAAACCTCTTCAAAGACAGACTATGGTTACAGTTATTGAGGTATAAAACAACAACACAAGAGGGGAAAAACGGTGCGTGTATGTAAGATTCACAATGTGTTCCCCAGAAAGGCAGAGAGATTTGTTGAGAATGCATAAATCTAGGTTGCATTTCCTGCAGGCAATGAAATCTCCTTGTGCAGCACAAGAAGAAGAAGAAAAAGAAGAATCTCGCAAGCCTTAGCAATAGGTGAACCACAACAAGGATCTTAATCCAAGGGCATTACAGAGATAAGGATACACACCCTACAAATACACACACTGCTGTACCCTACAAATACACACACTGCTGTACCCTACAAATACACACATTGCTGTACCCTACAAATACACACACTGCTGCACCCTGTATATGTATGTTTGTCCGTCGTGTTCGACGATGACCTCCAAAACAGCAGAGCAGGCAGCTGCTGTTTGGGAAAGTGGGCAGAAATTTGATTATAGTGGAGATGCCTTGCCCACAGTACATCCCCACCCTCTCGGCCAAGTGGGCATAAGGACAGTCAGCGTTGGAGATGTTCTCAAAAGGCCAACTAGCCCCCAGGGCTGCAGCACATAAGGACTGTGCAAGTCAAGCCTCCTAGTCAGAGAGTCATAGTCGATCACTAAAGACTAAGCTGTAAAGTGGAATTCCATGAGTGGGAAAGCCACTGGTCATACAGCCTCTCTCTTTGCTGTTGCCCCCCAGCGTCAATGGTTTAATCAAGAACTGTGATAAACCCCAGCACCCTACAAATACACACACTGCTGTACCCTACAAATACACACACTGCTGTACCCTACAAATACACACACTGCTGTACCCTACAAATACACACACTGCTGTACCCTACAAATACACACACTGCTGTACCCTACAAATACACACACTGCTGTACCCTACAAATACACACACTGCTGTACCCTACAAATACACACACTGCTGTACCCTACAAATACACACACTAATGTACCCTACAAATACACACACTGTTGTACCCTACAAATACACACACTGTTGTACCCTACAAATACACACACTGCTGTACCCTACAAATACACACACTGCTGTACCCTACAAATACACACACTGCTGTACCCTAACAGGAAACTGTAGAAAAACAGGGAAGGAAAGAATATTGATCTCATCCAGAATAGGATTGTCCCTAGATTCACAGCGCTACATCATCACAAGAATGCCCAACTTCTGTCTCTCAGCATCTATTTTTTATTTTATTTATATCACTATAAGTCATGGCATATTTCTCTGCGCGGAAATCGGGCTGCTCTCCCTGGGGAGAGCGCATCGCCGCAAGAGCAGCACCACCTTTTTTGTTCTTTTTCTGTCTGCAACTCTATTTGTTTCCCTATCAGAGTGGCCTTTTTCTACATAATTTTGCCAGGAACAACTTTCTTGTTGCCGTGGGTTCTTTTACGCGCGCTAAATAATTTTTGTAACACATGGGATCTCAGTTTATAGTCTCATCAGAAAGACCAGCACCCAGACCACCAATTATGGTCTAATGGATGGGGGAAAAGTTTCGGGTCCAAACGGAAAATCGAACCACTGCACACTTCTGACCCAGACTTTTTCGCTTTCTAGACAGGCGCGTTACCTGTAGACCACCGATTCACTGTTGGTAGCAGAAGTAGCTTTAAATGCATACTTTAATCTTTGGTACGGTGGCAAATGATCTCGGTGTTTCTAGTGAAAGATGTACAAATTAGATTAAAGTAAAATCTGTGATTGCAAACTGTGAAATTGAGTATGATCTGAAGTGTACAAGCATTAACACAAGCAAGGTCAATATTTTAAACTTTTCGTTACATTCTTTCGAGAACTGATACGGTAACAGTGTTGCTGCGTGGTGTTGGTATCCTTTATTCTTTTTACTGAAATGGTTTGTTTTATTTGGTAGAGAAGCACTATTAATAGGGAGTAGATTAACTCCAGGACTGCTGTTTTGTTAGACAGGAATGTACTCTCTGTCTGTCTGTCTCTCTATGCCATGGTGCATTTATTTGGTAAAGAGTATCTATGAAAAGAAATGAATCAATCCCAGGATTGCTGTCTTTGATACCAGAGAAAACTCTATCTCTCCGTCCCTCTGTCTCTAGCTCTATGTTACTATCTCTGTCTGTCTCTGTCTGTCTCTTCTTGTCCCTCTGTCTCTGTCTCTGTAAGACACAGGGGGACGGGAAAGCCTATTGGTTAGAACATTGTGCTCGCAATCTGACGACCCGAGTTCGATTCCCGTTCAAGGGGGATATTTTCCCCTGGAGTTAACATTAGTGCAGAGTCCACTCTCCCCAAAAGTCTTTCGGATGAGACTATAAACCGAGGCCCCGTGTGCCAACGCACGCAGAACATCTTGCGCACACGTTAAATCCTGTTCCGCTTTTCGTAAGAGTAGGCCATTGCGTACTGGTGGGAACGGATGACAAAATTTACAAAACCACATACACACGGGGAGTGGATGTAAAAAAGCACATAAGTGCTTATTCCATTATCCTCAATATAAAAGAATAAATAAATAAATATAAATAAATAAATAAATATCTCTAGCTCTATGTCTCTGTCTGTCTCTGTCTGTCTCTGCCTGTCTCTGCCTGTCCCCCTGTCTCTGTCTGTCTCTGCCTGTCCCTCTGTCTCTGTCTCTGTATGTCTGTCTGTCTCTCTCTCTCTCTCAGCAAGGCGAGGAGGAGGGAGTATCATCTTCACAGAACACTCAGGCAGCAACTATTGCTGTCTGTCATACGAAGGAAAATGTGTTGAGCTGCCGTTAATCACCTGACAAGTCAGGCCCAGCGCATTCCAGTTCGGCGTTAGAAAGAATTCTTATGTTTCAAGTCTTTCTGGAGAAAAGGCTGAGAATGGACCAAGACAGCAGAAAATAGACAAGAAGGAGGAAACTGGGAAAAAGAAATAAGGCAGAAATAAAAAGAGGGATAGAAAGAGGGAAATCCTAGCGCATCATTCCCAAAAGGTGGGGATGCTATTTATACTAACAGGCCTCCGACGTCCCCAAGGGGAGTTGGTTGGATGAGACTATAGACCGAGGATCCATATCGTTCTGCCTTTCAGAAAAGTAGGCCATTACGTGACATTAAGAACAGATGAAAAAATTTACAAAACCACGTGCACGCGGGAATTGGTTGTAAAACAAAGAACACGAATGCTTTTAAGAATTCGCTAGGATAGCGAGTTTGATGATATAATCACTGAACTATTTTGGCCTCTTATTACTGTGTAGAATGGGATTTGCTGCCTGACCCTCCATGCCTGCGTTTTCTGGGATGCTTCATTATCAGACCTGTGGTGTAGCCACACCTGCTCTATGTTTCTTGTCACCTTGCGGCCACGTCAGCTTTTAATGAAGGATGAGGTAAACTGAACACTTCTTCAAGCCTGCAGATTTGTGGATACGTATGATAAATATTTTGTTAACACGTTTGAAGAATTCATCTTTTGACATAAACAGGTTTTAATGATTTACTTTCTGTTTTTAACTACGCCAAAGCATAAAGCTGCTATGCTTAACCCAGATTTTCACTCAACATGTAATGACATTTTACAGTTGTGATAAAGATGTCTTATGTTTCTTTGTCGTTTATTTTTTCTTATTCATGTCTCATTTTTTTCTCCGTAAGGCATCCTTACATTTTACTATTGCTTCTTTTTGTTTGTAAAACAATGTAGTTTTTGTAAGCATACTATTTCTTCTTCTTCTTCTTCTTCTTCTTCTTCTTCTTCTTCTTCTTCTTCTTCTTCTTCTTCTTCTTCTTCTTCTTCTTCTTTGTTAGTATCATCTTATAAATAACACACTATACAACGATGCAATTTTTTTCAGTCTTCAAAGCAATCCTTGTAGTTTTCAGACAAACTTTCTAACAAAACACCCCCTCCCCAAACAATGTAACAGGTAGGTAAAGAAAGAAACTGTTATTGTTTTCACCAAAAATTCAAGTGTTTAGAAAGCTACTTTACAAAAAGGTAATTTTAGTCATTAAAAAGAGATAAAATCTAAAACAATATGTCAACAGCCCATGTGATCTGAAGCTGAGAAGTTGTACATTTATAAAACAAATACTCTGCCAGAACTGTTCTAAAACTGTCTGTAAGAAAGTGAAATTTACACAGCTGCCGAATTGATGCTTGCAATGATGTGAGATGTAGAAAAGTAAGACATGAATAATTTAGTTGATTGTCCGATCTTAGTTTTTTAAAAATAATAAAATGTCACAAAACATTCTACTTAAAGTAATTAGTCAATACCTTTTTCTTTGTTCATTCATCTACCTGTTATATGCTTTTGTCAAAAGTGTTGTGTACGGTTTGTCAACTTGATGAAATCGAACAACACAGCTGTCAAATTAGTTGTCATCAAGGTTGTTTGTATTCATGTTGCATCCCCTCCCCTCCTCCTCCCCCTCCTCCTCCTCCCCCTCCTCCTCCTCCTCCCCATTTCTGGGCATTTCAAAGCCACGCCCTGTGGCATGTGACTCTTGTCCATTGAAGGCGTCAGGCAGGGCTAATGTCCATGACTGGTGCGGTGATCATTGAAGGCCTTTCAGCTTCAAGGCGACACGAGGTGATGACCGCTTTCCTGAAATGGCACTCGGCCATCGGTGGTTATCGACCAGTTGTCGCTGACCAGGGCCAAGAGTCGTAGATCATGGAACAGATAGGCACCGGCACACATTAGCATCTTGACAGGTCAATCTCGGGAAAGCAAATTTATTCCTTTCAGGTCAGTGATAGTGCGGTGTCTGGATTTATATATAAGCTAGTTGTTTTTTTTCTCTGGAAGTAAGTTTAGGGTTTTTAATGGTATTTCTCCTTGTTGTTGTTGTTGTTGTTCTTGTTCTTCTTCTTTTTCTTCTTCTTCTCCTCCTTCTTCTAATACCTCCCTGAAAAATCATTCGACCGCGCGTCCCCCACAAGAAAACACGTGTTTTGCTCTACCCTTTGTCTGCTTTCTTAGCTGTTTCTTGTAGATGTTTGAAGAAAGCAATTGTATCTTGTTACGAGACCAAACTAGCATATGTCTATCTTTTTTTCTAATTCCAGCAGTTCTTCGGAGTCTTTTGTAATAATAGTACATTTCCTACACTTAGTTTGTTTTCTACATATGTCAGCAGGTTCCATATTTTGCTTGCTTATAGAAAAGCTGAACGTTCCAGAGTGTGTAACAGCTTTATCCAGATTTCTTTGAAGATATTCTGGTCCTTCAACACACAGGTTTTACTCAGGAAGGTGCCAATTCTTGCCTTTGATGCTCTTGACAGAATTCTACTTAGGGTCACTTTTCCTCGGGCTACTTAATGCTGTAGATGGTGTCTAGCTACGTGAGCTATTAATTAGCTTCTAGCTGCTGTGTTTAAATACTTAGGTATTAGATAGAGCTGTGGCTAAGTGGCGATGTCTATGTTATCCGCTGGCAATGCGGCATACAGCCTTTCATCAAACAAACTTTGCCAGTTTTCTTGTTCACTGCTCATCAGGCTGTAAATATCATCTAAGGAGCAGAGGTTTGAAGTGGTTCTTGCCCCAACATTAACTGGTAATATGGTTTATAGCTACATCATCTTCGTGTGTTATATAGATTTAGTGTGAAACGTGGGAGATATAAAGTAAACCCCGGCACGCCAACAGCTGAAATATGGACAAAGTTGGTTAAGACTGTGGGAGTTCACAACACCCCTGGGGAACTCTTCAAGTGTAAGGATAAGCGGTAACCAAAATCCTGTCATCAGCAACACACTTTTCGGATGAGACTATAAACCGAGGCCCCGTGTGCGAACGCATGCAGAACATCTTGCGCACACGTTAAATCCTGTTCCGCTTTTCGAAAGAGTAGGCCATTGTGTGCTGGTGGGAACAGATGACAATATTTACAAAACCGCATACACACGGGGACTGGATGTTAAAAAAAAGCACATGAGTGCTTATGCCATTATCCTCGATAAAAAAAAAGTCATCTGAGCGCTTTGATTTGTTGCTTTACAAGATTCAGCGCTATATAAATTCCATACATTATTATTATTATTATTATTATTATTATTATTATTATTATTATTATTATTATTATTATTATTATTATCATTATTACTATTATTATTATTATTCTGGAGAACAGTGCAGCAGCTGAGGCTGGGGACTCAACCACTCCTTGTCACCCTTCCCAACCACGAAAATCCTCACGTTTGCCAGAAATATAATCTTTCAGATAGCCACGCAAGCAAACGAACGCTCAAAACCTTTCGGGAAATGATTAAAACCGCAAACAAAATACCGTTCTTGTAAAACAAACAACCCTGCCAAGACTAACGAAAAATAAACCTCAAGGCAAACAGAAGCAGGTTAGATTGTTCATGGCGACAAACAGTTTAACAAATCATTAAATGTTGCTGCCTTTGGAAAAACAAAAACCAACAACAAAACAAAGAAACAACCCCCAAACAGGCCACTTCTCTCACGAAACAGAAATTTGTCATGCTTTGTGGAATTTAAGACGGTATGTGACAGCGTGGTTCAGGGGGGGACGGGATAGCTCAGTGGTTAGAACATTGCACTCGCAATCTGACGACCCGGGTTCGATTCCCGTTCAAGGGGATATTTTCCCCTGGAGTTGACATCAGTGCAGACTCCACTCTCCCCAAAAGTCCTTCGGATGAGACTATAAACCGAGGCCCCGTGTGCGAACGCACGCAGAACATCTTGCGCACACGTTAAATCCTGTTCCACTTTTCGTAAGAGTAGACCATTGTGTGCCGGTGGGAACAGATGACAGAATTGACAAAACCGCGTACACACGGGAACTAGATGTACAAAAGCACAATAGGCTTATTACATTATCCTTGATATAAAAGAATAAAAAAAATAATAAAAATAAAGAATGGACTGTACACATAATGATAACACTCGGCATGAAACAGGTCAAAGGATAGATGACACTGTCTCAATCACTCGATGAAATGATATAGCATTGAATTGATCGACAGACAAACAAACAACAACAAAACCAGAGGAAGCATGGCAGGGAGAGGAGAGGAGGGAGAGACAAAGGGATGAAGAAAGGTGGGGGATGATGAGAAGGACAGGGAGGGGAGGATGAGTAAGAGGAGGAGGAGGGGTAGGATGGGAGGGGAAGGGAGGGGGAGGGGAGGGAGAGGAGAGATGAGAGAGAGAGAGAGAGAGAGAGAGGAGAGAGAGAGAGAGAGAGAGAGAGAGAGAGAGAGAGAGAGACAGACAGGCAGACAGACAGACAGACAGAGGGACAGAGACAGAAGGGGTTCCTCTGGCGACCTTCTCTGCACATATCTCTGATAATGTCGGTGTACCCAAGGGGGTTCAGAGGAATGCGAGTTACACCGATTAACCGTCAAGGTGCTGCTCCCTCCCTCCCTCCCTCTCTCCCTCTCTTTCTCCCTCTGTCTGTCTGCTTGTCTGTGTCTCTGTCTTTGCGTCTGTCTTTGTCTCTGTCTCTCTTTGCTCTCTCTCTCTCTCTCTTCTCTTCTCTCTCTCTCTCTCTCTCTCTCTCTCTCTCTCTCTCTTCGGTTCGAGTTAGTCTCTCTCTCTCTCTCTCTCTCTTCTCTCTCTCTCTCTCTCTCTCTCTCTCTCTCTCTCTTTCCTCTGTCTATCTTTCTCTCTTCTTCTACTCTTCTGTATGTGTGTTAGTCCGACGCAAGAGTATGTATGTATGCATGTATGTATGTATGTATGTATGTATATATGTATGCATGTATGTATTTATGTGTGCATGTTTTGGCATGTGGGCCGGATGTTCTGCGTGTGCTCCCACACGGGACTTCGCTTATAGTCTCCTGAAAGGATGTGTATGTGTATGTGTGTGTGTATGTGCATATGCGTGTATATGTGTGCATGCGTGCGTGTATGCGTGGGCGCGCAAGTGTGTGTGTTTGTGTGTGTATGTGTGGGTGAACCTTAAAGATATGACCATAATTGTCCCATGTAAAATCCCCCCCCCCCTATCTCTTTCTCTATTATGGTCTCAGTATGATGTTCAATTTAAAATGTCATAACAAAAATTTCACAATGATGTATAATTGAGATTGACGTCATTCCATCACGTCATAATAACCCCCCCCCCCCCCCCCCCCCCCCCCACCCCTGAGGAAGGCGAAAGCCGAAATAGTGCATACTTACGTGTATCCATCCACGCACACGCCTACGCATTCGTACGCATATACCACGCGCTTGTCTTCTATGTATCGGCGCGCATCCGCTCGTGTGCATATGTTTTGCACGTGCAGCATAGCGGGCTGTTTGGCTTACCGTTCCTGTTTCTGTTTCCCTTCAACATGTGCGGGGTTTTGTCCCTGTCTTCAAGCTGTTTGTTCTTCTTTTATCTGCCATCTGTGTTTCAGCCACATTCCGTTTGTGCTCTGTTGACTGTTTTCCTTCCATGTACCGCAGTCAGCTGCTCTCGTCCTGCCCCTAAACCCTACACAAATCCCAAACACATCCTTGGTACCAACGTTTCTGTCTGTCTGTCTGTGAGTTGAGTGTTCCAGGCAGAGACCTATCAGTATTGAGTTTTAGTGTGAACATGTCTGCAAGTTTGATTTTCTTGAAGTTATGCCGGAACAGCTTTGATGATACCAGCTTGGACATTACACAACACAGGCCAGTTTGTCTAAATGTGTGAGAGTTCCGTGCGGACCCTCAATTTGGGTTAGTTTCTAGGAAGTTCTGAAATGTTAAAGTGGTATTGAAAATTAGATTAATCAAGTTAAGTTGTGCGAATTAAAGTGGCATAAAGGATTAAAAAAATTCTTTCTAAGGTATCTGAAGTAACATTGTCGTCATTAAATAAACACTGTACTGACAGTGTCTGGCAGTTCTTTGATAGCTTTTAATCTACCCATCGTTTCTGTGGTTTGAAGTCAACTGTCAGTCTGGCAGCTTGTTTGACAGTATCTCATCTAACGCTCGTTTCCCTGATTTATGTCACAGGTCAGTCTGGCAGTGAAGACCTTTGGTGTCTGCGTGAGAATGGTAGTGTCTGTTTTAATAGTGTGTTCTCTTAACTCTGTGTGTGTGTTTTTTCCAGTCTGCCTCTCGGCTTTCCTTGTGTCCTTTTCTCTTTGTCATTATTCTTTTCTTTCTATCATTCTGTCTTTCAATCTATCTAGTAGTCTGTCTCTCTTTCTGTCTGCCCTAGTTTTCTGGGGACCGAGTTAAAACACAGCCAGTGCTTACCTATATTTATCTCCAATTCAGGAATGTCGCCATGCCTTACTTTGCTTTGTTTGCATCGATTTCTCCCCTTGACTTAGTCAAATTTTATATACTAATTCTTGAACATTTCACAGTACACTTCAAAAGAGGATCAGATTACAGCGTGTGGAAGACATGTATACTGAATCTGATTCCCAGTTCCTTTAGTCCAGGCCTTAAAAGACAAGATAACGGAGTAGCCTAATCTCCCCAAAGCCAGAAGATATCAAAGCAGCCACATACCACCTTAGTGGTAATTAGTTCCTAGTATTTAGTTTATCATTCATACATCATGACTTTGCTGATGAACTAGTATCTTCTTTATACAGGAATAAAGTGATAGGAGTTTAAATTTCCTTAATATATCGTATTAACTGTAACAAAAATAACAAAAATCTTTCCCTTTATTTTTTAAGCGCCAAAACCCTGAAAGCGTGCTTGTCAATACCCTGTTGTTGAAAAGATGATATTTTCAGCCAATGGTTTTAGGTTTAAAAAGCAAGCGTTGCGTTAGCTTTATTACGCAAGAAGCATTTGTATACCACCTTAAGTCCGGGCAGATTCCTCTGTGTGAAATTTGGGCTGCTCACCCAGGGGAGGACGCGTCGCCACAAGAGCAGCACCACCCATTATTTTTTTTCTTTTTGTGTCTGCATGTGTATTGGTTACCCTATCAGAATGACATTTTTGTACAACATTTTGCCAGGGACAACTCTCTTGTTGCCCTTACATTCTGGTACGTGCACTAAATGAGTGCTTCACACGGGTCCTAGGTTTATTGCCTCATCCAAAAGACTAGCATCCAGACCACTACTCACAGTCTAGTGGATGGAGGAAGAGTTTCGGGCACAACTAGGGATCGAACCCGGACTTTGTTCGAGTTCTATGCAGGTGCGTTATCTCTTGACCACCGATCCATTATCTGACATAAACTACAGACATGACCATTACATTAAAAGCTGTTCAAAAGCTGTCAGACTGAGTTGAAATACAGAATTACAGAAACGACAGTTAGAGTCAAAGCCGTCAAAAAACTGCCAGACACAGTAAGTAGAATCTTCATTTAATTACAGCAATGTTACCTCAGCATACCTCAGATCAAAACAAAAATTGCAGCAGAAGTTCCTATAAACTAGCCAGAATTAATGGTTTGTACGGAACTCTCACAAAGTTCGACAAACTAAAAAGAAAAAAAAAGATTAGACAATCTGTTCAAGCTAATTTAGCTTCCAGTCCAAAACAATGCCGACTACAATCAAGTTGTTTCTCACCCCACGCACCGAAAGTGTACCTCGTAAAACTCCATGAACGGGATGGGGAAAGCTAATTTGCACACACTGGCGCAGTAATACAAGGAGCTCTGGCAAGACAAAGACGATGATTACTCTGTTGTATGTCCGTCACCTTGCGACTGCAATTACTAGGTTTGGATGTCAACCTTTCTGTTGCAGGGGGTACAAGTCACAGACTGTAGATTAGACATCTCTCCCCTTTCTGGAACTAATAGAACGACCAAGAGCGCTGTAAAGGAGTTTTTATGGGTTCTCTTTCCTGTCTTGTTCCTACCTCACTGTCCTTATTTCTAGTTCTAGTCTATATTCATCTGTATTGCTTTTTCCCCCGGAAGAATCGCCTCAACGACATAGGATAGCAGTGTTTAGGGAGAGATAAAGACAGAGAACTAAAAGAAGCTGGTTGCAAAATCTTCATTGGTTCCTCTACGGTCCACAGGACTACGGGGTAGGTGAATGTGAAGGTGAAAGAGATAAGCTGCAGTTGAAATGTGCTTCCAACAAGAAAAGTAAGGGAGATAATAATGTTGTGAACTTATGTTCTTAGATTTTCGCTTGTGGGAGGTAAAAGTCTAAAGAGGAGGAGGAGGAGGTGGTGGAGGAGGAGGAGGAAGAGGAAGAGGAAGAGGAGGAAGAAGAAGACGAAGAAGAAGACCACGAGCAAGAACAAGAAGATAGTGATGATGATGATGATGATGATGACGCCGGTGGTGCTCTCTCTCTTTCTATCTCCCTCTCTCTCTCTCTCTCCCTTCTCTCTCTCTCCCTCCCTCCCCCTTCTCTCTCTCTCCCTCCCTCCCCCTTCTCTCTCTCCACCTCTCCCCCGTCTCTCTCTCACTTGTTATCATGCCCCATCCTCTGGCACCTTACCTCTTACTTTTGTTTTCGTTTCATTACCTTAGCCAGCAGACAGACTCCTGCTGCCCTATCTGTACACGGCACACGGGGTGGAAGCACGCCCTGCCTACCATTTTGACAGAATTCCAAGCGGACCATTAGCATCGATTTGTCAGCGGGAGACATGCAATCTGATTTCCTTGGGGCACGAGGGAAAAGGGAGACACTACCCTGTCCATTTGGAACAGACTGCTGTCTTGGAAAGGACAAAAAACAACAACAATAGAAACCAGCGGCTAAACTGAACTCTTGTGGGTGGATAAGTGTAACAGTGATTTGGACGAGCTTTATTTGATTTTTTGTTTGTTTGTTTGTTTTAGATAGGGCTATTGTAGACTGTTTGGGTGTTTGTTTCCCTTTTGTGGCGGGGTTCGTTTTACGGTATGGTTTCCTTTTCCTGTGCGTTTCTTCGTTGAAATTGTGTGTGTGTGTGTACTACCTACTACTACTACTACTACTACTACTACTACTACTACTACTACTACTACTACTACTACTACTGCTGCTACTACTACTACTACTACTACTACTACTACTACTACTACTACTACTACTATACTACTACAACTACTCCTGCTGCTGCTGCTTCTACTACTATTCTACAACTGCTACTGCTACTACCATTGCTGCTGCTGCTGCTACTACTACTACTACTACCACTGCTGCTTCTGGTGCTACTACTACTACTACTACTACTACTACTATACTACTACTACAACTACTACTACTACTACCACTGCTGCTGCTGGTGCTACTACTACTACTTCTACTACTACTACTACTACTACTACTACTACTACTACTACTACTACATACCACACATCTGACCAGAAGCAACTCTGAAAGCCGCAAACGCTCCTGTACGTAACGAATCTGGAACCGAGACTCCAGGCAAGGCAGATCAATCACAGGACACGTCGTCACACAATCATTACCCACTGACCCTTCATCTTAACGCAGCGACCTTGCTATCATTATGTGTCTGAAGTCAAGGCCTGTCTCTCC
>CM054136.1:22392764-22420264 GCA_028751875.1 Rapana venosa | reverse complement strand
GCATGCAAGAAAGAGAGTTGAGATAGTGTGTGTGTAGGGTGTGTGCGCTTGCTTGTTGTGTGTGCATGAGTTAGTGCAAGTAACACAGATAAATATGATTGTTTTAGTCTACAAGAGAAGAAAGGAGAGAGAGAGAGAGAGAGAGAGAGAGAGAGAGAGAGAGAGAGAGAGAGAGAGAGAGGAGAGAGAGAGAGAGAGAGAGAGACGAGAGAGCAGACAGACAAACCGACAAGACAGACAGACAGACATAGAGACAGAGACAGAGACAGAGAGAGACAGACACACAGACATAGACATACATACATACATACATAGACAAATTCCTTCCTATAGTTATCAGCAGTGCAGCAGACACAAGATCAGACAAAACTGTTATGTCTGTCCTGTCTGCACCTTGTTTCTGTCCTCCAGGCGGTGATGCCAGCCAGCAGTGCAGTAAACACACCGGTGAGACACGGCCCTTGTTGATGCAGATCAACCATGCTTGTGGGGGGGATTCCCATAGTTTATCCCGTAACACACGATTCGCGACTTTTTCTTGGTAAAAGTATGACACAGATGCTTGCTTAGCTGGTGGCAATGCTGGTCAGAGATAACTACCAGGCTTTGCTCAACTTTTTTCATTTCCAACATTCCCTAAATTTTGTTTTGCTTTGTTTTTAAATGTTGTTCTGTGGGGCATATTTGTTCAAGTCAACTTTCTGATTTCTCGTGTGTGTGTGTGTGTGCGTACACGCGCGTGTGTATGTAAGAGTGTGTGTATTTGGGTGGGCACGTGCATGCGGGCAAGTAAAAACACACACATATGCATATGTGCATGCGTCTGTGTGAGAAAAAAAGCAACGAGAGACTAAAAGATGACGATAGGGAGACAGAGATTTCAGAAAACAGACAGACACAGAAACCAGAGAGAACTGATATAGAGACAGCTGACAGAGAAGAGAAGAGAGAAAGAGAGAATGATAGAGAGACAGGTGAGAGAGAGAGAGAGAGAGATACAGAAGAGAAGAAGAAGACAAGACAGACAGAGAAGAGAGAGAGGGAGAAGAGAGAGAAGAGAACACAGACAGAACAGGGGATCTGTCCTCTCATGGCGAGAGACAGCAGAGCAAGCTAGGACAAACAGATCTATCACAGCCTGACATCACATACTCCTCCTGCAGGGCGCTTGGCACAGCAGAGGCAGTAGACAAAATCTCGACCGCTGCATAGGCTCAAGCTGCACCCTTGCTGTTGCATGCACATATAAGGAACTAACTAGATACATGACAAAATATGTGCAAAGTGGTTCGTTCCCAGAGTTGATCTCCTGACACACACACCGACATTTCCATCAGACTAGTAGTAGCTGATGGGTATTGCAAGATAGAGAAAGCAGTCGTGATTTCGGGCCGAGGTAAAAAAAAACAACAAAGCAAAAAGAGGATCAGTTACTTATGCAAGCAACGAGCTTAGGACCACAACAGTAACACGATTGTATGTTTTGAAATGTTAAGTTGAGATTTGTATTCTTCCCTGACAAGCACTTAGTGTAATAACTTGTAGTTTTCAATAAAGAAGAAACAAGTCCACTGAAGCCAGGGTATGGTTGCATATAGAGCGAGGTACTGGAAAAGAGACCATACCACATAAACTTCTTATCCTGTACGTAATTGCGAGTTCATAGGTTAGAGGGGTGAGAGAAAAATATATTCCCCATCCCCCCCTTCAAGTCAAGTCAAGTCTTTATTTCCAGATGGTACACTGAATAGGGGACGGGATAGCTCAGTGGTCGGAGCACTTGCTTTCCCCCAGCCAAGTTAAGCAGTGTCGAGCGTGGTTACCACCTTAGATGGGTGACCGTTTGCGCGCCTTGGCTTCAGTACAGTTCCCCCAGTTCACCCAGATGTAAATGGGTACCTGCCCTCTTTAGGGTCAGGGAAGGTAAAGCAGCGAGGGAGAGGAGATGGGCGCCGCCCTCAATATGCTGGCCCTAGAGAAGTGAGGTCTCTGACGCCTCGCTCCCCTACGACCTTATAGGTTATGGGACTCCTTTACCTCCTTACCTTTTACACTGAATAAGCAATGCATTTGCTTATTTTTTTCATCAAGCCATCTATCTAAGAGCAAACATTTCTGAATGAGAACACCCTCCGAATGCTGGTCCAACAACACCAAATCATCATTTTCCTAGCTGTACCTTCTCTCTTCTGTCCTTTTCTCTCCATTTTCTTTGTTTTAACTATTAAATCGAGACGCAGGATAGCCTAGGGGTTGGAACATTACTCTCTGATCTGACGGCTCTAGATCAAGCCACCACCGAAGCACCCGTTCAAGGGAATTTTTCCTCTCTGGCGTTCATATCAGTACCAAATCTACTGCCCCGACAGTTCTTTGGATGTGACTATAAACCGAGGTCCCGTGTGTGCTCGCACACAGAACACTTTGTGCACACGTTAAAAGTCGTTGCTCCTTTCGGAAGAGTAGGCCATTGTGTGCCGGTAAGAAATGGATGACAGAATTATAAAAAAAAACCCACCTGCATGGTATGGTATATTATGGTATGGTATGGTATGGTGTATTATGGTATGGTATGGTATGATGAACCGCCGACCGACTTTGTCTTAATATTCATCTGTGGCAGAGGCTGTCATGCCCGTAGGAACAGGACTGCTTAGCAACTCCAGATGTTGAAATGACACAGTAAGGCGTAGCCATTGTCTCGGCCTGCACAGAAGAAGCATACTACTGCGCATTGTGACAGCAGATTAGGCAGCCTAGATTTGAGGCTGCTCTCTTTAAGACAGTCCTTTATATTCCACCCCAAACTAGAAACTTTTCCCCCTATCCATTAAACCATGAGGGGTGTTCCCAGCGCTGGTCTTTTAAAAAAGACAATACAACAAGGTGCTCTGTACGACAGAGAGATTTCACGTAGAGAAATCTCGTGACTTAAAGTGGTATAAAATATAATTTTAAAAAAAGTATTAAACGTATATTCTTCTCCCGGTCTTACATTAAATGTCTTTGCATATAGCAGGAGATTTTTTTAAACAGAACTTTTCCAAGGAGAACTCTCATCTTGTTATGGGTTCTTGAACATATGTTTAATATATGTGGTAAACAGAATCTTGTATTGTCTTTTTAAAAGACCAGCACTCAGACTGCCACTCCTGGTCTAATGGGTTAGAAAAAAGTGTCTAGTTTCGGGTGGGATTGACCTTCTGCCTCCTTGTTTTCTGGATAAATGTCTTATGTCCAGACCACCTCTGTGTGACACACCTCCAGAACCCTAAACCACCCTGGAACACAGTCTTTCACTCCCACAACGGCTCGATTCCCCCCATGCTCTCAGTTCAAAATGCAAACTAGCCTTGACAAGCGTTAGCCTTTTCCAGTTGACCTAAATCCGCCTTCACCTCCCCGTGTTGTGTAATATCCATAGACATCACTTCATGTCTTGTTTGCAGACAACAACCCCCCCCCCCTTCACTCCCCCCCCCCCCCCCCCCCCCCCCCCAATCTCCTCCCTCTCTCGTTGATCTACGACCCGCTCCCTTTATCATCAAGCACACAGCGTGCAGCGCCTCAAGCCGTTTGGCATTCCGATCCAGAAAGCACAAGCTTTGCAATGACAGACATTAAAATCAAGTAATCAGCATCTTCCCATCTTGTCAGGTTTGCAGCAATTGGCGGCATCAGTGGGGGAAATTGGCTTTCAAATGCCCGCAAAGAAGAAGCATTGCACCCTTCGGCGTGATAAGCAGCCCTGAAATGGGGGGAGGGGGGGAGCGAAGGAGGGAGGGAGGGGGGAGGGGGGTAGGGTAGGAGAGTGCAGTTTTTAAAAGCCGCCTGTCACATCGATAACGATCACGATTCTTTTCTAGAATAATTATGCTAACATTATGTTTAAATATTGTTTTCTGAAAAGATGTGTTGAAAAGTTTAATCGCAGTCTAGGGATCGTTCACATTAACATACGCTTGAGAGTCGCTTCCTGTTCAAGAAGGTTTAACTACTATCTTTGAATGTTTTAAGCCACCACATGCATAAAACTAGTAGTTTTCTGGCATGATCTGTTTAACAGAATGCTTTATGACCACCTTGCCATAACTAAACTAAGACATGCCGGCACATTGCTTCCATGTTTGATTACGATCTTAGGATGGTTTATTAAGGTAACATATGACGGAGCATTACTTCTTGGTACGATATGTTACACACATGTAATTTCCATTTAGGCATAATAAAGATGACAGAATCATGTCTAAAACTTGCTTTCTGGTACGTTCTGTTCATAATGGTTAATGAATTTCTTTCTAATGATAAGAAATGTGAAAAGTAAAGTATACATAGAAATATATTAACAAAAGTGTGTTATACATATTTGTTATTTCCCTTTTTATGAGTTTATATGTTATCATCCTCATGCCCTTCGCTCAAGAAATGTTTGATCTTAAATCTAATTCACTAGCAGCCGCGCATCTACACGTGGTTCATACATCACTCGCACTTTTCTATGTGTGGCGTTGACCTCTGTCACACCACGTGACGTTTAGCTCATTCATATGCATGTGAGGTCGAATGCAAATGGGAACCTGTTTATATGTTTGAACCTGCAAACTTTGAGGTTTTATAAATGGATGTTTTTCGTAGGTTATTTTTTGGCGTGATTCAAGATGGTGTCAAGGTTTACAGCTAGATGCCAGACAACAACAAACATGTGTTAGTGAGTCAACAGGGCAACTACAACGGTGATTTGGACTGTTGTGAAGGGGGCATGGTCGCGGTCACAGCAGAGAGTGTTTATTTATTTATTTATTTATTTATTTATACAACTTTAAGTCACGAGATTTCTCTGCGTGAAATTTGGGCTGCTCTCCCCGGGGAGAGCGTGTCGCCACAAGAGCAGCGCCACCCTTTTTTTGTTTTGTCTGCAACTATATTTGTTTCCCTATCAGAGTGGCTTTTTTCTAAGAATTTTGCCAGGGACAACTCTCTTGTTGCCGTGGGTTCTTTTACGTGCGCTGAATACTTTTGTGTAACACACGGGACCTCGGTTTATCGTCTCATCCGAAAGACTAGCGCCCAGATCACCACTCATGGTCTAATGGATGGGGAAAAAGTTTTGGGCCCAAACGGGATTTGAACCACCGCACACTTCCGACCCGGACTTTTCGCATTCTAGACAGGCGCGTTACCTCTAGACCACCGATCCAGTGTGGTGGTGGTTTAGACCAGAACGGTGTTTTGTTTTTCGGACAAGAAGGATCTACGGATGAACATGCAGAATCGAGACTGCCTTCTGTGTTATGACGGGCAGATTGATTTACAAGTGTACCACCCCAAAATAAAGAGAACGATTCTCCCCACTTCCAGCCCCTGCCCCCTCCCAGGAGTGCTGCTAGGCCCTATCATGCTAACTTTCCCCACACCTGAAGACCAATATCTGGTCTACGGAGCTTCCAATGAGAGACAAACTCTTTGGAAGCCTGGAGGGCCTTCAGGGCACAACAGCATTTGTCAGTGACTCCGGAGATGCTGTCTGAGCGTTCGACGACGAAGAAGAATACTAATATTAATTTTTGTAATGTTTTCTTTGCTTATACATAATAATACATTTTTAAACACAAACTGGCAGAAGCATGAAGCATCCCGAGTAAAAGGTGGATGCGAATAAACACGAGTGATATCTGTACCTCCTGCATTTTTCACTGTTACCTGAAATAACGATGCACATACAGAGATTATCTTCCCTAGAGTTATTCCCCGAGTTCTGCCCCATGAATTATTCCCCGTGCTCTGCTTTGGTTGGCTGGAAACTGTGCACCATTCAGTCATAGACCACAATAAATGAACATTATATCTGCATGGATCATTATATAGCCGTTTCCTCCTGTGGGGATGCCGGGCGCCCGCCAGTATGAATGGAATCTCCACCTTTTGGACATTCTCTGCTAACCATTCCCTCTTTCTATCCATCTGTTTGTTTCTGCCTCGTTCCTTTACCTCCTGTTACCTTCCTGTCAATTATATGTCATCACGATACATGCTTCTGTCTGTTTTCAGAAACACTTAAAGGATAACAAGTTTCTCCCACGCTGAAGTCAGGTGCAGTGGACCTGACTTGTCAGGCGCTTAAACAGCTGCGCAACGAATTATTTTTTGCTCATATGACAGAAAACAACACTTCCTGTCTGAGCGTTCGAAGAAGTAGAATGCAAAGAAGAAAAAGAAGAAGAAGAATAAAAAGAAGAATTTCGAAGAAGAAGAAGAAGTAGAAGAATTGCGAAGAAGAAGAAGAACATCGATTTTTATATCAACCTTCCCAAAATAATAGCAATTTCCCCCCTGAAAGCGCTGCTAGTCAAAAGAAATCATCATTTTTCACTTTCTCGGTAGACAGGGTGGGCGTACACAGATTATTCTAGATGGCACAAGCTTCATCCAAAGACCGCGCAAACCCAAATTGAAAATTGAAAAAATTCGACAGAGTAGTACAGAAAAGAAAACAAACGAGCTATCATGCAACAGCTTGCAGACCAGACCTTCTTAATGCTTCTCACAATATGCAGCGCTTTTTACATTGCGAATTGGCCCTCATTTTCCATCTGTCCAGCTGGATTAGCCTCAGAGTTTTAAAAAAAACAGCGTGGAGTTTCGTGACAATGGAAATTTAAGCATGGTGGCAAGACAGTAAAGGAAGAAGGCGGGCTGAGGTGGAAAGGAGGGATGGGAGAGGCGGGGAAAGGGAAGGAGGGTGGTGGTGTGAGTAGGTTGGAACCGTATGAAGACAATGGATCGTCTATGGGGTGGAGGAGGAGATGAGACGGATTACGGTGAAGATGAGATGCTGGAGAATAAGTCTTGGTCTTCATACGCACCCATACACGCATGCAAGTAACCCTGCACGCATACTTTGTGTTTGCAGGCAATAACTTGTAATAGTCATACGCACGGGCACGTATGCTCGCAAGAACAGACTTAAGTATGAACGCATGCTTCCTCGCGCGCATGCACGTACGCAGCGATAGAAAAAATAAAAGCAGAGACAGAAACAAACAGAAACACTGAGAGAGAGAGAGAGAGAGAGAGAGAGAGAGAGAGAGAGAGAGAGAAGAGAGAGAGAGAGAGAGAGAGAGAGTAATAATCTTTATTACCAAGGTTTACAAATACGTATTAACATACTTTTCCTCATCCGGCCCTTGCCCTGTGTGTGTGTGTGTGTGTGTGTGTGTGTGCACGCGCGTGCGTGTGTTTGCGTGCGTGTGTCTGTGTGTACACGCGCGAGTGAGTGAGAGAGAGAGAGAGAGAGAGAGAGAGAGAGAGAGAGAGAGACAGAGGAAGACAGACAGACAGATAGACAGACAGACACAGAGACACAGAGAGAGAGAGAGAGAAGGGTGACAGAAAAGAAGACAGCAAGAAAACAAAAGAAATGTAATAGAAAAACATTAATAACCAATTCTGATCATAACCATAAAGGAAGCTACATGGATCGCAGCCGACAAAACTCAGCACGGCCATAACTGACAGGAAAAGCGAATTTATTGTATCCTCCTTTATGAATTCATGATATCGCTCCGTGATTTCCCCACCCACTTATCCTCACAGCTTAACGACAAGCAGATGATTGTCACATTCACAAGTGAGTGCTGCGCATAATATATTATACATGTGGCCCCATATAACTAAAAGGAATGAGCAGAGCTAGTTGTTAATATCTTATGTGTGATTATTATTTCCTGCATAATATCCAGCACACTTTATGGAAAAAAATCATCTCCCTTGATAAGGTTAATCGAGAAATTATCTCCCATCGTTGAGTTATGTTTGCGCTTATGTGTTAAAGTTTATTGCCGCTTGAGCTCTTGACTATTTGCGAAGTTATTCTTTTTGTCAGGAAGAAGAATTTGATAGACACAACATTATACCTAGCTGTATCAACTTGGCAATATTATCTGTAAAGTGAGTTTCATTTTGTTAGGAAGTCAAATGTGCAGTGTTCTTGCCTTCTACTACACTTTTTGGTTGAGACTGGAAAATGTGAGAATGTCTGTACTGTCTTTATAGACTTGCTAAAACTCTCTCTCTCTATCTCTCTCTCACACGCCCACCCACACACGCCCACCCACCCACACACACACACACACACACACACTTTGGATGAGACTATAAACCGAGGTCCCGTGTGTGAACGCACGCAGAACATCTTGCGCACACGTTAAATCCTGTTTCGCTTTTCGTAAGAGCAGGCCCTTGTGTGACGGGGGGAACAGACGACAGAACTTACAAAACCGCATATACACTGGGACTAGATGTAAAGAAAAAGAGACATAAGTGCTCATTCCAATATCCTCGATATAAAAGAATAAATAAATTAATTAATAAATACATAAAATAAAATAAAAACACACACACAGAGGAGGACAGATGTACACAATGAGAGATAATTGAAGAAAAAAGACTCGGTTTCGTTTATTTACGAAAAACGAGTCAGAAATGTATTCTTGTTTTACACACAAGCAGCGTAGTCATAATATCATCATCATCATCATCATCATCCCTCCTCTCTCTCTCTCTCTCTCTCTCTCTCTCTCTACACACACACACACAACACACACGCACACATCAATATTTAGCTGTCTCTGTCTCTCGCATCTATTACTATTTGTCTGCCTGTCTGACTGCCTGCCTTTCCCCCGTATAGCTAGCTACAAGGCTGTAAAAAGCTGATGCCAATACAAATGGCATTGCCCAGTTGTCTAGGGTCCCATATTCATCATGGGCTTTCTTGTTTAATGCAAATGGCTGCAATGCAAGATGCGTCAACATGATCTCAATGTAGGAAGAAAAAGATGGCTAAAAATGAATCAGAATTGAAACACTGGATTTACGGAACTTGAAGAAGTGATCCCTCCAAAAGAGTGTGAGGAAATGGAGGATTTGTTGCATGTTGCTCCTTTAAAAAATGAGTCAAAAGAAGACTAAGAGGAGGAGGAGGAGGAGGAGGAGAAAGAAGAAGAGCAACAACAACACCAACCGCAACAACAACAAAAAATGAGAACAAGAATGCAAAGAAGAATGCAAAGAAGAATGTACAAAGAAGAAGAGAATGCAAAGAAGAAGAAGGAGATGATGAAGAAGAAGAAAGAAGAAGAGCAACACCACCACCAACCACAAAACAACAAAATGAGAACATGAATGCAAAGAAGAATGCAAAGAAGAATGTACAGACGAAGAAGAAGAAAGAAGAAGAGAAGATAAAAAAGAAGAACAACAACAACAAGAACAAGAGAAGAAGAAGAATGAACAGAAGAACAAGAACAAGAAGAAGAAGAAGAAGAAGAAGAACAAGAAAAAAAGAAGAAGACAATGATGATGACAGTGATGGTGATGGTGACGATAATGATGACAGTGATGGTGACGATGGTGACGATGATGATTATTTTTTGTGTTTTCCTAGGCTACAGCTCCGACATTCACCATTGGCGGGGTTTTATGAATACGACTGCTTTTGCCTACCACTAAGGTAGCCACATTCGACTTCGGGGATGAGGATGACGACGACGACAATGATGAAGATTATGCTGATGATGATGATGCTGATGATGACGATGATGATGATGATCATCATGAAAACGAATCAGATCTCTGCCATCAGCAGCAAAATCACTCTATCTGTCTGTCTACCTGTTTGTCTCTCTTTCTCCGTCTTTCTCTGTCTCTGTCTCTCTCCTCATTATCCTTCGGATGAGACTATAAACCGAGGCCCCGTGTGCGAACGCATGCAGAATATCTTGCGCACACGTTAAATTCTGTTCCGCTTTTCGAAAGAGTAGGCCATTGTGTGTCGTTGGGAACAGATGACAAAATTTACAAAACCGCATACACACGGGGACTGGATGTAAAAAAGCACATGAGTGCTTATTCCATTATCCTCGATAGAAAAGAATAAATGAATAAATAAAATAAATAAATCTGTTTTTGTCACCACACACATGCACACACACACACACACACACACACCACACACACACACACACACACAACACAACTACACACACACAAACCTCACACACGCAATGCACACACACCATGGCTTTGGTGCTCATGTTAGATGCAAATTTATTGGCAATGTAGAGCAAGGAAATGATGTGAATGGATTAGACAGAAGCAAAAATTAGGGGAACACCGTTGCAATTACGGAAAATGAACTAACACCCTAATTAGTTTGCTTGATTAACGAGATTGACGTGAGAGAGAGAGAGAGAGAGAAAGAGAGAGAGAGAGAGAGAGAGAGAGAGAGAGAGAGAGAGAGAGAGAGAGAGAGAAGAGAGAGACAGACAGAGAGAGAGAGAGACAGAGAGAGAGAGACAGAGAGAGAGAGAGAGAGCGAAGAAAGAACATACAGACAGAAAGACAGACAGGGACAGGAAGACAGATAGGGACAGAGACGGACAAACAGAGACAGGCAGACAGATAGACAGACAAACAGATAGACTGAGGCAGAGACAGAGACAGAGAGACATATATAAAGAGAGAGACAGATACAGGGAGAAAGAAACAGAGACGCAGACAGACACACATACAGGCACATACCGACAGACACACAGTTTGACAAAATTTCACGAAAGAAGAGAAGCAAAGAGAGAGTTGATGAGGTGATCATTGGAAAATTGCTAAGATTAAGGGGCAACAGAATTCAGAATTGCAAATGCTCATCAGCAGCAGTAACAACATTCGAGTAGTTGATGTCCATGATGTGCGGAGATGATGAAAAAAATCCTTCTCTCGGCTTCGTTAACGTTTATTAGAAGCTAAATCAGCAGTTAAGAGAGTGACGACAGGGGATTGCTTCATAGTCTGGCTTTACTTGCTTATCTTATTTATTGATTGATTTATTGATTTATACCACTTTAAGTCACGAGATTTCTCTGCGTGAAATTCGGGCTGCTCTCCCCAAGGGAGAGCACGTCGCCACAAGAGCAGCGCCACTCCTATTGTTGGTTTTTTTTTGTCTGCAACTGTATTTCTTTCCCTATCAGAGTGGCTTTTTCTAAGAATTTTGCCAAGAACAACTCTCTTGTTGCCGTGGGTTCTTTTACGTGCGCTGAATAATTTTGTGTAACACACACGGGACCTCGGTTTATGGTCTCATCCGAAAGACTAGCGCCCAGACCACCACTCATGGTCTAATGGATGGGGGAAAAGTTTCGGGCCCAAACAAGATTCAAGATTCAAGATTTTATTTCAAGAAAACCCCCCAAGGGGTACATGAAATTTAACAAAATCACGCTTATCAGGGATAATTATCGTTTTATTATGTGGTTTGGTCTGAGCCAAGCCAAAAGGGTTGTCAGTTATTCGTGCAAAAGTGCCAAGGTCTTCATTAAAAAGGTGTTACGCTTTGGTATATTATGTTGAGATTGCCGTTGGCCGTGATATCAGTTCTTAGCATAACAACCTATCATATTCACTTTTCTCTGTCCTGTAATGTAGTAGACTTCTTCTTGGGGCACCACTGAAGATTTTTCAACCAGATTCCTCCTCTCCTCGCGATTTTCGGCCAGTCCAGATTCTGATGATGTCTTCCCATTGTTTCCTCTCGTCACAGAGAGAGAGAGAGAGGGAGGGAGAGAGAGAGAGAGAGAGAGAGAGAGAGAGAGGGAGGGAGAGAGAGAGAGAGAGAGAGGGAGGGGGGGGGGCGAAGAAAGAGAGAGACGGATGAACAGAGACAGACTATGACTGACAGAGATAGAGACAGAAAGACAGAGATAGAGGCACAACACACACAAACCACACAGACACAGACACACAGACAGACACACAGAAACAGAAAGGCAGACAGACAGAACAGACAGAAAAGGACAGACAAATCAACAAAAGAGACAAACAAGCAGCAAGAGCTCGAGGGTTTATGTCTATCCACCTAACTCAAGTTGGTGAACATAGCATTAGTAATTCTACTCTTGCTTTTTTGAACTTGTCTGGAGAGGTTAAAGTCATTTCCCCCATCATGGTACTAGACAAGGAAAAAACCCACAACACAGCAATAAACCTAGTGGTCTCAAGAGATTGTAGGCCTTAAAAATCAGGGTCTCCTTGGGATTATTATTATTATTATTTTCTTCTTTTTTTTGTGTTGGGGGGGGGGGGGGGGGGGTGGGGGACTAGAAACGGGTCTCTCTGATTACGGTGTTCATTTTCGTCAACAGATGGAATTAAACTGGTAAGAGATAGTAAGTTCGAAGCTGTTAGAGAGTAGGGCGTGATGGGAAGTGAATTTGTGTATTTATTGTGTTTGTTGTTTGTGTGTGTGTGTTTGGTGTGTTGGGTGTGGTGTGTGTGTGTGTGTGTATGTGTTGTGTGGTGTGTGGTGTGTAATGAGTGTGTGTGTGTGTGTGTGCTGTGAAGTTTGTGTGTGTGTGTTTGTTTGCGTGGTGTGTGGTGTGTGTGTGTGTGTGTGTGTATGTGATGTGGGTTGTGTGGGTGTATGTTGGTGTGTGTGTGTGTGTGTTGTGTGTGGGTGGTGTGTGTGTGTGTGTGTTTGTGTGTGTGTGGTGTGTGGGTGTTATGTTGGGGGTGTGTGTGTGTGTGTTGATGTGTAGGTGTGTGTTTTGTGGTGAGTGTTTGTGTTGTGTGTTGGTGTGTGTGTGTGTTTTGGTGTGTGTTGTGGGTGTGAGGTGAGTGTGTGTGTGTGTTGTGTGTTTGTGTGTGTGTGTGTGGTGTGTGTGTGTGTGTGTGTGTGTGTGTGTGTGTGTGTGTGTGTGTGTGTGTGTGTGTGTGTCTAGAAGCCTGAGTCGTATGGTTTCGAAAATTACTGTTTTGTTGATACGTGATGACTATTGTAATGATAATAATAATATATGGAATTTATATATCGCTGAATCTTGTAAAAACAAACAAATCGAAACGCTTGTTGACTATTGTACACAGCAAGAGCTTTTGTAGTCATTAGGTTAGGCGTTCTCTGTGTTCCTTATGGTTGTTTTTTGTCATAATTATCATTATTGTCGCTATTAACGAGTTCCCGTGTGCGAATGCACGCAGAATATCTCGCGCACACGTTAAAACCCGTTCCGCTTTCGGAAGAGTAGGCCATTCTGTTGCCGGTGGGAACAGATGACAGAATTGATAAAGCTGCATACACACGGGGACTGGATTAAAAAACACCCACACGAGTGCTTATACCATTATCCTCGAAATTAAAGAAAATAAATTAAAAAAAACGATAAATAAGGCATACCACATTAAGAATGTAACCACATAAATTGTCACGAGCATGTGTGTGTGTGTGTGTGTGTGTGTGTGTGTGTGTGTGTGTGTGTGTGTGTGTTTGTGTGTGTATTGTGTGTGTATGTGTGTGTGTGTGTGTGTGTGGTTACGTATTTGATCGAGTATTCCATATATATATAATATATTTATATATAATATTATATATATATATATATATATATATATATATATATATAATATAAATAAGAGAGAGAGAGAGAGAGAGAGAGAGAGAGAGAGAGAGAGAGAGCGATACATCTCTCTCTCTCTCTCTCTCTCTCTCTCTCTCTCTTATATATATATATATATAATGTATGTGTGTATGCTTGGGCGAGTATTCTATACAAACACTATACATGCCTTTGTATGGAAAACTCGCTCAAGCGCACGCACGCACGCACGCACACACACACACATACACACACGCACACACATGCACGCACGCACGCACACACAGAGCTGACAGACAGACAGATTGACAGTTAGATAAATAGATAGTGAGAGAGAGAGAGAGAGAGAGAGAGAGAGAGAGAGAGAGAGAGAGAGAGAGAGAGAGAGAGAGAGAGAGAGAGAGAGAGAGAGAGAGAGAGAGAGATTCTTTAATTTCGATGTAATGGAATAAGCGCTTGTGTGGTTTATTTTACATCTAGTCCCCGTGTGTATGCAGTTTTGTATATTTTATCATCCGTTTCCACCACACAATGGCCTACTCTTCCGAAAAGCGGCTCTGGTTTTAACGTGTGCGCAAGTTGTTATGCGTGCGTTCGCACACGGGACCTCGGTTTATAGTCTCATTCGAAGGACTTTTGGGGAGAGTGGAGTCGTCACTGATGTTAACCTCAGAGGAAAAATCCTCTTGAACGGGAATCGAACCTGGGTCAGCAGATCACGAGCGCATCACGCTAACCACCAGGATATCCCGTAGATAGATAGATAGATAGATAGAGATAGATAAATAGATAGAGACAGATAGATAGATTATTTATTTATTCATTTATTTATCTATTCATCTTAATAGAATGCGCCACCACGGAGGGCTCCAGGTGAAATCTCAAACAGACGTTGTCTAGACTGACTTCATTGTCTGAAGGAGGAATCAGCCGGTGAGAGACGCTAACTTGCAACCATCTGGGCCGGGAGAATGGAAGTTAGAATCGACCGAGAGTGTAAAAATCTAATAATGTTTTAACTATTGAATATATCACTCCGCCCTGTCTCTCTCTCAAATTCAAATTCAAATTCAAAAACTTTATTACCTCAGAGACAGATAAATTCCGGGGGTCACGAGCCATACATAAAAACAATAAACATGTAAACATAATATCACCCCCCCCCCCACCTACACACACACACTATCCGAATAGCAGCACACACCCATCATAAGATAAAAAGCACCCACAAATGAGCATACTTCAGCCAGTCATAAATTCACCCAAGTAAAATCACTGATACTCATGTGCGCACCAGTAAACCCATGCTTCCGCACATTTACTGACAGCCGCACGTGCGTGCGCGCGCGCACACGCACACACATTGGAAACATTCGCACACATGCGCACGCATTTTTATGACATAAGCCAAAATTGTTATAACATGTTGTATAAGACAAATATCAATTAAATTAATATTCAGTTCTATTAAGACAATGAACACTGTGAACACACTGAACACACTACAAAAACAACAACACGCGCACGCATTTTCATGACATAAATACAATTGGTATAACATGTATAATAAGACAAATATCAGTGAAATTCATACTCTATTCTATTAGAATATTGAACACAGTTTAAGTTGATAAAAGGTAGCGTTTCCTATGCTTCCAAATGTCCCACACCTTTTCTACCTGAGCTCTCTCTCTCTCTCTCTTCTTTCACGTGCGCTTTAGTTCAGTTCAAATTTATTGTCGTGCATTTATCAAGCAGCAGAATTGAGGTTGGAATAAAACTAATTTCATATCGCATGGTTCTAGACTTGGGTACTCTGTAGCATTTTTGTGAAGGCAGGTGTTCAAAATATTTTGCTAGCACATGGGTATCATCACTTACAATCTCTTTCGCTCTGTCTCTCACACGGCATTCATACAAGTCATCCAGTTTCATTTGTTCACAGCCCACAATTTTGCCACATTTGGTTACAATTTTGTTGACTACGTTTTTGTTTTTGGCAGTCAAGCCCCTGTACCAACAAATTAAGGAGGAGGAAAGGACAGACTGGATAAAGCATCGGTAGAAATTCTGTACAACTTTAACATTCACTTTAAGACTCTGGAGATTTTGAAGGAAAAAGATGCAAGAATGGCATTTTCTATTTACAAGATCTGTATTAACATTATAGTTTAGTTTATGATCTATATCAGTACCTAGGCATTTGTATTCATGTACACGTTCTACCATTACATCATCGATGTAAAGATTTGGTATGGGCTGAGGATTTTGCGAAAATCAATAACAATGTCTTTATTTTTTTTAACGTTAAGGTCGAGACAGTTCTGTTTGCACCAGGAGGAGAACTCCTCAACTTTTTAAAAATACATGGCATGAGAATAAGACAGATCTTCCAGGGCAGATTCCTCAGAATATTTGATTAACGGTATAAGATCAGAGCCAGTGCAGACATTAGTGTAAAGGGCGAAAAGGATGGGGGACAGAACAGTGCCACAAGGTACTCTCCACCTCCTCCCCCTCTCTCTGTCACCCCCCATCCACCTCCTCTCTCTCTCTCTCTACCCCACCTCTCTCTCTCTGTTTGTGTGTATGCGCTCGCGCGTGTGTGTGTGTGTAAACATGTGTGTGAGTGTGTGTACAACGCTGTAGAGTGCAGTCAGACATGAAGAAACGCAATAGAACACAAAGCAGCGCGACGTGATTCGCTGAAACAGAACACACATTGATACTAATTAACAAATGACCTTTTCATTTCCTTTCCTTTCTTTTGTTTATCACATATTTTTTTTATAGTTTATGTTTTTCTGTCATCTATTCTTATTTTTCCTTATCTGTTGCACGCATTGGTAGTTTCCGTGTTCGTGAATGTATGTGAGACACAAGCCGTGATACCAGAGTTGGACAAAAAGGGATATAAGCAACAGAAAATAAGCCCAGCCTTGGAAAATAACGCTTTGCTACTGTAAGATATCAGGCCTAAGACGCGTTAAGCATGGTTACCTCCAAGGCAAAGTGTTCCGGCCAGTCACACCAGTCTCTACAAATACCTATTGATTTCAGTGCAGAAAACGGTATTGGTACTGCCACGAAACTCATATCCAATGACCTTGCTGAGCAATTCTTCAGGAAACTGTTCAAAGACTGAGATGAAAGGGAAGCAGACAAGAAAAAAATGACCTACAAAGAATACAGAGAATGAACAGGGGAGACAAATTACTGGCACTCATGCTTTGGAACATAACCAAAATGAAAGGGGGGAATCTGGTGATGAAAACTTCAGTACGGTACCTCAATTATCCCTCAAAGAGTTAAGAGAACATGTCTTGAATCCTCCTGGAGTGGAGTTGGTGGTGATGTTATCTCTGTCATTTTTTCCTCGTCCACGGAAAGTGCTGTCCAATGCCCAGGTAAAAACAACAGAGTTCATGTTTGCAATCCTTTTCGGGAGATTAGAAAAAAGGGGATAAAAGGTAACCTCTTTGGTCATAGACTCCAGTTTCTCTAGGGGCCTGCATGTTGAAGGCTCTCTCTCTCTCTCTCTCACTGCTTTACCTTCTCTGACCCTAAAGAAGTCAGGTACTCATTTACAACTAGGCGAACGCAGGAGACTAGGCCTTCTGAACTGAAGCCAAGGCGCACGAATGGTCTACCCATCCACACGGCGACCATGCTCAACCCTGCTTAACCTTAGCTTAGGGAGAGCGAGTGCTGGAATCACTGAGTTATCCTGTCCCCACGAATATGCATTTCCTGTAAAAGATAAGATAAAGCAATATTGTTGAGGATATCGCCACTAGCCCTACTCCAGAAAGATTCTAAATACGCCCCCATTGTGAATTCATCATACAGATCTATGTATTTCCTCCAGGAAGGGGTTAACCCTTGGAAGAAACGAATCATGTCTGACTTGTAGCTGTTGGCGCATCTATACACAGATTCCACAGCTTTGCACGTGTATTGCTTCATCTCCTCCAGACAAATTGCTTATGAGAAAACACAAAACCTCCAAACATCTAAGCAATCAATCTAAAAACAAACAAACACCATAGCTAAATAAAACAGACAAAAGTAAGTTTCTCCTGAGAATGAATTATGAGAAATCGTCATCTCTAACAGCTTCTGTATGGAAATCAAATTGTGTATGGTTTTTTCCCCCATTTAAAGAAGAGAGAGAGAGAGAGAGAGAGAGAGAGAGAGAGTGAGATGAGAGGAGAGAGAGAGAGAGAGAGAGAGAGAGAGAGAGAGAGAGAGAGAGAGGAGAGAGAGAGTGAGGAGTGTGTGTGTGTTGTGTGTGTGTGTGTGTGTGTGTGTGTGTGTGTGCGTGTGTGTGTGTGTGTGTATGATGTTTTGATTTGTTTTTGCTTGGTTCGTCTTTTCTTATGAATTATTGTTTTATTCACTCGTTCATTGAATCTGTCTTTTTCTGTCTGTCTGCCTCTTCTCTCTCTCTCTCTCTCTCTCTCTCTCTCTCCTCTCTCTCTCTCTCTCTCTCTCTCTCTCTCTCTCTCTCTCTCCTCCCCTCTCTCTCTCTCTCTTTCATTTTTATCTGGATTTTTAAAGATTATTTAATTACCTTTTTTCTTGTTTCTAAACTTACTCCCTGTGTGTCTGTCTGTCTGTCTCTTTCTGTCTGTCTGTCTGTCTTTCTGTCTGTCTGTCTGTCTTTCTTTCCTTCTGTCTGTTGTCTGTCTGTCTCTCTCTCTCTCTCTTCTCCTTTTTCTTGGTTTGTTTGTTTCTTTCTTTCTTCGATTATTTTCTTCTTTCTTTCTTTCTCTTTTCTGTTCTCTTTCTTTCTTTCTTCTTCCATTTTTTTCGTTCACTTTTCTTTCATTTTTCTCATTTGTCTTGTTCCTCCGTTTTTCATTTCCTGGAGAGTCCCTGCAAGTTGAGATAAAGGTAAACCTAACGCAAATCTGGGTGGGTTTTTTCTCCCTTCGTTCTGTTCTTTCTTTTCATGATTTTTTTCTTTCTCTTTTCGTTCTTTCCATTTTTCGTCAATGTTTCTTTTCTTTGGGATATATCATTTTTCTTATGTCATCTTTTTGTTGTTGTTTGGTTGTTGTTTTTTTTAAATATCGCTCTTCTCGTTTCCCTACTAATCTTTATGTGTCTTTTTTAAAAATATATATTTTATCTTTAAAGGCGTTTTTTGTGTGGAAAGAGATGATCTTGTTAATTCTCTTATTTTTTTTCCTGTTATCTTCATTATTTTGCTTGTGTCTTTCTTTCCTTTCTTCCTCTTTCTTTCTTTTTTTCTTTCTTTCTTTCTTTCTTTCTTTCTTTCTTTCTTTCCCATTCCTTTCTTCTTTCTTGTCTTTCTTTCTTTCGTTTTTTTTTCTTTCTACACTTTCTGCGTGCTCTGTCTGCTTTCTTTCTTTTTTGTGTTGGTTTTTATCAACTAAAAACTCTCCACTCCACTTTCTCTTCGTCTATTCATTATATTAAATGTCTTTCCACATGTCCTTCTTTACATCTTCTAGGAATCTCTGTCCGTTCGTCTGTCTCTCTTTCTCAAGAGTTTTTGTTTGCTTGTTTCTTGTTTCTTGTGTCTCTCCCTGATTGTGTCCTATGTCTTTCTGCCTTATGTCTGTCTCTGTCTCTGTCTGTCTACCTGTCAGTCTCTCTCTATTTCTAGCTCTGTGTGTCTGTTTGTCTTTTTGTCTGTCTCTCTATGGGTGTTGGGCTTATTTTAGTATTTATGATTTGCCAACGGCCATACCACGCTGAAAGCACCGGTTCTCGACCGATCACCGAAGTTAAGCAGCGTCGGGCCCGGTTAGTACTTGGATGGGCGACCGCCTGGGAACACCGGGTGCTGTTGGCAATTCCTTTTTGGGGACGGGATAGCTCAGTGGTCGGAGCACTCGCTTTCCCCCAGCCAAGTTAAGCAGCTTCGAGCGTGGTTACCAGTTGGATGGGTGAAAGTTTGCGCGCCTTGGCTTCAGTACAGTTCCCCCAGTTCACCCAGCTGTAAATGGGTACCTGCCCTGTTTAGGGTCAGGGAAGGTAAAGCAGCGAGGGAGAGGAGATGGGCGCCGCCCTCAATATGCTGGTCCCTAGAGAAGTGAGGTCTCTGACGCCTCGCTCCCCTACGACCTTATAGGTTATGGGACACCTTTACCTTTACCTTTTTATCTCGAAGGGAGGGGACTGGTTGCAAAAAAAAGTACACGAGAGCTTATTCATTATCCTCGCAATAAAAGCATCTCATTTGATTTGATTCGATTGGATTTGACTGTTTCTCTTCCCATAATAATGTTTTTCGGGTCGTGTTGCTCAGTATTAGAGGGTGTCAGGCAAAAAGGGACATTTCCGTGATAGGTTGTTCAGACAGTGTTTAATCTTGAGCAACTTATGATCATGAGGCTATGAAGCACAGTTCTGCTCGATGTATGTGTAACGTTTTTCAAATAAGAACTCTCTTGCTATCTCAGCCCTGGTGACTGGCGATCCTTGTCACAAAATCGACTTTGTTTCATTGTCCTTTGTTGTTATTTCTACTGTTTGTTGTGTTTGTGTTTAGTTGTTTTCTTGGGGGGACGGGATAGCTCAGTGGTCAGAGCACTCGCTTTCCCCCAGCTAATGTTAAGCAGCGTCGAGCGTGAATACTAATTGGATGGATGACTAATTGCGCGTCTTGGCTTCAGTACAGTCCCCCAGTTCACCCAGCTGGAAAATGGCTACCTGCCTGGTCAGGGAAGGTAAAGCAGCGAGGGAGAGGAGATGGGCGCCGTCCTCAATATGCTGGGCCTCTGGAGAAGCTGAGGTCTCCGTTGCCTCGCTTCCCTACGACCACATAGGTTATAGGAGACCTTTACCTTTTTTCTTCTTAACTCAGTAAAGCAGTAAATTTCGGATATATCCTTCATATATGGGGTAACACATTGTTTTTGCAAATAAATCCATCTGACGAACGTCAATAAAAGTAAATGTGTGTGTGCGTGCGTGTGTGTGCGTGCATGCGTGCATGTGTGCGTTTGTGTGTGTGTGTGTGTGTGTGTGTGTGTGTTGTGTGTGTTTGTCTGTGTCTGTGTGTGTGTGTTTCAGTCTTTCAGTCTTTCCGTCTCTCTGTCTCTGCCCCTGTTTTAACTTTGTGTCTATTCATGTTTCTCTGTCTGTCTGTCTGTCTCTTATCTCTGTTCCTCTGTCTTTCAATGCTTTCACTCGAGCGTTGTCAGAGCCCTCTTTGTCTCAGTCTCAATGTCTTTGGCTAAAAGCAATGTCTGGTTTGTGAATTAATTCATTCGCTCGCTCGTGGAGGTTTCTGGCAGTTTTCATTGTCTTTTGTTGCTGTTGTTGGTGTTTAGTTTTTATCAAGGAGATACTAGTTTCACATGCATAATACTCCCTATGCAGTGTGCTGTATCTGTTGCGTCATAAAGGTTGGAGTGTGTTTATTTTCTTTCTTTTTAATTTTATTCTTTTATTTCGATGATAACGGAATAAGCACTCGTGGTTTTTTCTTTACATCCAGTCCCAGTGTGTCTGCAGTTTTGTCAATTTTGTCATCCGTTCCCACCGGCAACACAATGGTCTACTCTTTCGAAAAGCGGAACGTGTTTTAGCGTGGAGACAAGATGTTCGAGTGTGTGTGTATGTGTATGAGACAGAGCGAAAATAAAGCCCCGAAGACACAACAAAGCCACTATTTTGCTTTTAATATTGTTGTTGCTTTTAACACAAAAATCTCCACTCTCTCTTTATCTGAAGTTTATAATGTCTAGACTAAATTTCATTGCCGGGCTTTGTCAGTCTGCTTTTTTGATTACAGACGGACAAAGTGAGTGAGAGGACGTGTTGAAAAGCTTTCAGGCTAGCTTGAGTGAATTAAAATGTAATGCTTTGTTAGTATTGCCCCTGGGTGGCGTATCAAGTCAACTATAGAGAGAGAGAGACAGAGACAGACAGACAGACAGGTAGAAAGACAGACAGAGAGACACAAAAGAGAGATGGACTGGGATGCGGGGACGGAAGAGAGAAAGGGGGAGGAGGAAGAGAGGGAAGCATATGAAGGGAGCGAGAGGTGGAATGCATGAGAGAGAGAGCTATTAATTTACGCTGTTGTGGCGATGTGCTCTCCCTGGGAAAGAGTATCCTAAATTTCACGTGGAGAAAAAGTTGCTGTGCCTAAAAGTGGTTTACAACACACACACCACACACACACACACACACACACACGCACACACACACAACACACACACACACACACACACACACACACAACACCACACACACAAACCACACGCACACATGCAATACAATGATAGACAACACAGATGCTGTCCATACTTCCCAAACTAGCTCAGATCAAAGGCTCTATTAGTGATCAATGTAAGGAAGGTGCTAATGTCTACATTAAACTGGTGGTAAAGGTAAAGGCGTCCCAAAACCTATAAGGTCGCACGGGAGTGAGGCATCAGAGACCTCAATTCTCAAGGGGCCAGCATTTTGAGGGCGGCGCCCATCTCCTCTCCCGCGCTGCTTTACCTTCCCTGACCCTAAAGTGGCAGGTACCCATTTACAGCTGGGTGAACTGGGGGACTGTACCGAAGCCAAGGCGTGCAAACGGTCACCCATCCAACTGGTAGGCCTAACCACGCTCGATGCTGCTTAACCTTGGCTGGGGGGAAGGCGAGTGCTCCCACCATTGAGTTATCCTGTTGTGATCATTTTCTGCTATAAAATTGAAGCAGACCAACCCCCTATTCACCATCACAGTGTTTCTTATATCCTGTGAAGGAAGACCACTGCTGTCTCTACGTTTAGCGAGGCACAGGAAATTATCCACCCATACACATAAACTTTTCACCCAGTGTATACTGCATGTGTATGCGCATAATTGCATTCGTGCTGACAGTCTCAGAGTGATTACCAAGCAGAATGGACGAGAGACTACACATTCTAGGTAATCCCCAGTGTGTTTAGCTGGGGTACAAGAACACCAAGAACAACAAGAACAACAACAGCAATAGCAACAACAACAACAACTCTTTTAAACAAGAAAAACCTGGGTCACAACAACAACAACAATGACAACAACAACAACAACTCTTAAAACAAGAAAAAAAACACAGGGTGCGGCGGTGGAGGTAGTGGATGAATACAACGTGCACTTCTTTGCCAGTCTTCTTCAGTTCCTCTCCAGTACACAGCTGCATACTTCAAGGAACGGTGCAAGGGAAGAGAAGGCGAGGCAGGATGAAGAAGAAATGGGCAGACAACCTCACTGAATTGGACCGGGAAAAGAGCTTCTCCCACAACCCAGGCACTTGCCCACAACCGCCGCAAATGGGGCCAACTGGTGCAACGTTCGTCACTGCAGTGCCTTTATGACCCCCCCCCCCCCCTTCCTTACGGGAGCAGATGAGGTGAGATGAGACCCAGCTGCAAATTCGGCCCATGTTGTTGTGTTCACACTCAGTCAGGAGGCCGGTCCTGCTCTCCAGGTTCTGATGAGAAACCCCGTTTTCAGCCCAGGACCTGATTGTTGCTGTGTAGGACAAGAAAGACAGCACGCGCGTAAGGAAGGTGTTTGCTTTCCATTATCCAGACAGTGTGGGCGGTGTTTGTTATTGGGCGACGGTGGTTGTTCCTTGTACGTCTGTGTGTTTATTTTGGACCGGTCAATGTCTTTCAGGAACTCTTAGCGCCTGATGGAATCATTGCGTTGTTTGTTGTCGCTGGTTGGTAATGAGGTCAGTGTTGGGTGACCGCTGCAAAGGACAGGACAACGCCTTTTTGAAGATTCTGGTTCTTTTGATGCGTTTGTTTTGTCAATACTCTCTCTGTCTCTGTCTCTATCTCTGTCTCTGTCTCTCTCTGTTTCACCAACCATTACCTAGAACTGATATGTTCAAATCCAGTCTAATAACGCCGGGCGGCCAGAACGACAGTTTCTGCCAATTGCTCAGGTTATTCTCATTTACCTGCACTCTTAGCCGGTCATACTGATGTACTCAGATGGTTTTCTGTTGAATGATACTTGCAATACCTCCAAAAGTATATCTGAAAGACTTGATGTGCCTTTTTGATTGTAAAATAATACCTCAGATGGAGAATCATTCTTCATGTAAAATCCCTGACAAAAATCTCTCTAATTAAAATACCACTGACGTTTATAACAGTAGTCGCAAGAAACAGCAGTAAAGCTACCAGAATATAAAAAACACACAGAGAAAACAACTAAAAGAGATTTGTGGACGGGAGGAGGGTTTGCATTAATTTTATGCCTTTTCTAATCCTCCCTTAAAAAAGGTAAAGGTAAAGGTGTTCCATAACCTATAAGGTTGTAGGGGAGCATCAGAGACCTCAACTTCTCAAGGGGCCAGCATATTGAGGGCGGCGCCTATCTCCTCTCCCTCGCTGCTTTGCTTTCCCTGACCCTAAAGAGGCAGGTACCCATTTACAGCTGGGTGAAATGGGGGACTGTACTAAAGCCAAGACTATTAGACTATAAAAAATACAAACAGAAAACAACAACTCCCCCTCCCCCCCCACCGAGATTTGTAGGTGGGAGAAGGGTTTGCATTTCTGATTTATCTCAAGCGTCCTTTACGTAGCGAGCAATACAATATCTGATCTTATACACACTTATGAAGCATCCATCACTCCAGCCACCACGCGGAAACTGTCTCAAACAGGAACCTTGCTGTATCGCCTTGTGCAAAGAACCAAAACCAACAAAACAAATGATTCCTTATTGATGGTCATTCATCAGCTAGACTTGTGAGGGGGTCATGTTAGCCCTGAGCTAACAAGTCATACTGACCACAGTCTACAGTGTCAGACTGATGCACGTATTTGGGGATCTCCAGTATCAACTAGAATGGCTGGTATTTCTGTCACTGGCCGATAACTCTGTCAACACACTGTCTCCTCCGCAAGCTTCTTCTTCTTCTTACTCGACACTTGACTCATATTATCCTATGTGGACTATACACCCTTCTTCATTAACTTACACAGGGTACTCTCTGTCTCTCTGTCTGTCTCTCTTTCTCTTTCGAATTTCTGTCTGACTCTCTGAATCTCTGTCTCTGTATCTCTCTGTCTCTCTGTCTCTGTCTCTGTCTCTCTGTCTCTGTCTGTCTGTCTCTCTCTCTCCCTCTCTCTCTCTCTCTCTCTCTGTCTTTCTGTCTTTCTGTCATACGGACTGGCTGGTGTATTTCTTTACTCCCCGGTCTCTCTCTGATTATCAATTGTCATTAATGATAGTCCCTATTCAGGGTAAGGGCCAGATGAAAACAGGGTATGTCAATACTTATCTGTCACCCCTGAGAATAAAGATTCTCTCTCTCGCTCCCTCCCTCTCTCTCTCATCTCTCTCTCTCTCTCTCTCTCTCTCTCTCTCTCTCTCTCTCTCTCTCTCTCTCTCTCTCTCTCTCTCTCTCTCTCTCTCTCTCTCTCTCTTCCTCTCTCTGTGTAAAAGATTGCATTGCTATCTTTGACTGTTTACAGTGACCTAGATTTATCGTACCCAGTCACTATTGTTACGAACTTTCTCTGTACTTTTCTCTCTCTATTATTAGGTATATGTTTGTGTTTGAGGATCAAAACGGAATCGAGTAAGTGTACATTGATACCACGTTGTAACCCTCTACTGCTGACAGAAGGAGAAATGTACACGCAGATAGGAGGGCTAGTTTATAGCTGAATGAATATTGTATTTGTGAAGCCGTTGGTTTTTTTCCCCCATTGCACTCCCACCTCTTCCTCCATCTCTTCACTCTATTTTTTTTTGGATGTAACATAGTCTACGGTCGATGTATTATTAGAATATCTAAGAGATCAGCGGTCAAAGTTCAAAGTTCTCTCTCTCTCTATCTCTCTCTCTCTCTCTCTCTCTCTCTCTCTGTTTAAAGGCTGAAGTACAATACACCATTTCAGAGTTCAGAGTTTAGAGTTCTCTCAATCTCGCTCTCTCACTCTCACGCTCCCTCACTCTTTCTCTCTCTCACACAAGAGAAGAGAAGAGAAGAGAAGAGAGGACAAGACACGACAAGACAAGACAAGTTAAGACAAGACAAGATCAAAAGACGAATCTGTTGATATTTGCAAACAAATATCAGGCAACACCACTCGATTGGTATTTTTAAAGAGCAAGCTTTGATGGTTGCTATGTGCCCAGAAGAAAAGGAGTCCCTTGCTATCAGTGTTCACCATCTAGACTCAGGGATCCTGTCAGCGCCTGCCCTGCAGTGGTGTGTTGACTGTGGTGTGTGGTTGCGGGCTGGAACACCTGTTCCTGGGCTCTCCAGCATCCAGTGGAACCACTCGTGTTTCCATCACTGCCTGGTGCTCTTGCCACTGTAGTGCCCTCTCCAAAACATCTGCTTCAACAGTCTGATTGTTTCGTCTGTTTTTTTTAACTCTACTTAGACGTATAGATACACTTCTATACATGAACGCATACACCCACACCTGCGCGCAGGCATTTAAATTCATTTGTGCGCGCATGCACACACGATCACACAAACACATATGCGCGCGCATACGCACACACACATACGTGTATACATATGTACACACTCACACGCGCGTGCTCTTTCGCTCTCTCTCTTCTCTACCCCCTCCTCCTTTGTCTGTCTCTCTGTCTGTCTGTCTCTCTAGCTGTCTGTCTGTCTGCCTGTCCGTCTGTGTGCCTGTCTCTCTTTCTCTGTCTCTCTGATTTACAATTTGTTTCTGTCTCTGTATGTCTGTCCGTCTGTCTGTTTGTCTGCCCTCCTGTCTCTGTTTCTCTGTCTCTGTCTCTCCCTCTCTCCCTTACATATCCTGTTCTCTCTCTCTCTCTCTCTCTCTCTCTCTCTCTCTCTCTCGCCGGCTGGAGTGATCTCCCTTGAAGGTAGGCAGGAAGAAATTTTGCTGTTCATTAATTTGTCAAGAAAAGTCAATTTAACCCAACACCATGCCCGTTGTTGGCCTGCCAACAGCGTTGGAAGCGACCTTGGATGCCCTGCTCCAAGAACAGCACCTCACTTCCTGGAAAGTCACTGGGAGTGGCGACAATACAGTCGTTGTGCTACGATTGAAAGCCAGCCCAGCCAACAACAGCAACATGGCGCAACAGCACACCCCTGTCATCTCCCACAGCTACCGCAGGAAGCCACCAAGTTGCATTGATAGAGACAGGCGAAGGACAGAGGAGAGGAGAAAGACAGCACAGAGGGAAGAAGTAATGGAGTTAAGTGAAAGTGTTATGACCGAGGAACATTCACAATGTTTATTTGTGCCCACACCTCCTACAAGATGAGCTGTGTTACACACTGACACACCCCCTTCTGCCAGCAACACACTGCCGCAAGACGCTGCACGTGGAAAACATCATTCACCAAGTGTCAAAGAGTTGGCAAACGAAAAACATGCAGACATTGACCTTGGGGACATGTTTACGATGGAAACCTTGGACTGTGACGACCCCCTGGCGAAAGTTCACGAAGTTGGAACTAGTGCCGACGTCATCAAGGACTATGTGGCTGAGCTGACTGATCGGACCTTTCAGAGGAGGCTAAGGGACACAGCAGGAACCAAGACTTTCGTGGCCTCTTCACTAGTAAGCGGCACCCAGACACCATCGTTCGTGACACTGACGATCTCGTGTTTCGCTTTCAATGGACTGCTGCTGACGACACACACCCTGATTTGTTTTGGTTCATGAAGAAGGACTTCAGGCTGATGACCCATGATGAAAGTGTTGTCTACAACAAACTGAAGCTGTGGTCTCCTGCTGACCGGGTGAAACTGAAAGATCGAATCAGTGCGGACTTGATGTGATGCATGTAATAGTGGACGCAGTTCGATTCTTGCTTGGATAACCCCGCGTGCGCGTTTGTGTGTGTATGTGTGTGTGTGTACGTGCGTGTGCGTGCGTGCGTGCGTGTGTGAGCCCTTTCATGATGTGTGTGTTGTGCATGAGAGTATGAATGTATCTGCATGTAAGTATGAGTGTATGTGTGTGTATGTGTGTGTATGTGTGTATATGTGTGTGTGTGCATGATAGTATGTGTGTATATGCATGTGGATATAGTTACATGCGTATGTAGTAATGTGTGTGTAAATGTGTGTGTGTGTGAGAGAGAG
>CM054136.1:22387764-22390264 GCA_028751875.1 Rapana venosa | reverse complement strand
GTAAATGAAAAGTCTTTTTTGTACTTCTGAGCACTTTTATCAGTGTGTGTATGTTTGATGTGTGTGTGTGGGGGGGGGGGGGGGGGCGTGTGTGTAGGTGTGTGTAGGTTTGTGTGTGTGAGAATGTAAATTTTGATGTTTTTGTTGCTGGTTGTGGTTGTGGTGATGTGTTGCGGTTAATGTTAATGTCTTTCATGTGTCTGTCTGCTTAGAAAAATGTCTGTCAGTTTGTCCTTATGTCAGTCCTCGTCATCCGTCTGTCAATATATCTATCTGTTTGTCTGTCTGTATGTTTGTCTGTCTTTTGTCTGTTTGTCGTTGAGTCTGTATGTCTGTCTCAATGTGCCCAAATCCTGACATAGTTTTTGTTCTGTCTGTTTTGACAGCCGTTCTTGTCACCCTTTCGCTCCATCGATTCTAATATTCACAAATGAAACACAACCTTCACCCTTCCACTGGCTCTTTATGGAGTCACGTCTTGATTCAACAGACAGTGATTGTTGAAGCTAACTGATGTCTGTACTTTACCAGCTTCTGTCTACTAACAACTGTAAGGCCAAATGATGTTAGCTAGGGATTCACAACGATTTTCACCTTACAGCTCAGATAAACCGCTGGAACCTGTCCATCATGACCTGTCAGTATGACAAAGACGAACTGCTACGCGATGTGTTTTAAAGACGCGTAAGGCATAGGTGGCTGCGAGTTCCGAGGTATAATCACACTGGTAAGACACTCTTACTCGCGCACGCCTACGTGGGCACAGGCTTCATGCTGAGTGTCGATTGGTTGAAAGATGCAAGCCATCTGTTTGAAACAGAACATGACGTATTCTGAACGGTTAGCTTCAACCTGCCAGGCGCTTAACGGCAGTGCAACGCATTTTCGCTCATAATTGTGATCTATAGGCAACAACAGTTACTGTCTGAGCGTTCGGCGACGACGACGACGACGTAAAAGAAGAGGAAGAAGCTGATATCTCAAGTGCTGTGTTGATTGGCTGACCCATGCAGGCCGTCTGTTTGAAATGGAACACGACACGACACGACGTTTTCTCAACTGTCCAACTGTCTCTTGATTCCTGTGAGAGCAAAACCACCTCCGCAATTTAGAGGGGTGTTTCTCCTTAAGGTACCGGGGAGGGTTCAGCAAATCCATCCCAACCTGACATGTCAAATGACTTGAGATGTACATAGGCGTTTACTGATCTGTTTCGCTCTAATCATCCCGGCCATATGGTCCCGGAACGTCGTCTGTCACTCCCTTAAGGCTGATAGCAGATGATTAATGTGGGACCATAGAAAATGAAGAGAGATGGGGTATTGCTTACTGAATATTTCCTGTAGAAGAAACATATTCTGGTAGTCACTCCCTTAAGTTTGATAGCAGATGGAATAATGTAGGACTATAAAAAAAATGAAGATAGGGTATTGCTGACTGATCATGTCCTGTAGAAGAATACTCTCCTGGTAGACCCTGAAGGAGGTTGTGAGAAAAAAAAGCTGAAAAACTGGAATTCTCAGCTGACGTCTGCAGTTTCAGCATTGTGTCCTCCCACAGAGGTAGCGTTGCTTGTGAAGATGCCTGAGCAGAAGTCCTAGCTCCTTAGACATCCCTCGGGCAGGTGTCGTTTCACTGGGTTGCAGCTTGTTACGTTGGTAATGCCTCGGGTGCAGGCTTGGCCGTTTCGCGTTTCGGCGACACGATCTTTATAAGCAAGAATTGCAGAATGTTTAAGGAGCGTATTCATTTCTTGGATGCCTGTACATACGACAGAAGTACGATCGATTATAAATAATAGGTCATCTGGCAAGTGGGGGAGGCGGAGGAGGGTGGTGGACAAAAGTCTGCCCACCAGGCGCTACTAGCATGACTGTTTCCTTCTTCGGCTAGAGCTCCGAGGGTCGCCAATAGTGAGAGTTGAAGTGTACGACCGGTTTTGTGGTTTTGTGCCCACCATGAAGGTAGCCGCATTCCGACTTCAGGGATGTCACTGCAATCCAATCCGCAACCACAAACTGCAGTACAATTAGGGAGAACACAAACGCTAAGTGGTCAGAGCATAGGACTCGTGACCTGAAGGGTGAAGGTTCGAGTCGCCGCTGAGCATTTCAGTAAAAAGGCATTTTCGCAGGGATTCAGATCGGTGATGACTTCGTTTTCCTGCACCGTCCCTGGTCTGAAGCGTTGACAGTGAATTAATGATGCGATCCACGTGCCAAGGCTTGCACTTACATGTTGTTGTGCGTTAAAGTATCATGTTGAGACTGTCCCCATTCACGGCAAACTGTTTGCAGGACAAATTGTAATTTCTATTGAAGGGGAAAATCTTCTCTTGAAGTCGGAGTACAGCTACCTATAATTATGGCGAAGTATCTCAAAATAGTTATATACACAAACTTCTGAACCAGTGTACTGACAGCCACGTAGCGATCCCTGTGTGTGTGTTGTGGGAGACAGAATGCGTGATTCGGGTGATCCCCCTGAGTGTTAAGCTGAG
>CM054136.1:22377764-22382764 GCA_028751875.1 Rapana venosa | reverse complement strand
CTCTGTCTCTCTGTCTCTCGCTAACAGTGTTGTCAACAAAGCAATACTAAAAAGGAAATTTATCGCAAAACGAAGAGCTTCACACTCCCCTCCCCTCCCCCCCCCCCCTCGTACCCTCCTCCCCCTCCTATACCCCCGCCCCCTCATACACAATACCACACACCCACGCACCCACACCCACAGCCACCCACTCACCCCCACTCCCACCCCACACACAACGCACCACAACACACACACACACCACAACACATACCACAACACAACACACCACCACCCACCCACAACACAACACACCACACAACACCACACCACACCACAACACACCCCCACCCCCCCCCCACCCCCCCCCCCTCCCCGCCCCCCCCCCCCCCCCCCCACATACACACACCCAAATACACCCCCCCCCCAATCCCTCCCCCCCCCACACACACACACAGATGCTGACTGAAAGATGCAGCTGTGTGTGATGGTTTATTAAATGTGGTGTGCTCTCCTGTCGGGGTGGCTTACACTCACCATACACAGCCGCTGTTTACCCACCCATGCCGTCACAGGAAACTGCTGTCAAACATCAACTGTCGGTAAAATAACGACAACATAATTAATGATCAGCTCCTCTGTCTCTGTCTGTCTGTCTGTCTGTCTGTCTCTGTGTCTATGTCTCTCTAACTGTCTGTCTGTCTGTGTCTATGTCTATGTCTCTGTCTGTCTGTCTGTCTATGTTTCTGTCTGTCTGTTTGTCTGTCCCTCTCTCTCTCTCTCTCTCTTCTCCCCCCCCCCTCTCTCTCTCTCTCTCTCTCTCTCCCTCTCTCTCTCTCTCTCTCTCTCTCTCTCTCTCTCTCTCTCTCTCTCTGTGGAACATAAAATGTTGGTAAAATTTATTTTCATGATATATATATCCTGATAAAGGCAGGGACTAGATGTAAATAAAAAAAGCACATGAGTGTTTAGTTATTATCTTTGAAATAAAAAAATGTCCCTGTCTTTGTCTCTGTTTCTGTTTCTGTCCCTGTCTGTCTGTCTGTCTGTCTGTCTGTCTGTCTGTCTGTCTGTCTGTCTCTCTCTCTCTCTCTCTCTCTCTCTCTCTCTCTCTCTCTCTCTCACGTCAGATGTTGCTAAAGTAACGAACAATTATATAATCCATCCCTCCTCTCTCTCTCCTCTCTCTCTCTCTCTCTCTCTCTCTCTCTCTCTCTCTCTCTCTCTCTCTCTCTGTCTGTCTGTCTCTATCTCTCTCTGTGTCTCTCTCTCTATACTGGCTAACCAACCAGCTAGCCAGACAGCCACACAGACAGACCCACAGTCATGCAAAATCTGTTTTGAAGTTTATGAAAAATGAGAGGAAACTAAGAAGCAGTTAACATCACATCTTTCTTAAAACAGTTGCTCTTGAAGAGTGCAAGTTTGGCATCACGTTGCTTTGGTTTTGTCCGTATCTACAGCTGTGTGTGTGTGTGTGTGTGTGTGTGTGTGTGTGTGTGTGTGTGTGTGTGTGTATGTGTGTGTGTGTGGAGGTGTGTGTGTGTGGAGGTGTGTGTGTAGGTGTCTGTGTGTGTGTGAGTGCGTGCATTGGCTTCGTGTTTGTGTGCCGAACACTCCAGTTGCTAAAAACATTGCGCTGTGTGTGTGCGTGTGTGTGTATGTGTGTGTGTGTGTAGGAGTGTGTGTGTGTGTGAGTGTGTGCATTGGCCTCGTGTTTGTGTGTCGAACACTCCACTTGCTGAAAACATTGGGCTGTAGAAGATCGTGTGGCTCTTTGAAAACAAACTGTTGACTTTAAACGCCTGTTAAAGTGTGTGTGTGTGTGTGTGTGTGTGTGTGTGTGTGTGTGTGTGTGTTGTGTGTGTGTGTGTGAGGGATGGAGAGAGAGAGAGAGTGTGAGTGAGAGAGTGTGTGTGAGGGGAGAGAGAAAGAGAGAGAGAGTGTGTGAGAGAGAGAAAGAGAGAGAGAGAGGGAGAAAGAGGGAGAGAGAAAAGGAGAAAGAAAGAGAAAAGAGAAAGAGTGAGAGAGTGAGAGAGAGAGAGAGAGAGAGAGAGAGAGAGAGAGAGAGAGAGTGAGAGAGAGAGAGAGAGAGAGAGAGAGAGAGAGAGAGAGAGAGAGAGAGAGAAAGAAAGAAAGAAAGAGCGAGAGCGAGAGAGAGTGTGTGAGCTTGCTGAGAACACTTTTCTTCAAGCATTTATTGTGTGTCTTTGCCCTTGTTTGTTCTTTGCTCAGTCCGTCTGTCTCTCAGTCTTCCTGTCAGTCTGTCTGACAGTCATCCTGTCTGTCTATCTACATGTCGCTCTCACTGTCTGTCTACTTGTCTGTCTTTCTGTCTGTCTCTCTAGGATGGGTATGCAAGCATATGTCCCTATTTGCTTTCAATATTTTGTTTCTGTATGCTTTGCGCACGTGCCTGTGTATATGTGTGTGTTCGTGCGTGCATGCATGCGTGCGCGCGCGCGCGCGTGTGTGTGTGTGTGTGTGTGTGTATGTTCGTGCGTGTGTGTCTGTTTGCAAGAGAAGGATCGGTTTATGTGTGTGTATATGCGTGCGCACATGCAAAAACGCATGTGTGTGTGTTTTTGTTCGTATGTGTGTGTATGTGTGTCTGTATGTTTGTTCGCGCGTGCGTGTGTGTATGTTTGCATGTGTGTGTGTGTATGTGTGTGTGTGTGTGTGTGTGTGTGTGTGTGTGTGCGTGTGTGCAGATGCGTGTGTTGTATGCGAATGTGAGATAGAGACATACAAAGAGACGAACGCAAAGACGTCAACTGTATTCTGAGGGATGGTCACATTTTCCCCCCCAATGTTTTTGTGTCCTGACTGCCAATATCTTTCCCTGTCATTCCAAAACTAGCAAACAAACCTGTCCACAATTAATGTGCTTCCACCTCCTTTCATTCTAAGGGTCTTGTTGTTGTTGTTGTTCCTTTTCTTCTTGTTCTTCTTGTTGTTCTTCTTGTTGTTGTTGTTGTTGTTGTTCTTCTTCTTCTTCTTCTTCTTCTTCTTCTTCTTCTTCTTCTTCTTCTTCTTCTTCTTCTTCTTCTTCTTCTTCTTCTTCACAATTCTTCTTCACAATTCTTCTTTTTCTTCACAATTCTTCTTCTTCTTCTTTGCATTCTCCTTTGCATTCTTCTTAGCATTCTTCTTTGCATTCTTTGTATTCTTCTGGTTCTTCCGAGTTTTCATTTACTAAAATTCTTCTTCTACCGTATGTTCTTTTTACTATCTTCCGAGGTTGTTTTTGCATTCTTTCTTCCAATTCCTCTTCACACTTTACTTTGCATATTTTTTTCCTTTCCCTTTTTGTCTTCTTCTTTGCGTCATTCTTTTTTTTAACTTCGTTTTTTGTGTTATATTATTTTCTTTTGGTTGTTTTTATCCTTGTATTGCTTTTCCTTTAATGTTCCTAATATTCACCTCTTTCTTCTCTGACTTTTTTTGTTCCTTGGCTAGGTCTTGGATGTTCATTCCATCGATGGTGAAATTTTGCATATGCGGCCGTTTTTTTAAACGGGCTTTTCCAGTTTAATATGAGTGAAAATGTTACAGTTGGTCACAGGGTCGTTTTAAGGAATCTAATTTTGGTTTTATCTCATTTTATGTGTGGTTGATATGGTTTTCCCACAACGCGGTGCCCATCCTGGATTGACCCTTACGGTTGGCCAGGGCTTTGTTATTTATCTATTTTATTTAATTTTATATTTTTATTTTGCTTTGCTACAAGGAACGACCGTAGAGTTGGTTTTATACCCTGTTTTAATCTGTATATCGTTGCGCAGTTTTAGTCCGAGTTTTAAAAGATGACGAGGTGACAGCCCTGATATAGCCCCTGTGGTCGGCGGGGATATAAACAATAGGATTGAATAGGATTGGATTGGGCTGGGTTGGCCGTTCCCCCCCCCCCCCCCTCTCCCCACCCCATAAGGTATCTATATTCCGACTTTGGAGGAGGACTCTCGTGGGTTTTTTTAATAAAAAAAACCTCATATTTTTCTGGAAATAAGACGAGCAGATGCGGAGAAGAGTAAACGTAATAGAGTTATAGCAGACAGGAAGAAAGAAGGGAAAGAAAGGAATGAATAATGATGACACTTCTGGTCTGTGGCGCTAATACAATGCCAGTGTCTTCCTTTGTCGTCTGCATCTTCGGATCCGAGCGTCTCTGCTTCCCCACATATCCTGTAGATTTATTTGTTATTGTTTCCGTACTAATGGAATGTGTGTCTGTCTGTTGGTCTGTCTGTTTTTATGTCTGTCTGTCTGCCTGTCTGTGTCTGTCTGACTGTCTGCTTGGTAGTCAGTTTGCCTTCCTTCCTCACTTCACCCCCCTCTCTCTGTCTCCCCCCCCACTCTCCCTCCATCCATGTCTGTCTGTCTGTCTGTCTGTCTGTCTGTCTGTCTGTCTGTCTGTCTCTCTCTCTCTCTCTCTCTCTCTCTCTCTCTCTCTCTCTCTCTCTCTCTCTCTCTCTCTCTCTCTCCAATAAAACTTGGTTGTGGTCGGACAAAACTGGAAGGATATTATTTTTCTTGTACTCGTGGTGTGTGTGTGCGCGCGCGCGCGTGTGTGTGTGTGTGTGTGTGTGTGTGCGCGCGCGCGCGCGCGCGCGTGTGTGTGTGTGTGTGCGCACGCGCGCGCATGCGTGTGTATGTGTGTGTTTGTTGTTTTTCTTCTATTTTCTGCTTAGTCTTTCTTTTATCTATCTGTCCTTTTCACAATGCTTTTATTTTAGTGACTTTCACGTAGATATTTTTTATGTCTGTTTTTTATTTGGCTCGTCAGCTATTTTTCTATTTTTCCTGCCCATCCTGATCATTTTCCTCATTCATTCATTTTGTTGCTGTTGCTATTTTCCTTCTTACTGTGATGTTGATTTTGTATTTATCTTAATCCGTTTCTTAATCTTCTTGTTTTGTTGTCCTTACCTTTCGTTTTGTTGTTGTTGTTTTAGCGTTACCTTCTTGTCGTTTCTGCTTTTCTCTTTGTTTTGTTTTATTGTAGCGTCCATGATTTTCTT
>CM054136.1:22350264-22370264 GCA_028751875.1 Rapana venosa | reverse complement strand
TCTTCTTCTTCTTCTTCTTCTTTTTTCGCAATTCTTCTTCTTCTTCGCAATTCTTCTTCTTCTTCTTCTTCTTCTTCGTCTTCTTCTTCTTCTTCTTCTTTCTTCTTCTTCTTTCTTCTTCTTCTTCTTCTTCTTCTTCTTCTTCTTCTTCTTCTTCTTCTTCTTCTTCGCAATTCTTCTTCTTCGCAATTCTTCTTCTTCTTTCTTCTTCTTCTTCTTCTTCTTCTTCTTCTTCTTCTTCTTCTTCTTCTTCTTCTTCTTCTTCGCAATTCTTCTTCTTCGCAATTCTTCTTCTTCGCAATTCTTCTTCTTCTTCTTCTTCTTCTTCGCAATTCTTCGCAATTCTTCTTCTTCGCAATTCTTCTTCGCAATTCTTCTTCTTCTTAATTCTTCTTGTTCTTGTTGTTGTTGTTGTTGTTGTTGTTGTTGTTGTTGTTCTTCTTCTTCTTCTTCTTCTTCTTCTTCTTCTTCTTCTTCTTCTTCTTCTTCTTCTTCTTCTTCTTCTTCTTCTTCTTCTTCTTCTTCGCAATTCTTCTTCTTCTTCTTCTTCTTCTTCTTCTTCTTCTTCTTCTTCTTCTTCTTCTTCTTCTTCTTCGCAATCTTCTTCTTCTTCTTCTTCTTCTTCTTCTTCTTCGCAATTCTTCGCAATTCTTCTTCTTCTTCTTCTTCTTCTTCTTCTTCTTCTTGTTGTTGTTGTTGTTGTTGTTGTTCTTCTTCTTCTTCTTCTTCTTCTTCTTCGCAATTCTTCTTCGCAATTCTTCTTCGCAATTCTTCGCAATTCTTCTTCTTCGCATTTCTTCTTCTTCGCAAATCTTCTTCTTCGCAATTCTTCTTCGCAATTCTTCTTCTTCTTAATTCTTCTTGTTCTTGTTCTTGTTCTTGTTCTTTTTCTCTTCTTTCTTCTTCTTCTTCTTCTTCTTCTTCTTCTTCTTCTTCTTCTTCTTCTTCTTCTTCTTCTTCTTCTTCTTCTTCTTCTTCTTCTTCTTCGCAATTCTTCGCAATTCTTCTTCTTCTTCTTCGCAATTCTTCTTCTTCTTCTTCGCAATTCTTCTTCTTCTTCTTCGCAATTCTTCTTCTTCTTCTTCTTCTTCTTCTTCTTCTTCTTCTTCTTCTTCTTCTTCTTCTTTCTTCTTCTTTCTTCTTCTTCTTCTTCTTCTTTTTTCTTCTTCTTCGCAATTCTTCGCAATTCTTCTTCTTCTTCTTTTCTGTCTGTGGGTCTCCATCTTTCACATTCGACAGTCTCCCCTGTGACTTATTTCCCTGACGTTAACATTCTACTCCTTTTGTCTCTGTGTTGCTCTGCCCATTACCTGCCTCCTAGTTCTGTTTGTTTGTCTTGTCTGAGCGCCTCTTTCTGTCTGTATGTCTCTCTCTCTCTCTCTCTCTCTCTCTCTCTCTCTCTCTCCTCTCTCTCTCTCTCTCTCTCTCTCTCTCTCTCTCTCCTTCTCTCTCTCTCTCTCTCTCTCTCTCTCTCACAAATCCTCAAACACCATGTACACATATAAAAGGAAAAAAGTAAACAGAGAGGATAACAGTGAGAGACGGGAAAGGGTGATGAGTAAAAAAAGAAAAAAGCTTGAACAACAAAAAAAGAGGGAGGGAGAGAGAGGGAGTGGGGAGGTAAGAGGAAGAGAGCGAGAGAGAGAGATCAAGAGAGAGAGAGAGAGTGAGAGAGAGAGAGAGAGAGAGAGAGAGAGAGAGAGAGAGAGAGAGAGAGAGAGAGAGAGAGAGAGGAAGGACAACAACAACAACAACTACTACTACTATTACTCCTACTACTACTCCTACTACTACTACTACTATTACTCCTACTACTACTCCTACTACTACTACTCCTACTCCTACTACTACTACTACGACTACGACTACGACTACGACTATTACTACCACTATTACTACCACTATTACTTCGACCACAACTACTATTGGTACTGATCACATCCCTCTGAAAGTTCGGGTGTAACTTTAAACCGAGGGCCCGTGTGCCAACACACATGCAGAATAGTTTGCACACACGATGAATCACATCCGACACTCCTAACAGTATAAGCTGATGACACAAGCATACCCAGCATGCACCCTGCTACCCGTAGAGAGAGATAGACTGTGCCAGATTCAACTTGCCCACGACCCACTACCTGAAAAATGTAGTGCATTGCTTTTATCCAATCCAGGAGGAGTTGAGAGAGAGAGATCAAAGGCCAGTGAATGTGTAGTTTATTTTGCTCTGTGTGGAACCGCGTGAGGGGCATCCCCTTTATCTTCTGTGTTTGTTTCCTGACTCTTCATCTATACCAGATACTGGGATTCTGTAGAAGTTTGTGATCTTTGTGAACAAAATAGTGCGGCGTTTCTTTTGAAGACATTTTCTTTTTTTGGCTGGGAAAGGTGTGCACAGGTGAGTGTTTGCTGTTATGAAGGTCTGAGAGAGTTTGTTGGTTTGAATTATGGTTTGGTTTGGTTTGGTTTGGTTTGTGGTATATGTGTGTGCGTGCGCGCGCGCGCGCGCGCGTGTGTGTGTGTGAGAGAGAGAGAGAGAGAGAGAGAGTGTGTGTGTGTGTGTGTGTGTGTGTGTGTGTGTGTGTGTGTGTGTGTGTGTGTGTGTGTGTGTGTGTGTGTGTGTGTCTGTGTGTTAAGAGAAAGCCAGAGGAAAAGCCACAGACAGAGTTTGCATGCATTCACGTTCGTTTAATTCTAAAAAGTACTTCTTTGTTTCTTGTGTGTGTGAGTACGCATTTTTCGTATCTTCTTATGTACCGATGTTTACTTTGGATAAAGTCCATTCTTCCTCACGGATGTATCTTTATGGTGCAAAGACCTTTGGATTCATTTGTTATTGACTTTTGTTTAATACTAGGCACTTATATCAGTTTTCACTTTGTACAATGCTATATAAACAAAAACTCTGTTTCAGATACTCCGCTGGTGATTTCTTTGTTATTTTGATTTGTTGGTGTTTGATTTGCTTTGTTTTGTGATATTCTTTCAATTTTTTGTTTACATTTGTTTGTTTCCATCTATTTGTTTGTCGAAATCTCTGTTTCTGGTCTATGAAACACCACTAATATCTGTCTCACACTAGGTAACAAAGATAACAGGCTGGCATTAAGAACGGATCCCTTTGGAACACCATAAAGGAAGGGAGTGTCAAAACATATCTGAATATGCTAGTGTTCATTCTTTGGAAAGGTAAAAGGGATTCATATCAACACTGTCTTTTTAAGACAACATTAATGTTATTTTCTTGTGTTTAAGAGCAGCCTAAGATCAAATGTAGGGTAAAGTCAATGTGTCGAATGCCGTACTAAACTCTAACAGTAGGAACAGAGCATTTTAATGATCAAACCTAAGGTAACAGATCAAAGAGAATAGTTACTCTCTCTCAGTGCGTGCGCGTATACGTGCGTGTGTGTGTGGTTGTGTGTGAGTGCGTGCGTGCGCGCGCGCGCGCACGCGTGTGAATGTGTGTGCGTGTGTGTATGTGTATATGTGTGTGTGCCTATGAGCGTGCGTGCACGCAAACAGGCAGGCCCGCACGCATGTGTGCGATGATAGCAGCAACAGTAAAGAAACATACATTTCTATTTAGTGCGAGGATGTTTTTAAAACTTGCCAACATGGTTTTATGGCCAGGAGTGTTTTAACTGATCAAATCTCATCTCTGTTAGACATTCGTCCACTAAGAGTGTCGTGTTTGCATCCTCTTACATGAGCCCATCATGTGCATTACCCTGCCTTGGCTTTGCTTCCTCAAACTCCTATAGGGTCTAACCACTAAATCTCTGAACATTTCGTAGCTCTAATTTTTCTTGTCTGTTCTTTGTTTTTGTGTGTGTGTTTTAGACCGAAGCATACGTATTAATTTGAGACCGAATGTTGCAAGTGCGTGTGAAGAGCAGTTTTGGTGTTTGCATGCTTGAATATGTTCAGTTTCTCCGTTTCTCTGTGTGTCTATCTGTTGGTCTGTCTCCATATTACTCTCACTTTCTCTATCTGTGCAGACTCCACTCTCCCCAAAAGTCCTTCGGATGAGACTATAAACCGAAGCCCCTTGTGCGAACGCACACAGAACATCTTGCGCACACGTTAAATCCTGTTCCGCTTTTTGTAAGAGTAGGCCATTGTATGCCGGTGGGAACAGATGACAGAATTGACAAAAAGGCGTACACACGGGGACTGGATGTAAAAAGCAATAAGTGCTTCCATTATCCTCGATATAAAATTATAAAATAAAATATCTGTAAGACTGTCTGTCTGTCTCTCTGTTTGTCAGACGATCTGCCTGTTTGTCAATATTCTAACCTCTATGTCTCTCTGTCAGTCTGTCTCTCTGTCTCTCTCTCTGCCTGTCAGTCAGTCTATCTGCCTGCTTGTCATTCTAACAATCTGTGTGTCTATTTGTCGGTATGTCCGCCCCCCCCCCCTCTCTCTCTCTCTCTCTCTCTCTCTCTCTCTCTCTCTCTCTCTCTCTCTCTCTCTCTCTCCATTAATTTTGTCTTCGTACTTTTTTCTCGCTTCTCTTTTCCTCTTCGTCTTCTTCTTTGGTTTACTGTTTAAATCTTCAGCTTCTTCTTGTGTTTTCTCAACACTCTTGTTATTTTCCCATTTATTATTTTGTTTTCTCCTTTTCGCCCCTTTTTCTATTTTCTCTCACCCTCTTTATGTCTTTGTGTTGAAGATATCGGCAGCTGAGCCGAGAGCAGAGAAACATAGCACATCACACACATGACAGGGAGATAATAAAAAAAAAAGAATAAATTTAATAATGTTGGCCCTGTTATTCTTAGTCGATAGTGTGTATCCTTTTTCTTCTTCTTGGAATTTCATTTCTACAGGGTCTTAGTGTCTCCTTCGCAGGCATCTCAAGCTGGTTAAGGAGTTGGAGGTTTATTGTTGTTGTTGTTTTTCTGTTTTCTGGATACCATCTCTTGTTGTTGTTGAGAAATAGTCAGAAGAAAAATGTACAGAACAAGGAGGAGGAGGGGGAGAAGGAGGAGGAAGGGAGGGTGAGGAGAAGAGGAGGAGGAAGAAGAAGAAGAAGAAGAAGAAGAAGAAGAAGAAAAAGAAGAAGAAGAAGAAGAAGAGAAGAAGAAGAAGAAGAAAGAAGAAGAAGAAGAAGAAGAAAGAAGAAGAAGAAGAAGAAGAAGAAGAAGAAGAAGAAGAAGAAGAAGAAGAAGAAGAAGAAGAAGAAGAAGGCAAATCTGTAGAAGACTTGCGAAGAAGAATTGCAAAGAATAGCGAAGAAGATTTGCACAGAATTGCGAAGAAGATTTGCGAGGATATGCGAAGGATTGCGAAGAAAAAGTTACGAGAAGATAGAAGAAATAAATGTGAAAGAATTACGAAGAAGAAGAATAAGAAATGAAACGAAGAAGAAGAAGAGAAAAAAACAACAACAACAACAATAACAACAAGAAACAACTACAAGACATTAGAACAATAAAACAACAACTAACCAACAAACCAACCAACCAGCCAAGCAAACAAACATACAAAGAAACCAAAAATAGTGGCAGAAAACATGCTACTGCAAAAGCTGTTGCAATCAAATGGGCATGTGCGTAGAATAATTAGCCTGCCTGAATCATTTTCCGTTTTTGCCTCCGGGTTTTTTTTCCTTCTTATATTTCTTCTTAGAACATCAGGGGTTTTTCTGCCTTTCCTTTTCTCTCCTCAACTTCTCTCACTTCATTTCATTACAATGTTCTCTGAACTTCGAAAGAGACTTTAAATCAAGACCCCGTGTGCGAATGCACGCATAACTTCATGTGGAAACAGTAAAACCTTTTCCACCTTCTGAAAGAGTAGGCCATTGTGTGCCTGCGGGAACGAATGATAACATGTACAAAATCGAATGCATCCAGGGGGCTGGATGTAAAAAGAAAGTACATGAATGCTGATTTCATTATCGTCGAAATGAAAAAAAAATGAACAAAAAAAGTATTATTCAATACAGGGATAATCCTCGATTCGCTCAAGAATTCCTAGTGCGTGTGTCCTCCCTTCCTGCCCCAACAAATACAGTTTGGATGATATTATGTGCATACGCACATGCACATGCAACACAAGAAGGAGAGAGAGAGAGAGAGAGAGAGAGAGAGAGAGAGAGAGAGAGAGAGAGAGGAGAAGAGAGAAGACAGGAAGAGAAGACAGAACAGAGCAGAAGACAGAGGACAGAGAAGACAGACAGGCAGAGAGAGAAGACGAGAGACAGACAGACAAAGACGACAAGACAGAGAAGAGTGCAACAGACGACAGAGGACGGATGGACAGACAGATAGACAGACGGACAGAAGAACAGACAGAGCATACAGATAGACAGTAGACAGATATCAGTTGACAAACAAGCACGGAGACAGAGGGAATTAGTGATCAGCGCCCCCACACACGAACGCACGCACGCACGCACACACACACGCACACACACACACCCCACACACACCACACACACACACACACACACACACAACGCGCGCACACACACACACACACCACACCGCACACCACACACACACACACAACACACACACACACACACACACACACACACACACACACAGGGACACAGAGGCCGATGAGAATAACTGTGTTTGCAGTCCACGCTATCAGCCTGACAACCTTTGCTGTTGTACAGGAAAATGAATGGAGTTTGAAGAGGCGGCTTGCTAGCTCTAAGCTAATAGCGTCATCTTATTTGTATCTGAGCATTGTGTACGACAAAAAAAGGATCCCATTTTAAGCACCTCTGTTCGTTACCTCGTCTTTTTTCCCCTGTGTATTTCATATAGGTTGCGTTTTTTTGTCTTATCATCATTAGCAACAACAACAAAAAATGTAAAAAGAGCAGCAATAGAAGAAGAAGTAGCAGAAGTGGTAGCAGCAGTAGCAACAGCAGCAGCTGCAATAGCAGCAGGAGCAGCAGGAGAAGCAGCAGCAGCAACAGCAGCAGCAGAAGCAATAGTAGTAGTAGCAGCAGCAGCAGAAGTAGAAGTACAAGCAACAGCAAAAGCAACATTAGCAATAAGAAAAAGTGTAACTGGTTTGGTGGGGTGATCGGTGGGTTATTCGCTATACTGGTTAGCTGTATGGCTGGTTGTATGGTTGAGTCGATGCGTGATTGGGTGGTCAGTTTGTTACTTCGCTGGTTAGTTGTTTGGTTTTCTTTGCTCGTTTGGTTGGTTGACTGAATGCCGGCTAGCTGATTGGCTGGTTAATTGATCGGATGGTTAGTTGGCTGGCTGGTTGGCTGGCTGGTTGGGTTGGCTAGTTCGTTGATTGACTAGGTGCTTGGTTAAGATGCCTGGTCATTTACGTAAAGTGAATGGTATTTTCAATCAGGCATATCCGAAAAATGATAAAGTATTAAGCATCAGCTAGCATATGTTATGTTTAAATTTTTGTGCGGGAGTTTTGTTTTGTTTTGTGTTCTTTGTTTGATTGCTTGTTTATTTGATTTAATTGCATTATACGAAATTTGAAATCCGATTTTAAAAAAAGGCTTTGAAAAGTCATTTTATGTGCATTCTCTAAGAAGCTTTATACGATTTCTTTCTTTGTCTCTTTATTTGTATTTGTTATGTTGTACTATCCTTTGTCTTACACAGTTTCATATTGATAGGTTACAGCATTTTAATGAGATTTTTGACGGATCTGATATCGGTCGTTCCTGTTTGTATGTTTGGCGAAATTTTTACTTTTTTGTTTTTTCTGCTTATCTCAATACAAATAGGAATTCAAGTGTTCACAAGACATACATACGTTTCTGTTTATCAGTTTAATGTATGTATGGCTTGTGAACACTCGATTTTCTTTTTTTTTCAGATGATAAAGTATTGGTATAGGTATTATCTTGTAATGTGTGCGAGGTGATGGTCATATACTGTTCTGTGTTAATCTTCTGTGATAAATATTTTCCTACTTACTTTTTTTAACGTACGGCTTGAAACTGACATGCAATTTTCTGTTTATGAGATATAAAGAGTTTGAGTTTAATTGAATTTGAATATAATTTAATTTAATTATCTAAATTTTTGCTCGCTTGTTTCGTGCAGATGTAGACTGTGAAAAGTGTCACGCTTTTGCAAACCCAACTAACCCTTGTATAAAATAGTATACATATTTTTTTAAACTTCATGATAACCAAAATTCCAAGACAGAAAATGTTGTTTCAAGCAGTGGAGTTTTAATCGATGATATGCATATCTCTGAACCTAATACTTGACGGATTCGACCTCCCTTCAACCCCCCACCCCACCCCACCCACCCTCACCCCTTCCCCACCCTTCCGGCTCTAAAGCAATATTTCTTAAGGTCCGAATAAGCGTGACCCGGATGGCATTCAAGGCACGTGGGCCCACCGCGCATTCAGTCTGCGCATTTCCTGCCTCTGATTGTGGCGGAAGTCATTACCAATATCACGATCGCCATTTTCTCTTTTAGACCTGCAAGGGGTTGAGAAGTTTTTTTGGGGGGTAATTGGCAATATAATGGAGAGGATGATATGGGTGATTGTCGTCCGTGCAGTGTTTCTTTTAATTCTTTTTTCCTTCTTCCTGCTTTTGTTGTTCTTCTTCATCCCCTTTTTTCCTTGTTGTTGTTGTTGTTGTTGTTCTTCTTCTTCTTCTTCTTCTTCTTTCTTCTTCTTCTTCTTCTCCACCTCCTCCTCCTCTTCCTCTTCCTACTTCTTCTCCTTCTTCTTATTTGTCTTTGTCTTCGTCGTTGTCGTCGTCGTCATCAATGCCATTGTTGTCGTCGTTGTTGTCGTCATCATCATTATCATCAACATCACCACCATCATCTTGGTCAAAGTCAACGTCGTCATATGTCAAGGATATTCGCGCATGTAATGTACCACATGATGCTTTTTCATGTCAGGACATGTTGTTTTTCCTCTCTTGTTGTTTTATCTGAGGTCAGTTCTGGGACCACACTGAGTTTGTTTGAAACTCTCTCTCTCTCTCTCTCTCTCTCTCTCTCTCTCTCTCCTCTCTCTCTCTCTCTCTCTCTCTCTCTCTCTCTCTCTCTTCTCTCTCTCTCTCTCTCCTGTCTCTCTGTCTCTCTCCCTGTGTCTCTCTCTCTGTCCCTCTCTCTCTATCGTTTGAAACTCTGTCTGCCTGCCTGCCTGCCTGTTTGTACGTCTGTCTGTCTATCTCTGTCTCCCCCCCCCTCTCTCTCTCTCTCTCTCTCGTGTGATGGAAAAGGTGCGTGCTCAGAGCATTCTTACAGCACTTAGCGTACATGCGTTCAGACGAATCTGGAAAAAAATGCTTTCAACACTTTACTCTCTCCTGAAACATGGAACAAAAGTGAATCCATCTGACGGTTAAGTAGTGCACAAACATTGGTGACGTGCAGTGCATACGTATGGAATATTTATGACCATCAGAGAAAAGGGCTGGCAGCCTGATTCCGCCAGATGAAAATGCTAGAGGAGTTTCACAGAAAGTCTGTGTTCCTTCCTGCCGATGATTAACTTTGTCTCATATGCATAACTGTGCGGAAGCGAACGATACGAGTAGCTTCTTACAGACGTTGTATGCATTCTTACAAATCGATTATACACTTTATCTCAAATGCTGGACTTTGGGAAAGCAAATGAAAGAAATTAAGTCCTTCTGGTGCATTCTAGTGCTTTACGTTATTTCTATCTTTGCAAAATGATTTTGACACACAGCACCGTGAGTTTGAGGGTTTTTTCTAACAGCTCTGATGAAATCCTATTTTGACAGGAAGTGATATGCTTTGATGCCAAATTGACATCAAAGGTTTCCTATTTTCCGTTTTCTTCCTTCAAATTAATCGATGCTGAAGCATGGCCCGTAGCTATGGATGTGCCGCAGATTGAAAACAGAGTTAGCCAAAAGATCATCTAGTTGGGATAGTATTAGATTTTCATAATCATTTTGTTCTAGTAGCTTTTGTTCGATTTCAAAGTTTAGTAGTATGGTGTAAAACTCTCGCTCGGTGAAAATGGCAGTTTACGAACCATCAGAATGTGTTTTCAAAGTTCTGTTGTTTCGTGTTGGTGCCAATGAACAAATCTGATTAAGCCAAGAAGAAGAGAAAGAAGACGAAGAAGAGGAAGAAGAAGAAGAAGAAGAAGAAGAAGAAGATCAACGAGCAGGAAGAGCAGAAGAAACATGATAAAAAGTGTAGTAGGTGGAGGAGGGGCAAAAAGACGAAAAGGAAAAAAATTCCTGAAAACGTGATTTGGCTGAAGATGTGTGGTCAGCATGCTAAAAAGCTCAAATGCTGAGGCCAGTCAGCGGAAATTCCCGTTAAAGTGAACGTGTGGGCAAACAATAACTGTATACCATTTTGTTCTGTGTGCCATAACAAACAAAAGAAGCTGGAAAATCACCTTCATGAAAATTAGCAAATTGTGTTTGTGTCCTCACACGAAGCAAAAAGTCAAGACGTGGATTTAATCAAAAGTATCCTCAAGCATAACTTAATGTCAGCCTTTTATGAAGGGTCCTTGCCGCTAAAACTTCATCCCCGTTTTGTCTCGGAAACAAATAAGAGAGCTTTTGGGAATGCTTGGCCTCCAGCATACTTTCAGACATAATGGGATTTTATCAGAGCTTTTGGACACTTCTGGAGTGGGTGCTAGAACCTTTGAGAAAAGTGCAACTGGCTACAATGGCAGTTGTCATTCCTAGAGCCACACATAATCCAGCAACATGTGTACGTGCTGGCAGAAGGGGCTGCAGAAGTAGCATCCCGGGATGAACTGGCGTTCTAAACGGTGATGCACCCATGTAAAGAGTCTGCTTTTGTGGAGACGCGCTCTCCCTGGGGAGAGCAGCCCGACTTTGACGCAGAGAAATCTGCCGTGACTTAAATTGGTATGAACATGGAAAAATATGACAATGGCGGCCATCATCCCTCTCCGTGTACAGCTATGGTCGTGTTTCTGTAATCCACCAAATGCAGTGAACACTGTCATGAAATCTACGATCTTTAACGCGCACTCTTGATCTCCTCCATTGCGTATGTACAAGACAGGAATCAATGCAGAGTAAAATCAGTGCTTTAGCTATGACCATGGATATAGTAAAAATAATAGCTACTTTTAATTCATCAGACTCCACTGCTGAGATTTGAACTAACAACTTCAAGGACATACAGGATTGAAGTTAAAGTCCACTCCGCCATACCATCATCTGGGACCGCTTATTTTTAGCTTCCACTCATTTTAACGGACTGTGGGTAGTCTAGAAAATGACAATGAGCCATTGAATAGGCCTACACTGTGGCACTGGCTCTCTATAGGAATACCCAGTAATTCACTGTCTACCATAGATACACACCTTATCATCTCGGGTCAGCCGGGAAAGAGGAAAAGTCAGAAATGTACCGAAATAGTTTTGTTAGACTTGATATTTCGGAATGGACATAATGGCATTTTTATGGTAACTAAAAAAGACGTCTGGTGATTTTCTGATTATTTCGGTGGAAATGTAAAAGATGAATTTAGTTTGTCAACATTTTCCTGGTAGGCTAAAAGAAAAAGCTGCATAAGTATAAATCCGATCAATAAATTCCTATGACAGACAACAATGGTTGCTTTTAAGGGTCTGGATGAAGAAGGGTTTAGACGAAACAAGATTCAAGTTTCAGCAAGTTACACAATTGTAAAGTTCATTAGATGACGAACATTGGAATTTTCAGAAACAGAAAAGGAATCTAGTTTGTCATTACGTGCATATTCCTTCAAACAAAACCTTCCAACTTTTAAAGCATAAGCAAATTTAGCTGAAGGCGTATTTATGACTCTGTTGATGTGTGTGTGTGTGTGTGTGTGTGTGTGTGCTCCAATAGATAAAAAGTAGATAGAAAATAGATTGCACACCCACGTATTCTGTATCCCCCCCCCCCCCCCTCGTGTGTACGCGGCAGATGGGCCCAGAAAGGAGCAAACACCGACCCTGGAAGGGGATTTGTTGGCCCATGTATCTATTGTAGCGAGTGGAGACACCACCATTGTCAGGCGACAGAAATAATCTTGCGGAGAGTTTCTTGTAAATCTGTCTCTCCTTCGATTTTCTCCTTCTTCTTCTTCATCTCTTTCTGTATTCAGAAACTCATCTTGCCATTTCAATATATGCATTCTTCTCCTATCCTGAAGGAATTATGTTCTTTTTCTCTAGACTAGGTCTATTTGTCTACTATATCATATGTGTTGCTGTTTTTGTTGTTGTTTTTTTTCTTAATAATATTGTATCTTGGTAGCTGGGCTTTTATCGTCTCCTTTGTCATAATAGTGAAAGTATTACTGCGTGACTGATGAAATGACCTGGAGTTGTTTCCCCTGCTGATGGAAGTGTCTTCCCTTTGTAGACGATTTTTCGTGAAGTTTTCTTTGGAGGGCTTTTAAAAATAAAAACGTTTTTTGTTATGCTGGTAGCTATGTTGTTGCTGTTCTTTTACGTTGGGACTGTAGACTACTCTTGTTATGTTTAGTTTACGTGAGTACAACCTATCACCACCACCACCACCACACCACCACCACCACCACCACCACTTCTACCACCACTTCTACTACTGCTACTGCTTCTGCATCTACTGCCACTGCTACCACTACCACTACCACCACCACTACTACTACTACTACTACTACCGCTACTACTACTACTACCACTACTACTACCATCACCACCACCCCTACTACCACCGCCGCCACCACCACCACCACCACCACCACCACCACTACTACTACTACTACTACTACTACTACTACTACTACTACTACTACTACTATTACTACTACTACTTCTACTACTACTACTACTACTACTACTACTACTACTACTACTACTACTATCAAAAGAGCGTTGATTTTTGTTATCCTCGTTGTCACTGTCGTTGTCATCATCATCGCTTCGCGAACTTTTCCTGATAACTATACCATTTAGATAGTGCAGATTATGGCGGCGAACATTTAGATTCATGTCAATACCATTACTACTACTACTACTACTACTACTACTACTACTACTACTACTACTACTACTACTACTACTACTACTACTACTACTACTACTACTCCTGCTGCTGCTGCTGCTGCTGCTGCTGCTGCTGCTGCTGCTGCTGCTGCTGCTGCTCCTCCTCCTCCTCCTCCTCCTCCTCCTCCTACTCCTACTACTACTACTACTACTACTACTACTACTACTACTACTACTGGCGATATTACTACTGATAATGATGCTACTACTAATAATGATACTACTACTACTATTATTACTACTACTTCGACTACTACTACTACTACTACTACTACTACTACTACTACTACTACTACTACTACTGCTGCTGCTGCTGCTGCTGCTGCTGCTGCAGCTGTTGCTGCTGCTGCTGCTGCTACTACTACTACTACTACTACTACTAATGGCGATATTACTACTGATAATGATGCTACTACTAATAATGATACTACTACTACTACTACTACTACTACTACTACTGCTGCTGCTGCTGCTGCTGCTGCTGCTGCTGCTACTGCTACTGCTGCTGCTGCTCCTACTACTACTACTACTATACTACTACTACTCCTACTACTCCTACTCCTACTACTGCTGCTGCTGCTACTACTAATGATAATGATGATGAGGAGGAGGAGGAGGAGGAGGATGTCGATGATGATGATGATGATGATGATGATGATAATGATGATAATAATAACAGCAATAGTAATGATAATAACAACAATAATAATAACAATAATAATGATAATAATAAGAAGAAGAAGAATGATAACTTTTTTTTTTGGAATTTATATAGCGCTGAATCTTGTAACGCAAACAAATGGAAGCACTGTCAAAAGGCCGGATAGGCAGCAGACAGAAGTGAGCCCTTACCAAGATTAGTATTTTCGTCACAACACAAACATGTGCACACGTACCCGACACATTGGACAGAACAGCAAGTCTGATATAGTCTGTCAGTAATGCCCTCTGCCGCAAAGCAGACGGAAACAGTCTGGCATTTTACCCATTCAAAAATGGCTTCAGAGTCATTCCACTGACTATCAATGATTTATTCTGCAAACTCTTCAGTCTTTTAGTAGGATGCAGTTTGTCAAATTCCATTTGGGGGAAAGTTGAATTGTGACGTTATTCTGCCATCTCATGGATGTCTATGGCTGTCATTCTTACGTTTAGTCTCTGTCCCTCCAGACGACATCGTGAACCAAAAAATATATTAATTTGGCAAGCTCATACACATACACAGACAGACAGACAGACAACAGACAGATACACAGACACACAAACACACACACAGACAAACACACACACAGGCCCATGTGTACGCATCTCTCTCTCTCTCTCTCCCTCCCTCCCTCTCTCTCTCTCTCTCTCTCTCTCTTTAATTTTATTGTTCTTTCAGTTTGTGTGTGTATTCAACGTTCTTTTCAAGCGCATACACAAGTGGGTGGTAAACAGTATGTTTGTTTTTTGTTTTACATTGTCTTTTCCTTCTGTTCTGTTACAGAAATGTTTCTCACAGTCACCCCCCTCCTATCATTTTAATAAGAAATAGTACATTTTAATCAGATTTGCAAAGTCTCTAAATTGATATGTAGGAAAAAGGTAATAAAAAGAATAGTTCACCTAACGATATTGTCCCTGCCTTTGGTATTGTTGTTGTTATAATTATTTTAATAATTCCTTTCTAGGATAACAGAATAAGCAGTCATGTACTATTTTCAAAACTACTCCCTGTGCATATGCGATTTTGTAAATGTTGTCACCCATTCCCACTAACACATAGTGACCTACCTTTTCCCCAAAAGGTGGAACAGGTTTTAACATATGCAGCAAGATGTTCTACGTGCGTTCGCAGACGGGACCTCGGTCTATCGTCTCATCCAAAGGACTTAGTGAACACAGCTTCTTTGACCTTTCCTCTAATCCTCTCCGTGTGCGATAAGGTTGTTGTAGGTAGGCGACTTCAGCAGCAGCAACACCAAGGATAAAGAGGAGGAGGAAGAGGAGGCGGAGGAGGAGGAGGAAAGATGCAGATGCAACTTTGTGGCTTTGATGACGAGGGTAGACATCTTTCCTTTTTTAATTTAACTTACAATGCTTAAAAAAACAAGAACAAAATGATTGATAACAAAAATCAAATATCAAAACTTTTGGCATGTAGAAACCCAACATGTATTTGCAATCCGTGACTTTTTGACAATGTGTAGGTATTATCTTTTCTCCGCTTTTTCTCTTTCTCTGTCCTTGTTTTGAAAAAATGTTCGAATGGATCTACTGGTTTTTTCCCCACCGGCAATGGGCTTATGCATTCAGTAGATCTAGGTTTTCTTATCAATTTTCACTTTTGCTGAAAAATCAGGAAACAAAATTAAAAGCTGTAAAGTGCATCTTTGTGTTGAAATGTCAAAGTTAGAAAAACAAATCTCTTAAATAATGCATTGTTGATAAATGCCCGTGCGCGTATACACACACATATACACACTACACACACACACACACACACACACACACACACACACACACACACACACAACACACACACACACACACCCTACACCACACACACACTACACACATATATACACACAAACACATACACACACTACACCACACACACACACACACCACACACACACGCACACGCACACACATTTTTATGCTACCCTCTTCCTCCCACACACAGCACTTTCCCTTAAACCAGCCCTATACCTCGCCCTCTGTCTTTTATCTGATCGACAAGACAACACTGTGCTTTAAAGTCAGATAGCAATAACACTCTTTCAACCAAACCCTTGACCCTAAGTCTTCAATTTAAGAGATGGACATATAAATGTTCGCAAACGAAAAATCTCACTATTGGTGAACCTCGGAGATCTAGCCTCAGACCGAAAATAAGAAAATAAGAAAAACATAAAAGAAAAAAAAGAAGGTCAAAGCTTGCTTGTTTTCCGTTTTGTTTCTTTGTCGTTGATTTGTTGGATAGTCGTTTTGTGTATGCGTGTGTATATGTGTCTTATTATTCTTATTTTTATATTTATTCTTTTATATCGAGGATAATGAAATAAGCACTTATGTGCTTTTTTACATCCAGTCCCCGTGTTTCTGCGGTTTTGGTATCTGTCATCTGTCACACTGTGTGTGTGTGTGTTGTTTGCTTGCTTTGTTTTCTCTTGCTCCAAAACTAATAGAGTTGTGTTGTTGTTTTTTGTGCATGTCATGAAGCAAGAAAAAAAAACCAGCATGTTTTTGTGTTTGATGGAGAGACGGAACGTATAAATGAATAAAGAATGATGAGGAAGAAAGAAAAGCTGAATAAACAACAAAAAGTGATAAATGAATAGAGAGATACATTTAAGCGCATAGCAAGTGTCTGCGTTCGCACTTGCATGAGTGCGCGCACACACAAATACACACACATAAACACTACACTACACACACAGTCTCTCTCTCTCTGTCTCTCTCACACACACACATACACACACAGAGTCTCACACAGAGACAGACAGACAGACAGAGACAGAGACACAGAGAGATGCCTAAGTCCAATGTGCATTATGACCACAGTTAGCTCTAAACACTAACACCCATCCAATCCACCGATTCCGTGTAGTAAACTGCACTGGAACATCTCGCAAGATTCTCCCCAGTCATATCAAGGATTTGCTTGACACCTTCAATTTCCAGAACGATAAGCTAAGGACTTGAAGACCTGTTAATGTTAAGCGTAAATTATTCTCTCTCTCTCTCTGTGTCTCTCTCTGTGTCTCTCTCTGTGTCTCTCTCTGTGTCTCTGTGTCTCTGTGTCTCTCTGTCTCTGTCTCTGTCTCTCTCTCTCTCTCTCTCTCTCTCTCTCTCTCTCTCTCTCTCTCTCTCTCTCTCTCTCTCTCTCTCTCTCTCTCTCTCTCTCTGGGAACGGGATAGCTCAGTGGTTGGAGCACTCGCTTTTCCCCAGCCAAGTTAAGCAGCGTCGAGCGTGGTTACCAGTTGGATGGGCGACCGTTTGCGCGCCTTGGCTTCAGTACAGTTCCCCCAGTTCCCCCAGCTGTAAATGGGTACCTGCCCTCTTTAGGGTCAGGGAAGGTAAAGCAGCGAGGGAGAGGAGATGGAGAGGATATGCTGGCCCTAGAGAAGTGAGGTCTCTGACGCCTCGCTCCCCTACGACCTTATAGGTTATGGGACTCCTTTACCTTTTACTTACTCTCTCTCTATGTCTGTCTGTCTGTCTGTCTGTCTCTCTCTCTCTCTCTCTCTCTCTCTCTCTCTCTCTCTGTGCGTGTGTGGTCTATCTGTATCTGTCTCTGTCTGTCTCTGTCTGTCTCTGTCTGTATCTGTTCGTCTCTGTCTCTCTGTCTCTCTCTGTCTCTCTCTGTCTGTCTCTGTCTCTTTGCTCAGAGAACTATTTGTTTAAAAAAATATGTTGGCTTATGCCATAACCCTCTGAATGAAATTCATTCAATTCAATTCAACTCAATTCGAGTCAATTTTCTCTCTCTCTCTCTCCTCTCTCTCTCTCTCTCTCTCTCTCTCTCTCTCTCTCTCTCTCTATCTATCTCTCTCTCTCTCTCTCTCTCTCTCTCTCTCTCTCTCTCTCTCTCTCTCTCTTTCTTGTGCAGAAAAGTTATAATCAAATTCATCTGTCAGAAATTCTATCTTCCAAATCCCCGTGTTGACCTTTGTCAATCCACCTCGGCTTTCTCGGATCCGTATATCTGGTGTTCTCTTCCAGCACACAACCAAAATGCACAAAACCACATCCTGTGCAAGCCTTCCAAAACAACCACAAGTACACACTTTTCTACTGTCCCACAAGTAAAGTTGTTGCCTTCGTCTGTGTTTGTCTGTCATTTTTTTTCTCTTGTTGTTTCCTTTGTAGCCCAGGACTCTATTCTTTCACTGGGTTTATGAACTAATTTGAGTTTGATAGGTGTCTCTCAAAGAAAGGGGAAAAAATAATGTTTCGGAATTTTGTATTTGATACTAGTATCAAAGGTATTTTGTCGGGTGGTATAAACAATACAACAATGTCCAAAACATCAGTAAACTCAAATAAAGATGTTGAATTTTTGCAAGGAAAACAACCAACGCAGCGCTCGTGCTCTTTGTATAGAATTCATAATCATAAAACCATTTGCCAGCGTTACAGAATAAACATTTCCATCTAACTGTTATTGGCAAGTGACACTCCAAAGATGAAAACCACCATCCTTTGAATTCTTGGTTCACATAAAGCAAACGACAACAACATCTAGACGGTGCTGTTTTAATGAACCCCAAACTAGACAATGCATTGCGTACAGCTGCTGCTACAGATTTGGCAGAATGGTAAAATATGGGCCCCTTTGTCATACAACAATAGATAGCTCCTGCCATCTATACAAAAAAAAACCCACAGGTCTGTATACATATACATATAAGAACTTCCTGATTACAATCTTTCTGGTTAACTCGGACATACCCCCACTCAGAAGAGCAAATAGCTTGGAAGACTTCAGAGAGAAGAGAGGTGAGTGGTGCTGGCTTAGGAAGCCCGACTACTTCTGATGCAGGCATTATTTGAAGATTGGACGGTGGGCAGCACAGAAGCCATTGGTCCTGCACTGGGCAGAAGGAATGGTCTCCATCAAGTCCTCATTATTGTCAGGCGATTTTATGGCCGCACGAAACCACCAGAGGAGAGAGAGAGTGAGAGAGAGAGAGAGAGAGACAGAGAGAGACAGAGACAGAGAGACAGACAGAGACAGAGAGAGAGAGACAGAGAGAAAAATGAACAAAGTTTATTCTTCAGGCCACTAGCTCCTAGAATGGGGTCAAACCAAACATCAAAACGAAGCCCAAACAAACATGACATATAATTATGGCAACTGCCAAAACATAACTAATGTGAATATGGGACTATACAAAAATAAGAGAGAGAGAGAAAGAGAGAGAGAGAGAGAGAGAGAGAGAGAGAGAGACAGAGAGAGAGAGACAGAGAGAGAGAGACAGAGAGAGATAGAGAGAGGGCAGAGCTGGCTCTGGGTGGAGAGGTCTGGTGTGGATAGCTCTTGGTATTTGTTGCTGTTGACTGGGTCACTGGTGCTCTTCTACAAAAAAGTATTAGTACAGACAGTAGTACCTAGGTGATTGTAATGATGATGATAAAGATTAGGAGGATGAAGGCGAATAAGATGATGAATGGGATGGTGAATCAAATGATGATGATGATGACGACGACGACGAAGACGACGACGACAACAAAATTTCGAGATGTTTTTCTAATACTAAAATCATACACTTACCCATTTATAGGAATTTTTGCATACTTTCTACTTTTTCCTGTGTTGTTTTTGTTCGTTTTGTTAATTCTGATACTTTTACTTATACCACCATGTTCATCTTAGAGGATACATGATTTTTGCTCTTCTTGTTTTTTTGTAATCGTTGTTGCTTCTATTGTTAACGTTGGTGCTAATTTGTTTTTTTATGTGGTTTGGGTTATAAGGCCATTATCCAATTTCCCTCTCCCTAGCAGTGCCGTTACAGATCACTTATTCTGATTAAACCACTCCATCTCCATTGAAGATGGATAGGATCCCAGCAGACTCTCCCCGCAATCGTCATGGGAAAGTTTTGTTTGTCCTTGATCCCCAGAATTGGATGACACTTAGGCCAAAGATCAGATAGACCCAAAAATGATGAGGGTCAAGCTCAAAGGGGCTTGACCATTTCCCCAAGGCTCAGGAACTTTCTGGAGATTTATCAACTGTTGCTCAATTATTTGGAAGGATTTTTTTTGGGGGGTGGGGGAGTAGGTGTGTATGGCTTGCAGGTCGAAGGTTTGTGGGATGGGGGTGTTGGTGGCAGAGGGAGAAAGGAAGAGGTTGCAAAGTGGTGGAAACGAAGTTTGGTTTTAAAGCAAAGGCGTTGCTATTTAGATTGCATAAGTGTGAACCTATTTCTTCTTTCTTTCTCTTCTTGTTCTACTTTGTCTTGTTGTTCTTGCTGTTCTTGTTCTTGTTCTCCTTGTTTTCG
>CM054136.1:22337764-22347764 GCA_028751875.1 Rapana venosa | reverse complement strand
AGAAAGGAGTTATAAGGATTGTTAGCTGCTGCTACTTCTGCTGCTGCTACTTCTGCTGCTGCTGCTACCACTTCTGCTCCTTCTGATGTTGTTGCTGCTGTTGGAAGTGGGAGTGAGGGAAGGGGGTGGGGGATGTGTTGTCCTAAAATGAAAACCTTTACAAACATTCAAACCTGTGCCCTCAATTACTGTGAGACAACAAGCTGATTGGTCTTGCATTTAGATCGTTCCTCCCTTAAACAGCAAACCCCCCCCCCCCCCACATTGAAACAGGTAAACAGCTTTATCTGCTGAAGCCCCTAGCCCACGGTGTGTTTGCACACATTTTGCATTTTTCGACTTTTTGGGTGTGTGGTTTTTCAATTGTGAAATCTTGATTTTTTCTGTTTACAGGTTTGCACTGTCCACCTCAGCATGACCTGGTCAACTGTTGGCCGGCCACTCCGGCCAATTCCAGCCTCACCCGTCCCTGCTCCGCCTTCCTGCCCCATGTCCAGTTCCCGCCAGGTATGTTACCTGATGCTGCAGTTCTCTTCTTGTGCTGTCTTTTCTAGCTTAGGGTTAATGCATCATGAGTTACTGATGGACGCCGAGTACCAATGTCTATATAACATGTTGTTCTGCTTTGAAAAGGTATGGTAAGATTACCTTCATCCATGACAAGCTCTCAGTATAGCAACCTTCCTATGCCTGAGTCGGGTGCGCTGGGCCTAACTTGCCAAGAGCTTCATGGCAGCGCAAAACGTATTTGAGCTCATATAACAGACAAAAATTGTTGCTGTCTGCGCGTTCGGTAATGAAAAAGAAGAAGTATAGCAATTGTTAGAGTGGAAAAGTCATCTGTAGCCGGATTATGGCTGCCTTTAAGGAGAAGCTCTTGAAATTAAGCATACAGGCAAACGTCTGCTCTTTGTATGAGGTGTCACAGTGATCACGAAGTGTGAAGAGTGAGAGTCACAGTGTACATTCTGGGTAACCGCTGGGGTGCTAAAGCGGGAAACAACTACAATGATAATATCAACATCATCAATATTGTTTGTTTGTTTTCTTGTGGCCATGGTTATGAATGTCGGAATATGTCTTTTGATTCCTAATGTTGGGTGGTTGTTTGGTTGGTTGGAAGGTTGGCTGGTTGGTTGGTTGGTTGATCAGTCGGTTGGTTGATGGGTTGGTTGGCTGGTTGGTTGGTTAATTTATTGATTGGCTGATCAGCCGGTTGGTTGATTGGTTGGTTGGCAGGTTGGTTAATTTATTGATTGGCTGATCAGTCGGTTGGTTTATTGGTTGGTTAGCTGGTTGGTTAATTTGTTGATTGGCTGGTCAATTGGATGTTTATTTGCTTGCTCGCTTGCTTGACTGATTGACTAGATGGTTGGTTAATCAGTTGATTTATCAGTTGCTAGGCTGGTTGGCTGGTTGGTTGGCTGATTGGTGTTGTTATTGTTACTACTGCTTCTGCTTTTGTTTATTCTGCTACTGATGGTGTTGTCATATTATCTGGAAACTGTCTGTCTGTCTGTCTGTCTGCCTCCTTTTTTCGTCTCCGACTGACAGACTGTCATTGATGGATGTAGAATTACTTCACAAACCCATTAGTTATCTTTCTGTATTCGCCTTAGGCAACAGAAGGGATTGTCAATACTGATACATCATTGATCACGCTGATGCAGTATTTCTCGCGGGCAAGGAACAGAACAAGAGTCAGAACATAAATCAAACGTAAACCAAACCTCAGAAAATCATCTCCCCTATTCTTAGGATATTTTATGATGTCTTTGATGGGTTTTGTTGATAGTTTTATGTGTGATTTATTTTTGCAATTATGGAGTTGTTTTTTTCTAATACGTGTGTGATTGCAAAATGTGATGAACATACTAATTATCAGTTTATTATTATTGTACCTTGACGAAATAATACATAGCTCTGTGTGGGATTTATTCTTAATTATAGAAGGTTGTTTTTTTAAACACGGGTGGTTCTGAAATATAATACACATGGCCATTATTGATTGATTGTTTTTGTGCGTTGATGAAACAATGCAAAGTTTTGTATGTGATTTATTCCCAGTTACGAGTTGGATTTTCTTAACACACGAGTGATCGCAACATATGATGAGCATGCTAATCATTTATTCATTGTGTATTTATTCATTGTTTTTTGTTGATGAAACAATATCATATTTGAAATATAATTCCAGAGGATATGGGGACATGCTCAAGCAGGCCACGGCTCTTTTGTGTTAGTTATCCTTGTAAAGAAAGCAAGTCTAAGATTACATCTTCATTAGCTTGGGTGTGTGGGTGTGTAGGTGTGCGTGCGTGTGCGTGTGCGTGTATGTGTGTAAAATTCAATAACAGAAGTTGAGGACATTATATGCTGTTTAAATGTTTCCGTGGTTTTTAAGACAAACTTAACGGCATTGCTAAGTTTCCCAAACTTTCTGAAGCTTCTTTAACAAGTACAATGGACAGCCAGACAGACAAGAATAGCAGCAACAAAGTTTGGCAACACAGGCCTGAGTTTATGCTCCTGCTGAGAAAAATGCATGAGCTTTTTGCATTGTCAGCAGTTCGAAGCTTGTGAACTAAATTGACACTGGGCACCTGGATGTACCAAGCAGCGCAGCAAACATTGAAATCATACTTGCTATGGACAATGCAGGACAGACTACGAAATCCGATTTTCAAGCAGCTTCGTTCTAAAGATCGAAATGATGCTGACTTTAATTTGACAAAACTTGCAGTTTGTTATCATTGACTTGAAACGTGTCTTGCACCGTCGATGTGTTTCTAACAGATATACCAGTCTGAGCAGTTCGTAAAGTCAAACAGGTTAAAGCTCTTTGCATGGCAGACTCGAGCCAATAGTATCCTCAGTGAACAGCCAACAGAACTATGAGGGAGAACAGGCGGCAAGGAACACAGACGGCTCATGGAGGATTGCAACTAGGGGCAGAAACAGCCCAGTGGAATGGTATGACCCAGTCTGAAGCACAGGTTCCAGACCAGCTGCTCAGGCCAATATGAAGAGGAACCTTTCTCTTCAAGCTAACATTAGTTTGTTCCAACCACATTTCTCAAAAAATATCCTTTGGATGTGTTGAGAAAGTGTGAGCCCATATGCATCCGTAGGCACGATTTGTGCATACTTACTTAAAAGCTATCAACCTTCTAAAAGAAACGATGCCATCTATGGCCTGTGGTGTGGTTGGTATGGACATACACAACATAAAAACCGTTGACCTGGACAGGTTGTTGTAGACATACACAACACACAATGTGTAACCCGGAGAGGTTTGTATGGACATACACAGCATACCACCTGAGATCTGGAGGGGTCAGTATGGATGTACACAGCATACATCTGTAACCTGGTGGGGCTGGTATATTCATACACAGCATAGAGACCTGGGGAGATTGGTATGGACATACACAGCATGCTTCCTGTGAATGGAGAGGTTGGTATGGATATATGTAACATACAGCCTGTGATTTGGAGAGGTTGGTAGATGACCCGGAAAGAAAGAATTTCCGTTCGAGTAAACTGGCCGAAACACACTGCCTGGAAATGTCAGTGTGGTGATCCTCTAGGAGTTAACAAGTAGATCAACCATGTTAAGTGCTTTTATGTACATAACCACAACAAGAAAACAGCCCTTTAAGAGATGATTAAATTGTTTTTCTCTTGACTTGACTTGATTTGACTTGACCAAAACAAAAGTGTTTAAGAAGACTCGTACCTCTAAAATCATGTTATAGAGGTAAAAACCGCTATTGACAGTGCTTCCTTTCATTATTTATTTCTTCTTTTATTTCGAGAACAATAGAATAAACACGTATGTGCTTCTTTACATCTAGTCCCCGTGTGAATGCAGTTTTGTAAATTTTATCATCCGTTCCCATCGGCACACAATAGCCTACTCTTCAAAAAAAAAAGCGGAACGGGTTTTAACGTTTGCGCAAGATGTTCTGCGTGCGTTCGCACACAGGATCTTGGTTTATACTCTCATTTCTACAATGTGAACACTGCCCGCGTGAAGATCCCTTTCTTCATAACTGGAAAACAGAGAGTTGGCATTTTTGTAACGCGTATTCTGCTTGAGAAAAAGGTAGAGTAGAACACCCCCACATAGCTAGCATAGCTTGTGTATGTGTGTGTGTGTGTGCGTGCGCGGGTGTGTGAGTGTGTGTGTGAGTGTGTGTGTGTGTGTGGTGTGTATGTGTGTGTATCGGGCAATGTATACACCACCAAACATTTTCAATTGAATCAGGTGATGCCGATCAATCACTAAGATCACAGTCAGTGTGTCTGATAGAAATTTACACTGCATACATTTGCATCTTCTGCAACGATCGATTCTAGGAAAATGGAGTCTTGTGGAAAATGTACCATTATAGGTTTTTGGCTACTTGGTCTGAATAATAGAAAATAAATGACGTTAGTTTGTTTGGATGATTTTTTTCCTCCAACAAAGATACTGTGAGAATGTCCCTTCGAATTTTGGTGATTTTGTAAAGTTGGACTTTGAATGGCAGACCAAAAAAAGAGAAAGAAAAAAAAAAAAAATGCAGAAAAAGATATTCACGGAGGGAGGTGGGAGTGGAGGATAGAAAAGACGAAAGAGGGGAAGAAAGGAAAGGGAGAAAGGATAGCAAAATGAGGAAAGCAGAGAATAAATGATAACAACACAAAAAGAAGCAGAAACAAAGAACGAAAATAAACAAGAGTTGAGAAATGGAGAATCCTTTTCCTTTTTCTGATCTTTAATGTTTCTTGCACACAACGAGATCTCATCTGACGCAAACACAAATGTTTATACAACTGAAACAAAATTAAAAGCACTTAAAACTATTAACATCCTTTTTTTTCTTTTGCTCTGTAATTTTTTTTAATCTGACAAAGCAATTGCTCAGATACACTTGTCTGAAGTACATTTTAAATCATTATGTTCAGGTTTTTAATTATTCTATAAACAATAAATACAACTAAGACACAAAGATATTGCCTAGAGACAACAGACACAGAAATGACTTAAACTAATGTTGTTTTACCACCTTTTTAAATTACTACGTTATATTTGTCATTGCCAGTTTCGAAGTCTGCAATGTTCGAGTTAATGTGAGATAGTCAAGTTCATTGACGTATTGGCTTTTCTGCAGGAAATAGATATATGGCAATTTATCTAAACAGAGTCACATTCGTCTGCCTCTGTGTCTGTCTCTCTGTCTCTCTGTCAATGTCTCTGTCTCTCAATGTCTCTGTCTTCTTATCTTTGTCTCTGTCTGTCTGTCTGTCTGTCTCCCTCTCTCTCTCTCTCTCTCTCCCCCCCCCCCCTCTCTCCTCTCTCTCTCCCCCCCCCCCTCTCTCTCTCTCTCTCTCTCTCTCTCTCTCTCTCTCCCCTTTTCTTACAGACACTTTCCTTTTTCATTTCTTTTTTTCATTCTATCTCCCTGTATCTTGCCCTTTCCGTCTTCCCCATCCATTTTGACTATTCTTTTTGTTCTTTTCTTGCGAAAAGTGTTTAATACGTTTTTGTTAACTTTGTTAGTTATGTTTTCTGCCTTTTGTTTGTTTGCTTTTAATCTAAACTTTTGAAACAAATAATACTTCACGGTGGGTAGATTGATTCTTTTTTGTTTTGTTTGTTTCAGCGTTAGTGGTTGAGAATTCATGTTTTTGAATTAGACAGATGTATCCCCCACCCTCTCTGTCTATGTCTCCATTTGTTATTGTCTATTGTATTAGATTATTTGAAACCGGAAATGAACTGACGGCAGTCTGTCTTGATACTTACATTGATTTACTCTCTCGCTCTCTCTCTCTCTGTCTCTCTGTCTCTAGCTCTCTCTCTCTAACGACAGTCCGTCTTGATACTTACATTTATTTGCTCTCTCTCTCTATCTGTCTCTATGTCTTTTCTCTCTCTCTCTCTCTCTCTCCTCTCTCTCTCTCTTCTCTCTCTCTCTCTCTCTCCTCTCTCTCTGCTGTCTGTATGTCTGTCTCTTCATCTCTGTCTTTGTCTCTGGCGGGCTGTCTCGCTCTCGCTCTCGCTCTTGCTTTCACTCTATCTGTCTGTCTCTTGCGCTCTTTCTCTCTATCATGAGTGCTTTTTCCAATATCCTCGAAATAAAATAATACAATAAAAATCTCTCTCCCTCCCTCCCCCTGTCTGTCTGTCTGTTGGTCTGTCTGTTTGTCTCTCTATCTCTCTCTCTTTCTCTGTCTGTCTTTCTCTCTCTCTTTGTCTGTCTGTCTGCTTGTCTGCCTGGCTGTCTGTCTCTCTGTCTGTCTGTCTGTCTCTTTCTCTCAGTGTGAGCATTGTCACTGTCAGTCTGTCTGTCTGCCCGTCTTTCTGTCTGTCGGTGTTGATGTTTATGGGTGTGGGACTTCCGAATTCGATACACGCGAATAACAGAAGAAAAGAAAAGTCGGACACCTCACTACAGACTATTATGAGTTACTATCTAAGCACACAAGAAGAAAGCTGAACGAGGATGGAAGAGGTTCTACAGTCCATAGCCAACAGGGCATCCATCATGCGACAAGGAGTGATACGGCTGAAGCGAAACCCGTTATCGAAATATGAGCCAGCTTATGACGTTATCCTTAGTGCCTCGTAACCTTAATTAAGCACAGCTCGGGGCTAGCTGTACAGGAATGCATCGATTATTAGTAATCTGTCCTTGCGAGCGAGCATCGCTATCTACGAGCCGCAAGTGATGATTTAATCATTCTCGATACTAGGACACGAATTACGTTGCCCCAATCACTCTCTCATTTCCAATATGATTATTTTCCTATTAATTCCTCCTTCTCTTTCAAGTCCACCTCCATCCTTTCTTTTTGTTATCTTATCGCTAGAGTTACAAGATGTACAGAAAGATTTGTCGTATTGTTTTTGATACGTGATTGTTAGACAGAAAACTTTCTTCAGGTAGTGCAAACATTAGTTATTAACAACAAGAGAAGAAAAAAGTTTTAGTGTAGTTATTTATATCAATGATCATGTACAGGAGTCCTCGTATTTGATTCAGAGTTACCAGACTAGACAACAAGAACAACAAATTATATGTGTATTTGTATTATGAATGGATTGTAGAAGAGGTACACAGAAAAATGCAGGTAAGCAGGTGAAATTCAGAGTAAATTGCGTTGTAGTGCACTGTAGTGTGTTGTATCATATTGTATTGTACTGCTTTACATCATATACTACTTTCAGTCACAGCGCGTGTATCTACTTGGAACTCGTGATGCTCTGCCTGGGAAAGCACGTCGTCACAAAAGCGGCGCCAATTTCTTTTAAAACGTGTTTGTCTGTGTGTGTATCTGCTTCCCTAGGTAGGCACTAAATTACAGCATCACCATCGCTATAGAGAAATAATAGGTCAATCACACTCGCCGAAATAAAATATTTATTTATTTATTTATTTATTTGTTTGCTTGTTTCTTTCTTTCTTTAGTTATTTCGAGGATTATAGAATAATCACTCATATGTTTTATTTACACCCAGTCCCCGTGTGTTTTCAGTTATCAGTACTGTAACCCATCAAAGTGGTCTTCAGAATGTGATAGTTTCTTTCTCTCATTCACTTAGCTCTCGGGTAAATCATTACATTTTGGGCACTGCCCTAAAACTGTCTCAGAGTGTGTCTTGGGCAACCCGAGCCTGGCAGAGCCTGTCTTTGTCCAAGTCGTAGCTCTCATGCTGGGGATATACCTGCCATTCTGATCTCCAGCCACATCTGACTGCTATTGCACACAGGATGAATGGCTTGTGAGTTCTTCTTCGTCGAATGCTCAGACAGCAACTTTTTTGTCTGTTATAGGAGCAAAACTGTGTCACGTCACACCGCCGTTAGGTGCCTTACAACTCAGGCCCAGCGCATCCGACTTCGGCATAAGAGAGAATTGTTTTCTTTTAAGTCTTTCTGAGAAAAAATAAAAGCAGGAGAATAGACAAGAAAATAAACAAGAAAATTAACAAGAAGGAGGTGACAGGAAGAAAAGGAACGAGGCAGAAACAACAAGAGTGATAGAAAAGAGGAAATTCTCGCACAGAATGTCCAGAAGGTGGATATGTTATATATACTGTCAGGTCCCCGACATCCCCACGGAGGACTTGTGAGTCATGCAAAACAAAGTATGCCGGTGTCCGCACTCAGAACTACGGGTTTTAGTCTTGTACTCGGGAAAATGAAGTCTGAAGCAATCATAGTTTTACATTTTGACGCTTATTTTCTTACAAGATCGCTATATAAATCACCTCACTACATAATGATTTAAAATAATTATTATTATTTTATCATTTCTATATTCAATTAAATTATCATTTTTTCTAAACGAGTCTTCCCAACCGTAGGGCCACCATGGATGACTTGACACCCAACCCTCTCCATCTTTCTTTCCCTGTCTCTTCCTCCTCTCGCAGCAGTGCTTCTTCATCCTCAAGCCTGTCCAGTCTGTGATGTCGTCCTCCTCCCCATTTCCCTCTCCCTCTTTGTCTCCCTCCCGCTCTCCCTCCCTGCCCTGTGCCTGGCAGGACTGTACCGGGCAAGGCCCTCTGATGGAAAGGCGTGCCTGCACCACTTCAGCTTTTGTCTCCTGACTGATATTTCCAGGGGGCAGGAGGGGTGCCCCATAAAGAGACGGTGAAGTAGTCGTCCGAGCGTATGCTCTCTCACGGTACTTCAGATGACCAGTACCGTAGTTTGTCCTCTCTCTCTCTTAGCCAGCTCGCCGCTGTATGCGTGTAGCTATGTGTCTGTGCATTTATATAGCTGAATGTATGTAGATGTGTATTTATCAATATAGCGAAGCATTCGATTGTCTATGTATGAATGTATCTATCAATCTGTCTATTCGTCAATCTATCTGTCTGACTGTCTGCTTGTCCATCGTTCGGTTGGTCGGTTGGTAAATCGAACTGTCTGTCTGTTTAGATAGATAGATAGATAGATAGACGGGTAGGTAGGTCGATAGATAGATTAGATAGATATATAGATAGATAGGTAAGTAGAAGATAGATCGATCCATCCATAGATAGATGGGTGGATGGATAGATAGATAGATGGATAGTTGGATGGATGAGTGGATGGAAGGATGGATAGGTACATAGGTAGATACATAGAGAGACACTTAGATAGATACATGAATAGGTATGCAGATAAATAGACACACACATGCAAGCACACAGAAACGCATGCACGTAAGCAACCCTGCACTCAAATAAGCACATACACTCACCCCCCCCCCCCCCCCCTGCTCCAATCCTCTACTCTAACCCCCCACCCCCACCCCCTGGACACACTATCGAGAGAGAAGATATTTGCCAAAACTGCACATGAAGCAAGCAGTGCGGTAGACACCATTAAGAGAATCACTGTCTCGAATAAACAGAATTCATGTCATATCGAGTGGCAAACATATTGACCGTGTATAATGTCAAGTTTTTGCTGTTTTCATTGTTGTTGTTTGTTGTTGTTGTTGTTGTTAATGTTGTTGTTGCTGTTGCTGTAAATGTTTTTGTTGTTGCTCTTCTTCTTCGTTTTCTTCTTTGCATTCAGAGAGAGAGAGAGAGAGAGAGAGAGAGAGAGAGAGAGAGAGAGAGAGAGGAGAGAGAGAGAAGAGAGAGAGAGAGAGAAGGGGGGGAGAGACAGACAGGCAGACAGACCAGACAGAGACAGGGGACAAACAGAGAGACAGAGACAGTCACAGAGACAGAAACAGACACAGTCACACAGACAGACAGACAGACAGACAGAGACAGATAGAGAAAGATGTTTGGGACTGGAATTGATAAATAATAAATAAAATCAAGACTAGGCATCAAATAAAAAGGCAAGAAAAGTCTGGAATATAAGAAAGGGCAGGGATGCCAACCTTATTCGATTTATCCGTCATAAAAAAGACATCAACCAAACAAAGGATGATTAACAGAAAGAAATGTATTTTCGGACGACGACAAAAGCACATACTGAAAAACACAACGAAAGAAAAAAAG
>CM054136.1:22312764-22332764 GCA_028751875.1 Rapana venosa | reverse complement strand
TTTTTGGGGGGACATAGAGTTTCTGTCGATCGACTTTGTCAGTTTAGTCGTCAAGAAAGTTCTTGATTTTTTCTCTCTCCAATATTGTTATATTTAAGTGCACATCAGTCTGTGCTCTTATTTGTAAAAGTGTTTCATTGAATTGGCATTGCATGTGGGAAATCTGTTGAAGTAAAAACTAGCTGAATTTAAAAGGTCTTTAAGACCACGGCAGACAAAGGGCTTTTGTATGTTTGCTTCGGTGTTTGTGTGTTTGTTTGGTTTATAGATGTATTTTGCTTGGTTTTTGTTCTTTGGGTTTGATTTTCTATCTATTTGCTTAGGTTTTTCTGTCTTTCTTTTGCCTTTATCAATACGTTTTTTCTCCAAATATTTTACATGTAGGTAAAATATTACTTTGTCTAATTTTACATGTAGATAAAACATTACTTTTTCGATTTCTTGTCACCCATTTAGGGATATTGAAGGTGTGTTTTTTTCGTAATATCACGAAGCAAAATCATTACTGAAGAACTCAGTTTCCGAACACCATTTGATCATGTATTTAAACACTATATCACTGAAGAGCAAAAATAGTTCTGATTACATATCTATTTTCATATCTCCGTCATGTTTTAGATGTTATTTCCAATAGTTTTAATTATTTTAACAACATTTAGTAGAGTCTTCCTGTTTACCAAATTAAAAAATATATTTTCAGTACTTCCAAGTATTTTCATATTTAACGTAATAATTATTTTGGTAATATTATTTACGAATTTCTTTCAAGAAAAGACAGATTAAAAACTTAATAAAATTTGTCACCAATTTCTTAACGACCGCACTTTGTGCAGTATCTTTCTTTTCTGTGTGAATTCCTTCAAAATTGAGGGTATTGATAGGTAGAGTGCTACAGTAATCACCCTCTTCCACAATGCTGTGCACCTTGCATGTTACAATTACCGCCACCAAGGAAAATTCCAGACTATTCTGAAAACTCTTTCATACACTTTTTCTTCAACTAGAGTTGAGTTTTTTTCAGCCTTCATGCAGTGTCTGTCAATTTGGTATTCATGACAGTGCCGTGTTTCATTTTCTGCCAAGGTAGATGGATGTGGCCAATCGTCTGCTATCTTCCTTTTTCCCTCAAAGCGCCAGGTCTGTGCGTTCAGTGGTTAATAGTCTGTGAAAGCCGCTGGTAGTGAAAAAAAAGGCCAGCTGGTAGACTGGTTGAGTTGTGAATGTAATGGGTGGCGCTGCTGTTGTGGCGACGCGCTCTCCCCGAGGAGAGCAGCCCGATTTTCACGCAGAGAAATCTGCCGTGACTGAAATATAAATAAAATTAGGTAAATAAATAAATGTCATCTGTGGTTTGCTCCCCTGACACAGCGTTTGTTTTCATTGTTTCCAGTATCTTTGTATTTCAGTATTTCTTGGTAAGGGGTTTGGGGATAGGGAGGGGGTTAGTGTTAGTGTGCATGTGTGTGTGTGTGTGTGTATGCATGCCTGCATGCCTGTACATGCGTGTGTACGTTCGTCCATGCGTGTGCAGTCGCGCAAACTCGCGCAAACAGACGTACGTGCATGTGTGCAGAAGCCTCTGTGCGCGTTTTAATAATCATAATTAATGCAACTTTTCAATCCAAACTTTCCCCATCACGCCCCATTCCCAGCCCACTGACAACTCTTTGCCCACAGTCTGGCGGTGTGAGGTTATGTAACAGTCAGCGGCAGTAAAACACTGACGTTAGGACGGTGACTCAATCTTACTGCCCCCAAAATAGTCCACTCGGACATAGCACTAGGGGGGCTGGGTAAACTCTGATCTACGGTTAAAGAGGGGAATATTCCTGTATTGAGGATGACAGTATTGATTTTGTTCCTGCCGTGGACAGTCTGAAGTACTCGGATGCAGAACAACAAACATTGCAAAGAGGTGCTGAAGAGGCGTTCGTGTCTCTCTCTATATTGGACCAACGTCAATCAGTATTTTTTATTTATTTATTTTTTTATTTTATACCACTTTAAGTCACGAGATTTCTCTGCGTGAAATTCGTGCTGCTCTCCCGCGTGGAGACGCATCGCCACAAACAGCGCCACACCTTTTTGTTTTTTTCCTATCAAACTAATGTTTCTATCAACTTTTTCCTCACGAATTTTGCCAGGACAACTCCCTGTTGCCGTGTGGTTTTATACATCGCTGAAAATTGTAACATCAGCGGGACCTGACGTTTAATCGTGCTCCCAAAACTAGCCCCAATAGCCACCACTTCATAGGTCTAATGATATGTAGAGGAAAAATTTCGGGGGTCCAATGATTGGTCTGTCGAACTAATACCGAGCAGACAACAAACATTGCAAAGACCCGGAGCTTTGCATCTCTATGACCACGCTCGTACTTGACCATCTAACCACCGTATCACCATATCTCCATATCAAACCACTTCAGTCAGTACACATCCTTTTATCGTTAAACCACATCAATTAGTATCTCTACAAATTAGCCATATCAACCATGGTCTCTCCACCGTTAACTTCACCAATCAGTATCACTCATTTATCACCACATAAATCAATATATCTCCGTCGTTAAATACGCCAATCGGTATCACTCCTTTATAACCACATCAACCAATATACCTCCATCACTAAAAGCACCAATCAGTATCACTCATTTATCAACCACATCAGTAAATATAATTATCGCCAGTATCAAACTACATTTATGGGCATTTCTATATTACTATACGTAACAATTCATCATCTCTCCTTAAATCAAAGTACATCGATCAGTGTTCTTTTTTGATAGATATACATCAATCAGTATCTCCCCCAAATAAAAACAATATAAATTAATGCCTTTCTACAATCAAGACACATCAATCAGAATGTATCGACTATCAAACGACATCAATGTCTCTCTATAATCAAAGACACAGCAATTCGTGTCTATGTGTAACTATGCCACATCAGCTAGTATAAGTATCTCTTTGAACCACATCAATCACCATCTCTCCATAATACAATAACATCTTGCAATCAGTAACTATACCACACCAAATCAGTACCTTTCTTTAATCAAGCTGCATCATTCAGTGTCTCTGTATACATCAAATTAATCAGCGTCTGCCCACAATCACAACACATTAATCAGCATATCTCCGATATTAACCTACATCAAAAAATCTCTCTTCGCCCTTTTATTATGAGAATCAAAATACGCTAATCAGTCTATCTAAAAGTTACGGAACGAAAAATCAACACCTCTCACATTAATCTTTCCACAATCAAAACACATTCATCAGTCTCTTCCCCCCCCCCCCCCCCCCCCCCATCCGAAATCAACCAACATCAAACCATCTCTGTCCATATTGATGAAGCCACGTAAGCTCACAGCTGCTTTCTTTGCCTGATGTTGGCATTGATGCATGGTGTGAGTGCGTGCGCGCACACGCGCGTGTGTGGGTATGTGTGTGTGTGCGTGTGTGTGTGTGTGTGTGTGTGTGTGTGTGTATGTGGTGTGTGTATGTACGTGTGCATGGGGATGCAAATTGCTTATACAATATTTGTTCCATGTAGTTTACTATTGCTGTTGCCTCCCATAAAAGCACAAAGAATTTTTGACGTTTCTTTCTGTTAGCCAAAATAAAACTATTTACGTGGTTTGTTCTCCTTTATTTTATGGAGGTTTTGCTTTCTTTGGTTCTGTTTTGGTTTGGGTTTGGGGTTGTTTTTTTTTTAGGGGAGGACTATTCGGTTGTTCCCTCTCCCCTTGTTGTTGTTGCCGTTTTTGTTTTGCTCTTGGTTCTTGCTATTTTTTAGGGTTGTTTCTGTGTTTTCTGTTCTGCTATCTTTCTTACTCGTTGCTACTTTTTTTTTCTTTTTTTTCTCTCTCTCTCTTCGGTGATTTTTGTGGGGATTTTTGTGTGGATATTTTTTTCCCGTAAACTGTATAAGTGTATTGCTATGGGCTTTATTTCATTTCATTATCATATATCTCCTTAAGGGCGGGGACTGGATGTAAAAAAAGCACATGGGTGCTTATTCATTATCCTCGAAATAAAAGAATTTGTCATTGTGTCTGTCAGACGTGCACGGCTACCGCTACTGTCAGCCCAACGGGACGTGGCAGCACGGGAACTGGACCAACTACACGGCCTGCATGGACTACATTGACCGCCTGTCTGGACACACCACCGAGGCCACCGCCCTACCCTCTCCGCACCATGTAAGTACCTCCAGTCACCTTGAGCGCTTTGATTTGCTGCTTTACAAGATTCAGTGCTATATAAATTCCATACATTATTTATTTTTATTATCATTATTATTATTATTATTATTATTATTATTATTATTATTATTATTATTATTGTTGTTGTTGTCATTATTATTATTATTATTATTAAATCACAAAGCGGGCAAATGGGCTGCACTCCTGCATGCGTGCCCTTGCGTTCGATGTTACGTGTGCCCGCTGATATAGACTAGAATGAAAGTACCCATCAAACACACACACCTTCGGATGAGACTACAAACCGAGGCTCCGTGTGCGAACGCACCCAGAACATCTTGCGCACACGTTAAAATCCTGCTCCGATTTTCGTAGGACATTGTGTGCCGGTGGGAACAGATGACAATTTACAAAACCGCATACACACGGGGACTGGGTGTGAAAAAAGCACATAAGTGCTTATTCCATTATCGTCGATATAAAAGAATAAAATAAAAACAATAAAATAAAACACACACACACGCACAAACGCACGCACGCATCCACGTACGCACGCACGCGCATGCACGCATCCATGTACGCACGCACGCACGCGCACGCACGACGCACGCGCGCGCGCGCACACACACACACACACGAACACACACACACAGGCACACACCTGTTGGATGACCAGGGGACTTGTATATATAGATAGCATCTCCACCTTCTGAAATTTCTATGCTAAGAATTCCCTCTTTTTTCTCCCTCTCTTTGTCTCTGCCTGGTCCCTTTTCTTTCTGTATATATTATTTTCTGCCTCCTTGGTCCATCCTCCCGCCTTTCTTCCAGAAACACTTAAAAGATATCAATTTCTTCCCCGTGCCGAAGTCAGACGCGCTGGGTCTGACAGTGCTTAATGGCAGCGCAACGCATTTTCGCTCATATGACAGACAACAATAGTTGTTGTCTGAGCGTTCGACGAAGAAGAAACGAAAGGAAACGCAACGAAATGTTATTTTCTAATGTTGACTCATGAAATACAACGACTTTTTCCCCCATCCAACTGTCATAGGTTAAGAAAAAAAAGTGTCAAAGCCAACACTTAAGCATAAGTGATAATGTTTAAAAAAAGAAGAAGAAAAGAATTGAACTCATTGAATTTACAGACAGATAGACAAGATTGACACAGACACAGAGACACAGACACAGAGACACAGAGACACAGAGACACACACACACACACACACACACACACTCTCTCTCTCTCTCTCTCTCTCTCTCTCTCTCTCAAAACACTCACGACTAAATCAGTCGTTCTCCTACACAGACATACAGGATTGTTCACAGACAGAAGGAAGTTTATGGGACATGTCACTAAGCCTGATTGAATTGAGATTCATGTTTATTCATCAATGTCTGCTTCTTGGAGAGAAAAAAACACGTTGAGCGCAAGCACTTCGCTTTTCTGTTGTATACATCTACATAGAGCTAACCTTCAGTAGTTGGAGAAGTCATTTTGATGGGTTACAGATCTTGGCGGGGACGGGATAGCTTTAGTGGTCAGAGCACTCGCTTTCCCCAGCTAAGGTTAAGCAGCATCGAGTGTGGTTACCAAGCGGATGGGTGACCGTTTGCGCGATTTGGCTTCAGTACAGTCCCCCAGTTCATCCAGCGGTAAATGGGTACCTGCCCTTTAGGGTCAGGGAAGGCAAAGCATCGAGGGAGAGGAGATGGGCGCCGCCCTCAATATTCTGACCCCCTGGAAAAGCTGAGGTCTCTGACGTCTCGCTCCCCTACGACCACATAGGTTATGGGACACCTTTCATCATCATCAGACCCGTGACATTGGCGGTCGTGGAGGAGACACGAAAGACGATGCCGTGGTAAGCCTCCTCCATCCATCTCGGTCCTCGGCCCTGCGCAGTAGGACACCTTTACTTTATCTTTAATAGATCTTGCCCATCATTTTTTCACTTTTACACGCGGGACGTCTCCTTTTTCCTCTTTTTTCTTTGTTAGTAATATGATCAATAACATTAATAAGAAATTGTGTAATATTTCTCTTGATTTCTCTTTTCCCGTTCCTCTGCTAGAGCTTCTGGGTTTACCAATGGTGAGGTTTTGTGTAGGAGATCATTTTTGTCCACCATGAAGGTAGCCGCATTCCGACTTCCGGGATTCAATTTCTTTTAAGAATGGAAGCTTCTGGTGAAGGTAGCTAGCTGTTTTCTATCTTTTTTATGTTGATTGGAAGTGAGCGTATGTGCGATGGCTGTGAAACAGTGTCGGTCTGACTGATCCTTGTCAGTCTTTGATGTATAAATAGCAAGCCATTTCGTGTTGGTAGGAGTGGATGACATTTTAAAAAAAACAACCGCAAGTACACAGACGTCGTGTTTAGACATCATCCCCGAAATCGGAATGCAGCTACCTTAATGGTGGGTTAAAAACCGGTCGTATACGGGACATATGACCACTGGTAAATCTGGGAACTCATGGAAGCAGACGGGCGGGGGAGGCGATCGCCTGAAATTGACGGCTCAGCTGTGATTGAACTCCTGCACTCAGAACAACTGCATAATAAAGTCAAAGTGGTGCAACGCTCTGAAAAACGGGTCTCTGCTGCCTCCTATGTAAGCTTCAAGGAGATGTAAACTACCATACAAACAGTGCATATATCCCCATGATAGGGCTTCAAGTTCCCATGTTGTAAGCTCCATCCTCTTCTTTCCATTGATCTATATCTCGTAGCTGGATCCAAAGTGCTAGTAGGTCGCAATGCCATCTGTGTTTATGTCACTATTGAAATCTCTGCCCGTATATCATGATATTAAGTTGATTTCTATGCCAATGTTACCGCCAAGGCCTTTTTTGCCAGTCTGCTAGGATCTGTATGAATTAGACTGTAATGGAGACGATTTAGGTTTTCAGGAGTATTCTACTCTCTCTTCAGCCTATTTGAGATCTGAAGCATGTCGCATTGTTTTGTTTCTTTCGCTTGTCCTTTCCAAGAGTGTTCTCCATACGAGAAATTGATGGCAACAGTGGTGATGATTAGCAGTCGATTTCCTGAGAGACTCGGTTTCTTTTCCGTCTGGTATGAGTGAAAGTGTTCCACCTGCTCGCTAATAACAAGGCTGTTTGAAGGATTCCGGTTTTGGTTTTAACCTCATTTTATGTGTGGGTTATGTGGCTTTTCCCACAACTCGGTGCACGTCCTGGGTTGATCCTTAAGGTTGACTAGATTGTTGCTACAGGGAACGTCAGCAGGGTTGGTTTTATATACCCTGTTTTAATCTGTATATAGTTGCACAGTTTAATTCCGAGATTTACAATTTGACGAGGTGACAGCTCTGATGTGGCCTCTGTGGTCGGCGGGGCTATAAACAACAGGATCGGATTGGATTGGATGCAAATATTATTAAGAACATACCTAGAGACAGTATAATGAGATTTAAAAGCGGTTGGATCTTCAACGTAATTTTATGCCCATAGCCCCCCCCCCCCCCACTCCCTCACTCCCCCAGTCTTTTGTCCTTAGCCTCCCCTTCTTCCATCCCCATCTTCTCTCTTTCTCTATCTCTGTCTCTCTCTGTCTCTGTCTCTCTCTGTCTCTCTGTCTCTGTCTTTCTGTCTTTGTCTCTGTCTGTCTCTGCCTCTGTGTCTGTCTGTCTGTCTGTCCGTCCGTCCATCCGTCTGTCTGTCTGTCTGTCTGTCCGTCCGTCCGTCCGTCCGTCCGTCCGTCCGTCCGTCCGTCCGTCCGTCTGTCTGTCTGTCTCTCTGTCCTCGTGATCAGTTTGACTACAGAATGTCTGGATCCTTTATTGGCCGAGGAAGGCGCCGAGTGTAGGACGGGTCATCCTTCTTTCTGAATGATGGCTGTGACCAAGTGTCCTAGTCACTGGCCTTCTTTCTGGTCCTGCTTCCCTCTTAGCCCCCTGGATGGCTTGCTGGCTGGCTGCCATGTTGGCTGGTTGGCTAACTGACTGGTTGCCTAGGTAGCTGTCTAATAAGCTGTCTGTTGGTCTGTCTATTTATTTTTCTTATTTATTTTTTATCTATTTATTCTTTTATAACGAGGATAGTGGAATAAGTACTCGTGTGCTTTATTTTTTAACATCTAGTCCCCCAGTGTATGCGGTTTTGTAAATTTTGTCATCTGTTCCCACCAGCACACAATGGCCTATTTTCGAAAAGCGGAACAGGATTTAACGTGTGCGCAAGATGTTCTGCGTGCGTTCACACACGGGACCTCGGTTTATAGTTTCATCCGAGGAACTGTCTGTCTCTGTCTGTTTGTCTGTGTGTTTGTCTGTCTGTCTATCTGTCTGAACTGCCCGACTGTGTGTTTTTTTACTTGAATGCCTGCTTGTCTACACGCTTGCCTGTCTGCTCATCTGATCTATTTCTCGTTCTAACTTTTGTTTGTTTGTTAGTTTGTTCATCTGCTGATACCTTCCTTTCAGTGAAAATCAGTTCTCTTTTATGATTTTCTCCTATTTATCCATAAAAAAATCAGTTTAGAGGTGAAGGGTTTTCGATTTCCTTCACAGAGCATTTTTGTTATCTTTTATTAACAGACCACTCCCGTGCACAGAAAAAAAGAAGGAAACAGCGTCAAAGAAAGGGTGTAATTGGCAGGTTTCCTTACATGTGATACCAATCAGCTCTGTGACCTGAGGATGGCTGTGATCCTGCACCGTTCCTTGTGCTGTGCTGTGCTGTGCTGTGTTGTACTGTGCTGTAGCAAGTCTGGAGACATCAGTCAGCTCCCGTCTCTGCTCGTCTGATTGCCTTGGAATGGGAAGAGTTTGGCCAAGTACTTCAGATGTAGAGCAGTCAGTTAGACAACCAGGACACTCTCGGAAAGAGTGGCACGGGAACATCGGAATTAGAATTTCATCGTGATACAGCAGAATACAAACAGGTCTACAGAAGGCAAAGAAACTATCTAAAACTCAAAGCTATAAAAGAAAGACGAGGGTATATGTGGAGGTCTGACGTCAAGTCTTTCGAATTAGACGATAAACCACCTCAACACACAAAAGTGATATACAGTGCTATACAATTATATTCCCTATCAACCAGTCGTTGCCCTCAAGTAGTCGTTAAAAAAAAAAAGCTTGGTTGCACATGCACAAAACATTTGCGCACGTGTTAATGCACAAACACATACAATCTAGTATTATACAATACATTGTTTACACGTCTGTGTTATGCCATGCCATATATCACAATTACTTGAATTAAAAAGAAGTCTTTTAGAAATATGTCGTAGGATGTCTCGTTTCCCTCCGCATTAGTGAAATCGAATATGGTTTACCATGTGAAATCTTTTGTTAATTTGTATTCTTCCTGGTACTGACTTTCGACAGATTTTAAAATATCGTGATTCCAATAATGTATTCTTTTACATATACTTCCTCGGGGGCGACAAAAGGTGTTATCATCTACCTTTTAGTTATGAACGTTTGTAGCCGTGCAACCTTAGCCAAACATGAAAATCCAAAGAATTATTTCAAAACATCAAATCACTGTCTATCGCTTAGCTGTTTAAATCGAGGGTTATAAAAAATTATATTCCTCTGCAGCAAAAACAACGTCCAGATTTAACGGTTTTTTTCCTCTGGGTTTGTTTTGGCTTTGGTTTTATTTCTGTTGTGTGGTGTTGTTTTGTTTTGCTATGCCATTAGTGAGCACACAGGCAAATATAAAGGGACAAGGGAACAAATGGAAAACTCTATCTACGTCAAAAATGCTGAATATTTCAAGACATTTTGATTTTTTTCGATTTACTCTTTTATCATAATCATTGGGTTCTTTTTTATCCTGCTTTCTAAAAACACAATCTGTTAAAGGCATGCAAAACACTGGCTCCCATTCAAAGCAAGCTTCCAGTTCAAAAACGGTTAGGAAACACGCGCGTTAATAATGCGATATGCTATGTCAACATACATTTTGAACTTGATCAGTTGGAAGCTTACAAACTAACTGGCCTTTTCTAACCTGAAATGACTGATGAGAATGTTCAATCATGTGCCCCCACGGATGTCCAAATATGCATTTCATGGTTAGCCAGGCATTTGCAAGTTGCATAATATCTCGATGTTTTGTTTTGTTTTGTTTGGTTTGGTTTGGTTTGGTTTGGCTGGATGCTTGTCTGATGATTTGTTTTGTTTTGTTCTTACTTTTGTTCGTCGGCTTGCTTGTTTGCTTGTTGTGGACACGCAAGCAAGTGAACTCGGACATGGCTTGTTTTAATGCATGATTAGTGTGTTTGTATCCTCAGTGTTTTTATTGGGTTTGCTTTTTTCATAGGGAGAAATGTGTGTGTGTGTGTGTGTGTGTGTGTGTGTGTGTGTGTGTGTGTGTGTGTGTGTGTGGTGTGTTAGGTGGGTGGGGGGTTTCGTTCATATTCTCTGCTTTTCTGGATGTTCTCGCTAGAGTTTTCTTTCCCTTTTAATTTGTGAGCAGTTCATTTTTTCAGAAGCCTATTTATGCATCAGCATAATAGACGTTTTGTGATTTGTTTCAATTATTTCTTATTTGCTTTTTCTTCTGTGTTGCTGGGTTGTTATTATTGCTGTTATTGTTGTTAGTATAGTTTCTCTTTTAGTTCTTGTTGCTCTTATTCTTTGTTGGTGTTGTTGTTATCAGTTTTGGTCTTAGTGGGTGGTAGAATATATCTGTTTTGGAGTTGTGTGGTTAAAGCCACCGTTCATAAAAGCTAATAAAATTTTAAAAAGACCGGAGGCATATAAATCCGTTTGTACAACAACACAAGCTAGTACTTTATCGTGTGGACTTGTTTCAAACAATTCTATCATTTACACGATGGTTTTCATCCAAGATTTACAATGTACATCTTTGCATTGGGTTCTAACATTCTCTATCAGATTACGACTACTACTGCCTGTTTTTTAATATTTATTTTATTTTATTCCTTTATATTGAGGATAATGAAATAAGCACTTATGTGCTTTTTTCACATCCAGTGCCCGTGTGTATGCGGTTTTGAAAATTCTGTCATCTGTTCCCACCGGCACACAATGGCCTCCTCTTACTAAAAGCGGAACAGTATTTAACGTGTGCGCAAGATGTTCTGCGTGCGTTGGCACACGGGGACTCGGTTTATAGTCTCATCCGAAGGACTTGTGAGGACTGTATCATGAACCCTCTTTGGTGAAAAGGTTTGTCAGTGCCTGCGAATGAAGGCCAATGCGCTTCTACCTGCTTTGTATACATACATACACACACATAATCACATCTTGACAATCAATTTCTCTCCTTAAACCGTCTTATTCCTTTTCGTTACACTTCCAAAAGTTGTTATTGGATACACACAACTTTGGTTTAAGTTCATCCAAATTCGCTATCCATGAACCCTCTTTTAACACGTTTCTAGCCTTGCAAAATCTTAATCTCTTCTCACCTAGCATTTTAACAAATTTAGAACATTTACTCCATCGTGCTCAATTCGTCTTCCTTTAAACCGTTTTTCCCGTTACATTCCAGTTTTTGTAAACGCCTTGTTCCACTATCGGCATTTCCCCTCTTTTTTCTACACTTTCTCATGCTTTTTCAAAATCATTTGCTTCATGAGTCATTTACAAAGATTAGAGAGTTATACCATCGTTTGTCGTCCTCTTTTTATTTTCCTTCTCTTCTTTGTATCTGTCCAGTTCTTTCATTTTTTCCCCTCAGTTTTCGTTATGCTCCACGACTGCTTTAGTGAGGATGCAGTGTATAGAAGATAGTGAGCAGATTACCGAGTATAAGTATAGCATCGATTGTGCCATTTTTCAGCGAGCATGTTTATTGTCTGTGTTTATTTTTTGTCGTTTGTTGCTCGCGGTGGTGGGGGCTGGCGTGTGATGCGAGAGAATGATGAGATGAAGAGAAGAAAGATAACCTTGGTCAGTGTTGTGGTTGTGGTTCGATGTGGTCTGTGTGTGCTTCTGTGCTCTGATTGCATGTGATATTGATGCTCACCTGTACAGTTTCTGACACTGCGTTCAGAATGACACGACGTAACATTACTGTGCTATCTGTTCTTCAGTATTTTGACTCTCTCTGTTGTCCTTGCTTCTGTTCCTCTTATTCTGCGCCCTCCCCCCCCCCCCCCCCCCCTTCCCCCAGCTTAGAACCTTGGGGATCCTACATAATATTCACTTCCCCCTCCCCTCTACCCCTCTCCCGAAAACCTCTGTGAGATCATAACTACACACTGGATGAGAAGTTTGCGTGTTTGACTCTTTTCTTTTAAGGCCTGACCATATAGGTAGCCATAATCCGACGTCAGAGGATTTTTACCAGTAAAGGAGAGTACGAGTTGATTGACGTGGCTGAAGATAAACTTAAATAGAACCTTTTAAAGCAGAACAGCATTATAACGCGGGCCTTGGCACTTTGCTTCTTACATCAATAACTGATATGCGTTTTGTCCTGGGCTAACGGGACAGTGTGAAGTCTATTGCCAACATCTGCTTGAAGTGTTTTTGTTTGTTGTATATTTATTCCTGACCAGTCTGCTTCAGACAACCTTGGGCGATTGTAGAAGTATTTTGGATGAGATTATAAACTTATGTTGATTTGCAAATCACACACACATACACACACTTAAACAGACACACACACATACACGCACACAAACACAACACAACCCACAAACACATACCCCCCCCCCCACACACACACACACACTAAAAACAACACACTACAACACACAGAACACAAACACACACATTACACACTCCACGCACACCACTCACCCCCCCCACCCACACACCCCCACCACCCCCCCCCCCCCCCCTCACACACACACACACACAAACACACACACACCTCCAACCACACACACAACACCACAACACAACACACACACACAAAACACACATCGACGACATCCACACACCACGCACAAACACCACACAACGCAAAAACACACAAGTACAAAAACGCACTAAGATCAACTACAGCCCCCCACACTTACCCCACATAAAACACACACATTTCCTAGAGCAAACACACATGCTTCAAATACCACACGAAACATACTACTTCAATGAAAAAACTCAGTCGTGAAAACTGTTTGCAATCTGATAGCACTGTAGCACTTTTGAAAAAAGCTCGTATTTCCTATGGGGAAATGTATGCTTAAATGACGCACACAGAAGATAAGTCTAGCATTCAAATGTAGACTAACCTGTTTCGTTGAAAATTTACCAATTCATAGAACTCGGCTTATACTATAAGGACACTGATTCAGTTATGAATGTCAATACTTTTCCCTCCAGAAATACACGAGAAGAAAAAAACCCAGACTCTCTGTCTGTCTGTCTGTCTGTCTGTCTGTCTCTGTACCTGTATGTCTTGTCTGTCTGTCTGTCTCTGTCTGTCTCTGTATGTCTGTCTCTGTCTGTCTGTCTCTGTCTGTCTGTCTATCTCTCTGATTGTCTGTCTGTCTGTCTCTGTCCGATAGTCTGTCTGTCTGTCTGTCTCTGTCTGCCAGCCTGTCTGTCTGTCTGTCTGTCTCTGTCTGCCTGCTTGTCTGTCTGTCTGTCTGTCTGTCTGTCTGTCTGTCCCTTTTCTCTCTCTCTCTCTCTCTCTCTCCTCTCTCTCTCTCTCCATACGGTGGATCTGTCTCAGGTAACGCACCTCCTAGAAAACTTCCAACTGGAAGGTGGCGGTGTTGTCCTTGGGTACGAAACTGCCCTAGCAAAACTGAAATGTAGCTGGAAGTGTGCGGTGGAAAATCGATCCCCGTTTGTCGAAACTTGTATTGCACATAAAGACCATGCAACGTGGTTGGTACTGGCAATTTTGGTAGAGAAGAACACATCTGAGGTAGTGTAAACAAATTATTTGACGACAGAAAAGAAAATGAAAAAGGTTGGCCTCTTGGCAAAATCGTCTCGGGGAGAGAGCAAATTGCCACTCTGGTAAAGGTGAACAAATGTTGCAACAAAAATAGAAAAAAGAAATAATCTGCGATGCTCTTTGGCATTTCACGCTAACGGGATATCAAGCCCTTTTGCAAAATCTTGATTAACTAATATTTCTACAACAAAAACAGACAGAATATAAAGATATAAAAAAAACATCTTGTCTGTAATTTTTTCTTTTGAATGCGTTTCAGATAGGAATCGGAATTAAAAGTTTCTTCTTTGAAAAGTCATTTGTATTAACTAATCATTTTAAACTATACACACAAAAACAGACAGACATCCATGCAGACAGATAGGCAGACAAAACAGACAGACAATTTTTACTGGCATTTTTAGCCGTGCTCTTAATATTGAAGTCGCCGTTTCGAGAATATGGAAAATCTCGAAACTGGAAAGAGGTTTCTTCTCATTTAAAAAGAAAAGTATTAAATCTTCCTGATATATAGCACATATCAAAACTTTTGTCGTGACGTGCCTAACTTTAACAGTCGGATATCCAGCAGTCTTTGGGAATATTTTTGAATATAAAATAGTAACTTGAAGAAACTTTGCAGTAAGAAATATGTGTGAATTTGAGGTAGGATATGTGTGTGTGTGTGTGTGTTGTGTTGTGTTGTGTGTGTGTGTGTGTGTGTGTGTGCGCGCGTGCGTTTGCGTGGTGTGAAGTAAAAATGATCGTTATCGAGGTGTGAACGATTAAGTTACACAACTTTTACTCATCCTGCCCTCGTGTGAGTGTGTGTGTGTGTGTGTGTGTGTGTGTGTGTGTGTGTGTGTGTGTGTTCGGCGCGCGCGCGTACGTATGCATGCCAGCATGTATCTGTGTATATGTTTGTATGGGAGTGCTCTTTCTGTTATTATCATTCATTCTTTGTTGGTTTAGGGGTTTTGTTTCTGTTTATTTCATCATCGGCAAAACTTTTGGTTCTAGCTTACAGATTCTTTCTACCAAAATTTGCATGAAACCATAGAGGTTTCCTTACTCTAGAGGTATGATCATCAATCAGTTTTCAAATAGCAATATGATGTCTAAGGGATCTGATCCGACACCATTCGCTTTTAAAGCACAATATATAGATTGAACTTTCCAACATAGCATAGACAACAAAGCCAGTGTTCAAGCTACATAAATCTCTCCTGTGTATAACTATTCCCCGGACGCGAGAAAGGGCTTGTAGGAGGTGATTTCAGGGCTTATAGGAATCTACAACAACTTTTGTATTAAGTTTTGCAGAAAGTGTATGAATACATGTCCCTCGGCAATACAGAAATGCTTGTAGTGGTGAGAAACAATTGTAGCTCCTGTTTTTTGTCCCGAGGTTTGTTTGTTATATAGAGTACATCCCTGTCGAACAGTCTCAAAGAATATCCACTTCCATAACAGCAGCATTACATCATCCTTATCAGCAATGATCATCATGCAATTAAAAAAAAAGTTTCTGATTCGGAGACCCTGGTCGTTCTAATCTCATGGTGACCCCAGTTAAGGTTTCCTTGTACACTTGTGTGCCAGTGGTGGTGAGCTTGTATGGAAATCCCTCTGGGATAGAGGTACACGGGGGAAGGTCATTGGAAGAATGTTCTGGTGGTCGCCATCCCTTGTGGGTGTTTCATTCAGCCTGGCACTGTGACTGAGCTAGTATTGTCGTAGGTAGGGGGATTAGTGGGTGCCGTCCTGCGTGTGTTAGCTCAGAACAGGCACCACTTCACACTCCCAAAGTGACGCAGCATCAGTGCGGGCCCCTCTGAACACTCCCAAAGTGACGCAGCATCAGTGCAGGGCCCCTCTGACTGGTGACGTCACAGCAACCTGACATGTGTGGGCTCCACTATGGACTTCTGACCCCGAGGATGCAACATGTGGAATCCGGGTTTGGCTGGGACAGAGAGATTGAAATGAGTGGAGTGGGAACAGCAGGATAAGAACGTCACATTTGAGGAGGCGACAAAAACAAACAGACAAAACCCCAAAGAAAGACGACAAAACAGATGGGCGAAACTAGCAACTTACACATACTAGACACGTTCATCGTCTTCAGAATACAGATATACCCCGTTGTCTGATCATCAATGTCGTCGTTTTGTATAATCATTTAGAATAGTTCTATTTTCTCAACTCCATAATCAATATTTTCTTTCCAAATTTAAACGCAGTTTAGGATGAAGAGAAACTTTTTAAAAACACTCTTTTGCAAACAAACCCCGTATTTTGGCCAAGAAGATGAGGGTGGAGTGTGGCCTGAACGACAGTTGGCTATATCGTCTTGGTTTACAAGCCAAGAGGGTGACAGTGACAAAGGGCAGGCAATGCTGGAGTTAACCCCCTTACCCCAGGCCATCAAGGCAGTTTGTGCTGACTTCGCTGTTAGCACAATCACGGCCTTGTGTGTGTGTGTGTGTGTGTGTGTGTGTGTGTGTGTGTGAAAGTCAAAGTCAAAGTCAAAGTCAAACTTTTATTTTCAGATGGTACATTGAATAAGCAGTGCATTTGCTTTTTTTCATCGAGCCATCTATCTAAAGAAAAAAAAGCGTGAAAAAAAAGATGTGTGTGTGTGTGTTTGCACGCGCCCGCGAGTGTATGCACGCGTGCGTGTATGTGTGTGTGTGTGTGTGTGTGTGTGTGTGTGTGTGTGTGTGTTGAGTGTTCAATGTTTATAAATATTGTTTTGCTTGATATTTTAAACAAGACAACGTTTTAATATGGGGAAAAGAGACAGAAAAGGCTAGAAATTCGATGTTAAAGAAAGATGTTTTCAAAATTAAAGAAAACAACAATTAAGAAAAACATCAACTACAACAACAAAACTACTCCTACTCTAGAATATTAGCAAACACAGCTAGGATTTGATCCCTTTTCTATTCTTTGTTATTTGTTTTCTGTACGCTAACTTGCTTTGTTCGATTATTTATCGGTACAGTTCTTTATTTTTTTTATCATTCATTCTTTCTATTGTTTGTTTATCTTGTATTACTTTAACTTTCGAAAGGAGAACAAACTTTTTCAAAGAGGGAATGATCCTTTGAGAAACTCGCGGGTTTTTTTTTCCTATTTTTTTCAAACCGTTCTTTTTCAAAATGTTCGTTGGAAAGATAAAATCTATGAATACAAATGAAACGAGGGATATTGACTGTGAATAACTATATCGGCTTTCATGAAAAAAGACAACACGAGTTGATGTTGATGTTCAAACAGTTTCTTCCTATTTTCATTGCAAGAATATACCCCTGAGACAAAAAAAATGTTTTTATTAAGTTGCTACTCAATAGAAAGTTTTAATACTGTTTTTGTTATTGCTGCTGCTGTTACTGTTGTTGCTGCTGCTGCTGTTGCTGATATTGTTACCAATGCTGTTGTTGCTTTTTTTATCGCTTTTTTATACATCGAATTGTTCTTTTTTTGTTTGTTCTCAACAAAAACTTTTATTCAGTATCAGAATTAGTTTTTAGCCGCCTGCAAAAGCAATTTAACGTTTTGCTTGCATACTTTTGACCCTTCATTATTTTCGGAAGCTTGACAAAGAATTTTTTTTAAAAAGACAAACATCTTCTGTGTTCGTTGTTGTAGTTTGTTTCTTTGTTGTCTGTTTTCTTGTTTTCACTCTGATGAGTGCAGAGATAAGTGCTGTTCAAAATAAAGTTTGAGTTTGAAAACGCCTAGACAATGAATTGCTGATTTTTTGTCAGCGATACTGATAGTGTGTGTGTGTGTGTGTGTGTGTGTTGTGTGTGTGTGTGTGTGTGTGTGTGTGTGTGTGTGTGTGTGTTTGGTGTGTGTGTGTTGTTTGTGTATGTGTGTGTGTGTGTTGATTGATGTTGCTGTTACTGCTTATTTTCTTCTATTTGTTCTTCTTTCTATCTATCTATCTCTCTCTCTTGTTGTTCAAGCACACATTTGTAAATGAGCATGTGCGCACGCATGCACGCACGCACAACACACATCTATCTATATATCTATCTATCTATCTATCTATCTATCTATCTATCTATCTGTCTATCTATCTATCTATCTATATATCTATCTATCTATCTACCTATCTATTTATCTATCTACCTAGCTAGCTAGCTAGGTAGCTATCATCTATCGACTTATCTATCTCTCTATTGTCTTATCTATCTATCTATCTATATCATCTATCTATCTATCTATCTATCTATCGTCTTATCTATCTATCTACCTATCCATTTGTATATCTATCTATCTACCTACCTATCTATCTATTTGTCTATCTATCTACCTATCTACCTATATATCTATTTATCTATCTATTTGTCTATCTATTTGTCTATCTACCTAACTATCTATCTATCTATCTATCTATCTATTTGGATATGCGAGTGTGCCTGCACGCATGCTCGCATACACAATTTGAGAGAGAGAGTATGTGTGTATTGTGTGCGTGTGTGTGTGAGTGTGTGAGTGTGTGTGTGTGTGGTGTGTATGTGTGTGTTTGTGCGCACATGTGTGTGTATGAATGTGTAATGAGTGTGTATGTGCGTGCGTGTGTGTGTATGAATGTGTATGAGTGTGTATGTGTGTGCGTGTGTGTGTATGAATGTGTATGAGTGTGCATGTGTGTGCGTGTGTGTAACCCGAGAGTGCGTCGAAGTGCAGGCTATGTTTGTGCCTGTGTTTAAGTTATCCTCAAGCTGCCATCTGACCTCCTTTCGTTTCTGATTATCTCTCTTCATTTCATTAACATTCTGCTGTGTTTATATATATATGGTGTGTGTGTGTTGTGTGTGTGTGTGTGATGTGTGTGAGTGTGTGTGTGTGTGTGTGTTGTGTCTGTGGAGTGGTCTGTGTCGGTATTGTGTGTCTCCGTGTGTCTATCTCTGTCTCAGTCTCTTGTCTCTGTCCTGTCTCTGTCTGTCTTGTCTCTCTGTCTCGATTCTCTCTCCTCTCTCTCTTTCTTATATATATTATATATATATATCTGTCTCACTGTGTGAATGTGAGTGTATGTGCATTGGGCATATTTTATTATCATGATGTATCTTTAAAGGCGGGGACTGAATGTAAAAAAGAGCGCATTAACCTCGAATTAAAAAGAATTTGTCATTGTTTCCCTCTCCCTCCCTCTCTCTCTCTGTCTTTCACACATACACACACACAGACACAGACACACACACACACACAACACACACACACACACAACACACACACACACACACACACACACACACACAGCGTGTGATTGTCAAAAATATCGCGGAGTGCACGTGCACTGAAACGAGCTGCACTGAGCTATCAGCCAGCAGTATGCCCTGCGCTCGCTGAAAATAAACACCTTAAAATGATAAAACAGTGTGCAGTGAGAATTCTGCCTCGCCGAAGTAAAAGTGTTCCGTCAGCACTTACACGATACTGCTGATTGTGTGGCATCATGCCTCTTTCTTTTCTCCAAGAAAGGGGTAGCACAGTGGTAAGAGCACTCGCTTTCCCCCAGCTAAGGTTAAGCAGCGTCGAGCGTGGTTACCACTTGGATGGGTGACCGTTTGCGCGCCTTGGCTTCAGTACAGTTCCCCCAGTTCACCCAGCTGTAAATGGGCACCTGCCCTCTTTAGGGTCAGGGAAGGTAAAGCAGCGAGGGAGAGGAGATGGGCGCCGCCCTCATTATAGCTGGCCCCTAGAGAAGTGAGGTCTCTGACGCCTCGCTCCTCTACGACCTTATAGGTTATGGGACACCTTTACCTTTAATGGCATGATGCGTCTGTCTTATCTGGAGGACGGGGTAGCGCTGTGGTCAGAGCACTCGCTCTTCCAAAGTCAAGGTTAAGCGGCGTTGTTGTTGAGTGTGGTTGGTTACCTCTTGGATGGGTGAGCGACTGTTCGTGCGCCTTGGCCTATCGGTACAGTCCCC
>CM054136.1:22265264-22307764 GCA_028751875.1 Rapana venosa | reverse complement strand
ATGCTTCTCAGCCTTAGGTGTGTGGGGGGGATTGTTTTAAATGGTGATGATGCAACAAAACAAAGACAAACCAGTCCATAATGTGGGATTGGGGTTAATGAATTATCGATCGATCCAGCGATTGAACAAACAAAACCCCACCCTTAATGACATCTCCCACTCGTTACATTTCTTCAGCGATTTTTACAGATTTCAGAAAATAGGACAGGAGATTATGTCGTAATCGCCATGACGGCATACATACCGCATCTTCACCACCTTCTCTCCGCTCATCCCCCTCTGCATCTCCCCCCCCCCCCGCCCCCCTACACCCGGACAAAAACAACAAACAGAACAGACAAACAAATAAACCCCCAAAAAACCCACGACTCTACAGAAAATCATGTTAGGCATACATTGCAAGAAATGGAAAAAAAAGAAAAGAAAAAAACCCTTGATATTGATGACTTTAGAATTACTGTTTGTTTAGAGTTCCTCAGCGTAACACAGTGGATGAAAGGTGGAGAGGGAGTCACCTAGAATATACTGTCTGACTCACTTATCTCAGATGGAACTCACTGTGAGACCGTAAGTGAAAGGTAACGGTACAGGTGTCCCATAACCTATGTGGTCGTGGGGGGAACGAGGCATCAGATACCTCAACTTCTCAAGGGGTCAGCATATTGAGTGCGGCGCACATCTCCTCTCCCTCGCTGCTTTACCTTCCCTGACCCTAAACAGGGAGGTACCCATTTACAGGTGGGTGAACTGGGGAATGTGCTGAATCCAAGACGCGCAAACGGTCACCTATCCAATTGGCAACCTCGCTCGACGCTGTGGGAAAGCGAGCGCTCTGACCACTCAGACGCGTCAAGTATACTCTGGATATGAAGTTTCTGGGTATGACTGTTTTCAATTGTCTCGTCGTGTGATAGCCACCTATACTCCGATTGAAAAGTCTTGGGTTTTCTTGTATTTTCCTTTGTTAAAGAAGACATTATGGTTTTGTTTTTTTTATCCTAAGAGCTTGTCATAGATGAAGGAAATATCAACATGACATTTCAAACTGTTCGATTCTCGTTCAAGAGGATTTTTCCTCCGGAGTTAACATCAGTGCCGACTCCACTCTCCCCAAAAGTCCTTCGGATGAGACTATAAACCGAGGTCCCGTGTGCGAACGCACGCAGAACATCTTTTGCACACACGTTAAAACCCGTTCCGCTTTTCGGAAGAGTAGGTCATTGTGTGCCGGTGGGAACGGATGACAAAATTTACAAAAATGCATACACACGGGGACCGCATGAAAAAAAGCACATGAAAGCTTATTCCATCATCCTCGAAATATGATAATGATGATGATGATACTACTACTACTACTACTACTAGTAGTAGTAGTAGTAGTAGTAGTAGTAGTAGTAGTAGTAGTAGTAGTAATAATAATAATAATAATAATAATAATAATGATGATGATGATGATGATGATAAAATAAAATAAAAACAGCAACATTTCGATGTAAGGCTTGGAACTTTACCTCCCCTGTGGAGCGGCCGGAGGTAGGAACGGGGGGGGGGGGGGGGGGGGGGGGGGGGTAAGGGTGGGGAGCGGGGGGCAGGGGGCTGTCCGTATAAATAGCATCCTCACCTTCTGCATGTACCGTGCTGGAAAATCCCTCTTTTCTATCCCCCCTCTTCATTTCTGCCTTCTTCCTTTCCTTCCTGTCACCTCCTTCTCGTCTATTTTCTGGATTTCTGGTCCCGCTCTCCTGCCTTTTTCCCCCTCCAGAATGACTTAAAAGATAATAATTCTCCTCCGCGCCAAAGTCAGATGCGCTTTCACCTCCTTCTTGTCTCCTTTCAGCAGTCTTGGTCTGTGGATCGGTGGTCTAGAGGTAACGCGCCTGTCTAGAATGCGAAAAGTCCGGGTCGGAAGTGTGCGGTGGTTCAAATCCTGTTTGGGCCCCAATTTTTTTTCCCATCCATTAGATCATGAGTGGTGGTCTGGGCGCTAGTCTTTCGGATGGGACGATAAAACGAGGTCCCGTGTGTTACACAAAATTTTCAGCGCACGTAAAAGAACCCACGGCAACAAGAGAGTTGTCCCTGGCAAAATTCTTAGAAAAAGCCGCTGTGATAGGGAAACAAATACGGTTGCAGGCACCACCAAAAAAAAAAAGAAAAAAAGAAGAAAAAAAGGTGGTGCTGCTCTTGTGGCGGGCGACGCGCTCTCCCCGGGGAGAGCAATCCGAATTTCACTCAGAGAAATCTCGGGACTTAAAGTGGAATAAAATAAAAATTTTAAAAATAAATAAATAAACAATCTCTTGGTTTTTTCCCTCCAGTACGATTTAAAAGATAATATTTCTCTCCCACGCCAAAGTCAGATGCATTGTGCCGGTCTGACTTGTCAGGCTTTAAGTGGCAGTACAACGCATTTTCGCTTATTCCACAGACAATAGTAGTTGCTGTGCTTATACCACAGACAATAGTAGTTGCTGTGCTACAATAGTGTTGCTGTGCTACAATAGTGTTGCTGTGCTACAATAGTGTTGCTGTGCTACAATAGTAGTTGCTGTGCTTACACCACAGACAATAGTAGTTGCTGTGCTTACACCACAGACAATAGTAGTTGCTGTGCTTATACCACAGGACAATAGTAGTTGCTGTGCTTATATGACAGACAATAGTAGTTGCTGTTCTTATACCACAGACAATAGTAGTTGCTGTGCTAATACCACAGACAATAGTAACTGCTGTGCTTATACCACAGACAATAGTAACTGCTGTGCTTATGCCACAGACAATAGTAGTTGCTGTGGTATACCACAGACAATAGTGGTTGCTGTGCTAATACCACAGACAATAGTAGCTGCTCTGCTATAATAGTAGTTGCTGTGCTTATACCAGAGACAATAGTAGATGCTGTGCTTATACCACAGACAATAGTAGTTGCTGTGCTTATTCCACAGACAATAGTAGTTGCTGTGCTTATACAACAGACAATAGTAGTTGCTGTGCTTACACCACAGACAATAGTAGTTCCTGTGCTACAATAGTAGCTGCTGTGCTTACACCACAGACAATAGCAGTTGCTGTGCTTATACCACAGACAATAGCAGTTGCTGTGCTTATACCACAGACAATAGCAGTTGCTGTGCTACAATAGTAGCTGCTGTTCTTATACCACAGACAATAGCAGCTGCTGTGCTTATACCACAGACAATAGTAGTTGCTGTGCTACAATAGTAGTTGCTGTGCTACAATAGTAGTTGCTGTGCTACAATAGTAGTTGCTGTGCTTATACCACAGACAATAGTAGTTGCTGTGCTTATACCACAGACAATAGTAGTTGCTGTGCTACAATAGTAGTTGTTGTGCTTATACCACAGACAATAGTAGTTGCTGTGCTACAATAGTAGTTGCTGTGCTTATACCACAGACAATAGTAGTTGCTGTGCTACAATAGTAGTTGCTGTGCTTATACCACAGACAATAGTAGTTCCTGTGCTACAATAGTAGCTGCTGTGCTTACACCACAGACAATAGCAGTTGCTGTGCTTATACCACAGACAATAGCAGTTGCTGTTCTTATACCACAGACAATAGCAGTTGCTGTGCTACAATAGTAGCTGCTGTTCTTATACCACAGACAATAGCAGCTGCTGTGCTTATACCACAGACAATAGTAGTTGCTGTGCTACAATAGTAGTTGCTGTGCTACAATAGTAGTTGCTGTGCTACAATAGTAGTTGCTGTGCTACAATAGTAGTTGCTGTGCTAATACCACAGACAATAGTAGTTGCTGTGCTTATACCACAGACAATAGTAGTTGCTGTGCTACAATAGTAGTTGCTGTGCTTATACCACAGACAATAGTAGTTGCTGTGCTACAATAGTAGTTGCTGTGCTTATACCACAGACAATAGTAGTTGCTGTGCTACAATAGTAGTTGCTGTGCTTATACCACAGACAATAGTAGTTGCTGTGCTACAATAGTAGTTGCTGTGCTTATACCACAGACAATAGTAGTTCCTGTGCTACAATAGTAGCTGCTGTGCTTACACCACAGACAATAGTAGTTCCTGTGCTACAATAGTAGCTGCTGTGCTTATACAACAGACGATAGCAGCTGCTGTGCTTATACCACAGACAATAGCAGTTGCTGTGCTTATACCACAGACAATAGCAGTTGCTGTGCTACAATAGTAGCTGCTGTGCTTACACCACAGACAAAAGTAGTTGCTGTGCTACAATAGTAGCTGCTGTGCTTATACAACAGACGATAGCAGCTGCTGTCTGAGCGTTCAACGAAGAAGTCACCGATTTTTGCCTAATTCAATCAATAACGGACAAAACGAAACGATTGTCCCGCGCCAGACCTTATAATTTCTGTCATCCAGTAAACCGTCGCCTACTGATCTGTGGCTAAGCGTATTGCTGTGCCACACGAGCAGGGCACAGAGTCCTTGGCTAAGCGAAGGTCGTTTCAATTTTTAGGAAAACTCCCGTCTCTCACTTCCTTTATGTCATGATTTGACATGTGTACGTCGCTTGGGTACAAGAGAGAGGTTAGTGGTGGTATGACAAGCTAATCCACTCTGTACTGGTACAGACAGGACAGGACAGGTCACGTCAGGTCAGCTAGGGCACACTACTTTCTCCCCTCGCGCACCACCTACATTTTCCTGCTGTCAGTTTGTGGAGAAAAGTTCACAATAATTTATAATCTACTTTCTTTGTTTCTCTCACTCTCTCTCTCTCTTTCTCTGTCTCGATTGCTCTCTCTCTCTCTCTCTCTCTCTCTCTCTCTCTCTCTCTCTCTCTCTCTCTCTCTCTCTCTCCCTATCTCACTCTCTCTCTGTGTCTTCCTGTCTTTCTGAGTCTATCTTTGTCTCTCTCTGACTGTCTGTCTGTCTCTCTCTGTCTGTGTCTGTTTGTGTCTGTGCCTGTCTGCTCTGTGTCTGCCTGTATCTCTATCCATATCTCTGTCTGTCTGTCTGCCTGTCTACCTGCCTCTCTCTCAAAACAGAAAAAAACAAAACATTTCATGTTTACACTTAAAGCACAAGTGCAGTCCCGATGTCAGATAAGACTGCGGATGTGGCGTGTTTCTGTGTAGTTTTTACGCAAAAAGACACTGAGAGAATAAGAAAAGAAAATGCGGCAGATGAAGCACTAAGCGTCTATATGTGATCCTACTTACGACACTTTTTACGACTTACGACTACTATACTACTTACGACTTAAAGCCTACTTAAGACACTTCTAAATCCAGCCTCAAGACATCCCTATTTCAAACTTAAGACTTCCCCCTACAGTTTCATCTCATAATTATTATGTCCTTGCCTTCAATGGCCTAAGTTCCCATCACCCTGCTGAAGCATATAACCTCTGTGTGTGTGTGTGTGTGTGTGTGTGTGTGTGTGTGTGTGTGTGTGTTGTGTGTGTGCGTGCGTGCGTGCGTGCGTGCGTGCGTTTGCGCGTATTTGAATTTGTTAAACTGTTAATCATTGTTGGTTGCATGTGTGGGGGTGGATTAGATGCAAGTGCTTTGATTTGTTGTTTTTTTTACAAGATATAGCGCTATATAAATTCCATTAATTCTTCTTCTTCTTCTTCTTCTTCTCCTTCTCCTTCTTCTTCTTCTTCTTCTTCTTCTTCTTCTTCTTCTTCTTCTTCTTCTTCTTCTTCTTCTTATCATTATCCCTTACCGGGCGGAGTGAGCAGTGTGTGGGTTTCTCCAAGTTATTTCTGTGTTTGTGACTATTTAGGAAGTCTACCCGCAGCCCTCAACAGACATATTCCCACTTCAGTGCAGCTGCAATAAAAACAAATAAATGAAATGTACTCTGACAGGAATTACGGGATTTTAACGTACATATTTGATACTTCTGCATGTGTATATATATACACAAAGAGAATTAAGGCACTGGCAGGTCTGCATTTGAAGTTGACCTGAGAGATCGTGACAATCCTCATCCTTTATTCGCCAGACACAACTGCCGAGATTCGAACCCACGACTTCATGGACCCACGGGATTGAAGTCAAACAGTCTTAACCACTCGGTTACAGCGTCTGTGGTCAAGCATTATGAAACTTATTGACAAGTGAGGAGACTGAAATAAAAGAAGAAAGAGAGGTAAAGTGGTTATAAATGATAGGTTAAGAAAACCCATATAAGCAAAAACCCAAACGAAAAATAGTTATCACAGTATTTCGTTTATCATGGTAGAATTGATCAGTGTAAATCGAAACATCCATTTTCATACAAACGAATAATCTCAATCCTTTTCACCTTGTGTGCGGGTGTGGTGTGTTTCCAATTCCGTGTCTACGCACACATACACACACACACACACACACACACACACACACGGTGGGGGGGGGGGGGGGGGGGAGCAGACAGGTCCTGATAGACATTATTACGTTCAAAAACAGGGGAGGGAGTTAGTGCATTAAGAGAAAAAAGGAAAGAAAAGTAAAATGGCCATGAACAATAGACAAAAATCAAATAAAATAGAATAATACAAAAATAGAAAAATCCATTCTGGATGATAAGATGAACCCGTATAATGGAACATTTACTTTCATGCGAGTTTTTCATCTCAGTGTTATCCTTTTCGTTTGGCAGGTCATGTTACCACTTCTTGTATTCTTGCGAATGTTTTGCCTACTACCTGTTTTCCTCTTCAAGATGCTGTGTTTGCTGTGCTGTCAATATTATCACTGTTGCTGCTGCTGCTTTCCATTTTGTTGTCACTGCTGCTTTGGCTGCTGCTGCAATTGCTGAAGTGTTGGTGGCTACAGCTGCTGTTGATTCTATTTCTGCTATTACTGCCCCTGCTGCTGCTGCTGCTGCTAATGCTGCCGCCTCTGCCTCTCCTGCTGCTGCTGCTGCTACTACTTCTGCTGCTGCCGCTGCCTCTCCTCCTGCTGCTGCCTCTCCTCCTGCTGCTGCCTCTCCTGCTGCTGCTGCTGCTACTAGTGCTGCTGCTGCTGCTGCTGCTGCTGGTGCTGCTGCTACTACTACTGCTATGATGATGATGATGATGATGATGATGATGACGACGGTGACGATGACGATGATGATGATGATGATGATGATGATGATGAGGAGGAGGAGGAGGAGGAGGAGGAGGATAATGACAATACCATTGTTGTTCCTTCGACTTGAAAAGAGAATGATTTTCTTATTTTTCTTTTTGAAGCTGTTTACAGACAGAAGATGGGGGTGGGGGGGGGGTGGGGGGGGGGGGGGCGGAGGGGCGGAAAACGAGAAAAGAAATAGGTAGGGTCACAACATTCTTAACGCAGCTCAAATAGACAGTTCAATTTTTTTAATGATATAACGGACCAGTGGCTATAACAATTACATTTCCTGAGATAAAAGCGCCCCAAGGGATATGCATTAAAAATATTTTAATACTTATCTTTGAAATGTCTTTGTTAAAAAATAATCTTTTGAAAGATTATTGTGTTGTATTTTCTGATGTCTGTTGGCAGAGAGGTGCAACAACTGTGTCACAGCAGTGGTTGCAGGAAAGACAAAACTATTACAAATTTATCGTTGCTGCTGCTACTGTTGCTTTTGATGCTAATGTTGTTGCTGCTGCTACTGTTGCTTTTGATGCTAATGTTGTTGCTGCTGCTACTGCTGCTGATGCTGATGCTACTACTACTGCCTCTGCTTCTGCTGCTGCTGCTACTACTACTACTGTTGTTAGGTGTTACCCATCTGAGCACCCTGGAAGTCAACCAGAACATACAAACACTGTCTCACTCATCACAGTACCGTAAGGTCGTGTATGTATATACACTGACCGAGAAGTTTGCATTCATGGGTTTTTTTTTCTAGTGCTTTACTCTATAAGCAGACTATACTCCAGCTTCAAAGGATTTTTTACTTCTGTGATTTAAAAAAAAAAACCGTTTGCTGTGCTAACAGATTGTCAAAGATGAAGACAATCGTAAAAAAATCATTTTCAAGCTGAAAACTATTTTAATGTAGGATTTGGCGCATTGCTTACATTAGCAGCTGACAAAGCTGTGGGTCTGGGCCAATGATGTAAAAAGTAAATGTTGCAGACTAGTGGTTCACAGTCTAATGGAGACAAAAAGCGTTGAAAAATGGCTTTCCAGCTCGCATTGTAATGGCCACTAGTCATTGAAAGCAGAAAGAAACTTGAAGTTGGCGTTGCTATTGTGGTGGTAGCGTAATAGTGGGGCTGGTGATCGTGGTGAGCTCATTATTTTCATCTTTGCTTTTCCTTCATGATTCATTTAACATGTCTACTGGTCAAACAATCACTAGCAAAAAAAATTGATTTTTTTTCTGCACAAAAGTTAGCTTTCTGTAGACAATTTATCTAATAGTGATTCGTTTACGTGATATTTTTATTTTGCTCTTAACTAAAAGAAAAAATACTTTGCTTAATCTACGCATTACACTTTTGGCAATGCTGTCAATGTTATGATCCATTCTATACTTAGAAATTTAGTCACCACCAATAGCATCGAAATATCTTTGCACTAAACCTGATATCCTTTTCTCTATTGAATAATTCAAAAGGATACAAACATAGCTGCTGAATAGTGTCATATTTTTATCATTATCTTAATGAATTTTACATTCGTACTCGCTTAGCAGACCAGAAAAAAAAACAGACCAAAAAACCCGAAAAAAGAAGAAAGGACGAAACTGATTATGAAAAAAAAGAATCCATGAGACACTGTAGGAAATATATCCTTAAAAGCAACGATATTGGAAAAAGGGAGCACAAAAGCTCTTTAGAAAGTACTATCTCACACTGCCTGCTTCCGAATGACAATGCAATTCCAATAAGTGTCTGCGAAATATAAGACTGAACTATAGGGTGGAATATATCGACAGAAAAAGCACATAAAATTGGGTAAAGGTATGTAGGTGGGTGGTAGGGATGGGGAGGTGGGAGGGGAAAGACATCCAAGACTAGGTGGAAAGATTCCAACTTTCATCTAAAGGGGAATTAATCACGCTACATGACCTAAGGAGATTGCCTTTCAGACGATGATATGAAGCATTCAGCCTTCAGTCCACTACTACTACTATTACTATCGCTGCTGCTTCTGCTATTGCTGCTGCTGCTGATGCTACTACTGCTGCTGCTACTGCTGCTGCTACTACTACTACTACGTATAAATTCCATACACTACTACTACTACTACTACTACTACTACTACTACTGCTACTACTACTACTTCTACTACTACTAAGTTCTACAACTACTAAGTTCTTTAGCAGATCTGACAAACCAGGCTGTGTCATATTCCAGACTCACTGACATATTTTATGAGGTGGCTTTGACGTCGAGTTAAGGGTAACGAATGCCGAGGAAACTGTCTGAGCGAGGCTTAGCCTGATGAGAAAAGGAAGCTGCTGAAGCAGAGGAGAGACGTTGTATCACCTGACCTGTAGTGCTGCGTTAGTATTAGGGTGACTTGCGTGATCATGCAATAGAGGGAGGGAAGTTGGGAAGGGGTTTGGGGGGTGGGGGGGGGGGGGTGCAGCTTGCAGTTCCCTTGTGTCATAGGCTTGTGTCGGCTTTTTGGGTGCGAAGCTTATGACTGTTGTTTTTTCTACTTCGACCGTTTTTGTTGTTGTTGTTGTTGACATAAACCGACGCTCTCTTTCCCCCCAGCACTAACTGGATCTGTACATCTATTTATTCCATTTCTTTGAGAAAATGTTCAGAGAGTGAACTGCACACACAGACACACACACACACACACACACACACACATACACACACAAACGCAGACACAGATACACAGACATACATACACACATAAACACACACACGCGTGCACACACGCACACGCACAAATACACACACATGCAAACACACACACACACACACACACTCTCGCACGCATGCATGCACATACAAATACACAGAGAGAGAGAGAGAGAGAAGAGAGAGAGAGAGAGAGAGAAGAGAGAGGAGAGAGAGAGAGAGAGAAGCCAAGATCTATATGATAGTGTGATAGCGTAGAGTAGATATAGCCATGCCAAGTAGTCTCAAAGCGGGTGCACTTCCATCGATAGCATCGTTGTAGCATTCTCCTCATCCCCATTGACCACCATACACAATGAAACAAAGAGAGATACTCTCTTCCCTGTGGTGCCTGCTGCTCTGCACCTCATGGGGACATCAGTTTGGGGTCTTCCATCACGCTACTGTGCCTGTGGGGTGAGTTAGTGTCAAAGCCTTCGAGGTTGGAGGTTGTTGTTTTTTTAAATAAAAATTCTTTTATTTCGAGGATAATGGAATAAGCACTCACGTGCTTTTTTTTTACATCCAGTGTGTATGCAGTGTTGTACATTTTGTCATCCGTTCCCACCGGCAAACAACGGCCTACTCTTCCGAAAAGCGAAACAGGTTTTAACGTGTGCGCAAGATGTTCTGTTTGTGTTCGCACACGGAACCTCGGTTTATGTCTTATCTGAAGGACTTTTGGGGGGAAGTGGAGTCGGTACTGATGTTAACTCCAGGGGAATATATTTCCTTCAACGGATTTGAACCCGCGTCAGCAGATCACGAACATAACGCTCTAACCAATCAGGCTATCCCGTCCCTTGTGTGAGGTTTACTGGAGAAAGTCGTTAGAGGGAGGTTGTGGTGAGTGCCACCCAAGTTGGGTATCTGACATAGTCAAGCTCAAAGATTAATATCTTCTCCTTATCAGCTGGCAGCTTAGTAGGTGCTGCCATGCGTATGTGGACTCAGAACGAACACTACTAACTTCCACTAAAGTTACCAAGCAGCAGTGCAAGGCCCTTTTGGCTGGTGGTCTCAAGACCTGACTAGCACTGATACGCTTACCCTATGGACATATGAAGTTGAGAGTAGGACATTACGAACCTATATAACAGCTGGGGAGGAGAGATCGGGATAAGCAGCATATGAACATTAACAGCAGGACATGAACGTCATGAAAGATGAGACAGAAAAACAAAACTAAAAAATAAAAACAAACAGCAGGACATGAAGCAAAAGATGAAAGAAAAACAAACAAAAAAACAAACAAAACAAAAACAAGCAGCAGGACAGGTGCTTAAAAAATGGAAACAGATTGCCAACTGAAAATAGTTCCTTTGTATGTCAGTTGACGGCTTTAGAATAACAACAACAACAACAACAAAAGCAGCAGCAACGGCAGCAGCAACAACAGCAGCAAAAGCAAAAGCAAAAGCTAGTACCCCCAAAACTGTACAGAGATAAACGTCTGATTGTGGTTAACAATAAACAGGTGGTGGTGTGAGGTTCAAGCTCTATGTTGTGAAGAAACAGAAGAAGACAGTTATGCGACAATCCACAGGTGCGTTTTGTTTATGCAGTAAGGCAGGCACAGGTGAGAAAAATCGGAGTGCGGCAAACTAAATATTGGTCTTGCCGTTTATGCCCTGTTGTAAACAAAGACTTGGGTGAAAGCTATTGACAGAAATAACGCAGACGTCTTTGTTTATAAATACCCCGTTGTCATAATGCTTCTGTCTAGTTTCATTCTGAAAAAAAGGTTGTTTTTGCACACAGAAAAGCAAAAACACGAAATGAGAGGAGTAGCTTAAAGGATTTTAAAAAAAAAATATTCTTTTATATCGAGGCTAGTGGAATAAGAACTTATGTGCTTTTTTACATCTAGTCTCCGTGCGTATGCCGTATTGTACATTCTGTCATCTGCTCCTACCGGCACACAATGGCCTACTCTTACGAAAAGCGGAACAGGATTTGATGTTCTGCGTGCGTTCGTACGCGGAGCCTCGGTTTATAGTCTCATCCAAAAGACTTTTGGGGAGAGTGGAGTCTGCACTGATGTTAACTCCAGGGGAAAATATCCCCTTGAACTGGAATCGAACCCGGGTCGTCATATTGCGAGCGCAATATTCTAACCACTAGGCTCACATCCCGTCCCCCAGATTTTAGCGAGTGATTGATATGTTTTCCTGTGGATGGTGATTCTTGTGTGATGGAAATATGACTGCAAAGTAAAAAAAGGTAAAGGTAAAGGAGTCCCATAACCTATAAGGTCGTAGGGGAGCGAGGCGTCAGAGACCTCATTTCTGCAAAGTATTGAAGGTAAAACCATGAGTGTTTTCCTCGTTCCTCGGGTCGAGCTCCAAGCCTCCCCAAGGGTGAAGGATTGTGTATGCAACCATTGTGACCCACCATGCATTAATCTATCCGCACTCCGACTTCAGGAATAAATCAATGTGTTAATGTCGTAGTTGTTGGTTGTTGTCATTTTAAAATATTATTATACCCTTGTAATGCGCTTGGAGGGTTGTTACTTGTTTGGTAAAAATGTGGAAGGTAAATAGAGTGTTGACACCATACATAATGTAACAACAAGGCAATAGCCTTCCATAGTTATAGAGATTTCCGAAATAAATACTTGAATGCTCTGCAGTCATAATTTTGTTCTGTCCAACATTATGTTTTATAATAATAATAATAATAATAATAATAATAATGTATGGAATTTATATAGCGCTGAATCTTGTAAAGCAACAAATCAAAGCGCTCAGATTTTTTTATATCGAGGATAATGGAAGAAGCACTCATGTGCTTTTTTTTTTACATCCAGTCCCCGTGTGTATGCGGTTTTGTAAATGTTTTCATTTGTTCCCACCGGCACACAATGGCCTACTCATTCGAAAAGCGGAACAGGATTTAACGTGTGCGCAAGATGTTCTCCATGCGTTCGCACACGGGGCCTCGGTTTATAGTCTCATCCGAAGGACTATGTTTTACCTATAAAATAAATATAGATAGCTATGCAGTTAGTAAATTTAAAAACAACAACAAGGCATTATTGGCACTTTCGGCAACTGGAATTTTATCGCGAAGATGTATTAGTGTCGTTATTGTCATCGTTGTCGTTAATGCTGTTGGTTAGGGCAGTGGCAGTTGTTGTAGTCTCTTCATGTTTCTATCTGCTTGTCTGTCTCTTTCGCCTCGGTCTGTCTGTCTATCTGTCTTTCTGGCTGCATGTCTGTGTGTCTGTCTCTATCTCACTGTGTCTCTCTCTGTCTGTCTCTCTGTCTCTGTTTATTTGTCTGCCTCTCTCTCAATCTCTGTCTGCATATGTCTCTCTCTGTCTGTCTTTGTCTCTCTGTATCTGTCGCTCTCTCGTGTGCGTGTTTTGATGAGTCGTCTAATAAAGGGGAAATAAGCTCGTGTGTAAATAATACGTTCGATTTTGTAAATAAACGACCTTTTTCTTTTTTGTCATGGAATGTGAATGGTTTAATTTCAAAGATCAAAGATCAAGACTTTGTTTCATATGTTTGCAACTTTGATTTTGTATGTTTAATCGAAACATTTATGGAATATTGTGACACAGATTTGTTTATTGGTTACAAAATTTTCTGTAAACCTGCTATTAAATTTACTAAGCAGGGAAGACGTTCAGGTGGTCTAGTCTGTCTGATTAAAAATGAATTTCTACCCTATGTGCAAATGATCGAAGTGTCTTTTAGTGGTATTTGTATGTTTCTTATTGACAAACAGTTGTTTGGAACTGAAAAGAATGTTTTGTATGTCTGTGCATATGTTCCTCCTGAGGGCTCTCCATTCTATGCTCACTTTGACCTTGATAATGGTATACATTTATTGGAGGAATGTATTATCGATTGTTTACTCAAACATGATGCTTATGTTATTCTGAGTGGAGATTTAAACAGTAGAACGTCAAATGTTGCTCAAGATTACTCACAAGATTCTTCTTTAGATGCTTTACATAAAAGTCAGTCTCTTTGTTCTGTTCGTTGTTCACAAGATAGTAAGTTGAATAATTATGGAAAAATATTAGATATGTGTACGACTTTAAGTTTATGTATCCTGAATGGTGTATGTAGAGGTGACCAAAATGGTCATTACACATACATTTCAGAGTCAGGAAGCAGTACTAATGACTATTTCATCTTTTCTAGTGACCTGTATTACAGTGTGTCTGAAACCTGCCAACTGTGTGTTTCAGAACGAATCGAGTCAGACCATATGCCTGTTACACTATCAGTTACATTCCCTAGTGATAACTTGCGTAATGCAGACACCACATGCAATAACCAGACATTAGACAAATTTGTTTGGAATAGCGACTATGTGTCTGTCTTTACTGATGCCTTAAGTACAGATACAGTTTGTGAAAGAATTGATACCGCAATGAATATGATTGATACCGATATAAATGCTGCACTTGATATATTTAATGAATGTATGAAAGAGTGTGCTGTGTGCATGGAAAAGTGTGTATATCTGGATACTGATAAACGACCTGATACTTGGTTTGATTATGAATGTGTTCTAAATAGAAGAAAAGTGCGGAGACTGCTGAGAAAATATCGACGTACTTTAGATGATCATGATAGGGATCAGTATACAAGAGCTCGTCGTGAATATAAGCAGTTAGTGAAAAGTAAAGAGAAAAAATTCAATGCTACTTTCTTAGAAAAACTTGTAAATTCTATTCAGAATCAAAAAGAGTTTTGGAATACTATCAAAAGAGTCTCATTTAAAAAGAAACAGTCGAGAAATAGCATAAGTATAGATACTTGGTTTCAACATTTTAAAGCACTGCTAGAAAAAGAAGTAGTTAACAAGGATAGGACAGATGACCTTTACATGCTGATGATGACTGTTATATGAACCGTCCAATTTCTAGGGAAGAAGTATTGTTTGCATTCAGAAAGCTTAAAAAGAGTAAGGCTCCTGGCCCTGATGGCATAATTAGCGAAATGTACAAGAACTCAAATGAACAGGTCATACAGTTTTTTTTTAAAGTTGTTTAATGCTTTGTTTGATAATGGAATCTTTCCAGAAACATGGACAGAGTCAGTTGTCTTACCATTGTTTAAAAAAGGTAATATTAATGACCCAAATAATTACAGGGGCATTTCTCTCAGTAATGTTAGCAGTAAGTTGTTTAGTACTATAATTAATCTTAGATTACAGGAATGGGTGCAGGAAAATAATATCACTGGGGATCATCAGGCAGGATTTAAAAAAGGATACTCAACAATAGATCACATGTTTGCCTTGCTAGCTTTAGTTCAGAAACAATTTTCTTCTAATCGTAAATTGTATGTTGCCTTCATTGACTTTGAGAAGGCCTTTGACTCGATAAACAGAAACCTACTATGGCCTATCTTACTTAAAAATGGGGTGAAAGGGAAATTGTATACATGTATCCAAAGTATGTATGAAAATGTGAAATGTAAGGTGAGGTGTGGAGCTGCACTGACAGATTATGTTAAATGCACAGCAGGAGTGAAACAAGGTGATGTGTGCAGTCCCATCTTATTTTCGCTTTTTATTAATGAATTGGCTGTAAATGTTATACAAAATGGAAGACATGGTGTGTCCTTTTCTTTTGATAGCGTTTTGAATTGTTTATCCTTCTGTTAGCAGACGATGTTATTTTATTATCAGAAACAATAATTGGTTTGCAAACACAACTTAACAACTTGCAACGTGCTGCTACCTCACTGCAGTTAAAAGTAAACATGAAGAAAAGTAATATTATTGTATTTAGAAAGGGGGGATACTTAGGGGCAAGGGAAAGATGGACTTTCGATAGGGAAATAATGCCGGTAGTTAATGCTTATAAGTATCTAGGAATATTTTTTACTACTCGACTGAGTTTTGTGTCTGCATGTAAAGATCTCGCCAGCAGGGCAAAAAACTCACTGTTATGTATAATGAAAAGATTATCTACATTAAACAATTCGTCCTTGAAATTATTTCTTAAAATTTTTGATTCACGAGTCCAGCCTGTTGTACAGTATGGCTCTGAGCTGTGGGGGTTAAACAAAGCAGCACTCTGCTGTGAATCTGTTCATTTGTTTGCCTTGAAAAAGTTTTTAGCTGTAGAAAGGCGTACACCAAATGATCTGGTGTACGGTGAAACTGGTAGATTTCCTTTATATATAAATTCTGCAGTCCAATGCATACGTTACTGGATTAAGATTCTGCAGATGGAAGACAGTCGAATACCTTTTAAAAGCCTACAAAATGTTGTTTGAATTAGATGTAAAAGGGGTAAAATAAACTGGGTAACTGATGTGCGCATATGTCTATGTGAATATGGCTTTGGTGATGTATGGTTAAACCAGGGCGTTGGAAATACAGATGTATTCATAAAAACTTTTCGTCAGCGCTTAGTAGATTGTAGATGGCAAAAATGGAATGATCATATTCAGAATAGCGAAAGATTTAATCTGTATAGGACTTTTTGTAGTAGTCATGAAATGAAGCCGCATTTAACCTCTAGCATGGAGAGATATATGAAAATTATAGTGACAAGATTTAGAATGGGCGTATCAAATCTGGCAACCCATCACAATAGGTATAAGCCATATGATCCCACTAAGTTAATTTGTCCTTTATGTGGATGGGAGAAAGACGATGAAGTACATTTTGTTTTAAGTTGCCCTGCCTTAAATAGACTTAGACAGCGGTTTATCCCCAGTGAAATATTATCAACAACCATGTATGTTCAAGCTAAGTTTGCTGATGGCATCTACAAGGCATACTGATGTTTGGAATTTTTCTCTTTTTCTGCATAAAGCATTTAAGCTTCGAGATACTGCAACGTCATAGATGATTGCTGTTCAACATGTTGTTAATTGTGACTGATGCATTGTTTTTTTGTTATGTTCTTTTATCGAGTGTTATTGTACTTCTTTTCTTTTCACCAACCCCTTCATGAAGGGCGGTGGCCTAAACATGAATAAATAATCCGAATCCGAATCCGAATCCGAATCCGAATCTCTGTCTGTCTATGTCTTTCTGGCTGCATGTCTGTGTGTCTGTCTCTATCTCACTGTGTCTCTCTCTGTCTGTCTCTCTGTCTCTGTTTATTTGTCTGCCTCTCTCTCAATCTCTGTCTGCATATGTCTCTCTCTGTCTGTCTTTGTCTCTCTGTATCTGTCGCTCTCTCTATCCCCACCCCCCCTCTCTATCTCTCTGACCATGATGGTATAAAATAATCCATTATGCCTCCATCCAACGGAACACGATGACTATTTATTTATTTGTAATTTATTTTATTTATTTATTTATATCAAGGATAATGGAATAAGCACTTACGTGCTTTTTTACATACAGTCCCCGTTTGCATGCAACTATTGTCAATGTTGTTTGTTACTGATCGTGCTTTCCATCTACTTTACTATTGTTATTTTTCTTCAAAGCCTGCAGGGTCCTGTGGCCTATATGCGTGCAGGTGGAGCTGTTCAAAACGCTGACCAGCATCATCTTCATCGCCAGCATCGTCTCTCTCGTCTTCCTCATCATCTCTCTGGTCATCTTCTCCGTCTTCAGGTAAGTGTGATGCCGTGTTGCCATGTGTAGGTAACGAAGAAGAACAACAACAACGGCGATAACAGTTACATCAAAGGCGGTGTCAGTTACTGGATAAACAACAGAAACATTTTTGTATGTCCTAAATATATGTTATTGCCCCTATCCCCCTGTCTACTTCTGTCCGTCTGCCTTTGTATCTGTGTCTGTCTGTCTGTCTGTCTGTCTCTGCCTCTCTCTGTGTCTGTCTGTCTGTCTCTGTCTCTCTGTGTGTCTGCCTGTCTCTCTGTCTCCCTGCCTCTGTCTTTCTCTCTCTCTCTCTCCATCTCAACCCCCTTCCTTTATGGTCAGAATTCACCCTGCATTAAAAGTCAAGGTAAGAAAGAAGACACCGCACCCCCCTCCCCCCACCCCTTTTTTTTTTTTTTGCTGCCTCATCTTCTGACGACCCCCGTCCCACTGTTCCCACGCCGCTCATTCCAATCTCCCCGCCACAACCACACCCAGATTTGTTATGTCTCATCCTCAGGGTCGGAAGTCCACAGGGAACCCATCACTATCAGGCCGTCGTGGGGCCACCAGCCAGAGGGGCCCTGCACTGCTGCTGGGTCACTTTGGTGGTGTTCAGTGGTGCCTGTTCTGAGCTAACATACGCAGGACACCACCTACTAAGCCCCCTACTAACGACAGTATTAGCTCAGTCGCGGAGCCAGACTGAGTGAGTTGCCCACCCCAGGTGGCAACCACAACAACGTCCCTCCAACGACCGTCCCCCGCGAACCTCCAACCCCAAAGGCTTTGACACAAACTCACCACAGGCACAGAAATGTATGGGCAAACCGAATCTGAGGCCACCATGAGACCAGAGAAACCGGGACCACCGAATCAGAGGCAACTTTTTTTTTTTTTTTAATGCATGATGATCAATGACAATGAGGATGACATGATGCTGCTGCTGTGGAAGTGCATATGCTTTGAGACTACTTGACAGGGTTGTACTCTACGCTTACTATCATAATATATCCCGGCGTCAACCGGGCCCGAGAGATACAGACACCTGCAGTGTTGGTCAGGTAATTTGAGCAACACTCTCAAACTCGCATCCGTTAAGTGGATGAAGCTCGACTGTGTGGTCCCAGTCTTCCCACTGAGCCCACAGCACACTCACTCTGGGTAGGAGCCGGCCGGAGTCCGAAAAATCCCTATGACTCTTATGGGAATCGAACCCGCGACCTTCCAGTCCGTAACCCAAGGCGCTAACCACTGCGCCATGGCGGCTGGTTCCCCCCACCCCTTACCTCCCCCCCCCCCCCCCCCCCCCCCACCCCCCCAAAACACCAAGTTGTTTTCCAACCACACACAAAACGAACGAAGACTACATTTCCTGCAGGCTAGCACACAATGAGCTAACTAAACACAGTCATCCTCTTTTCTTACCCTAAAGCCAAACCATTCCCTACCCCACTATCTCGTGTGTACACCCAAACCTAGGCTTAGGTAAGACATAGGAGCCAATCGTCAATGACAGTGGAAGCTAGCTAGACTGTCAGCGTGTGCTCTCGCATTTCTGCACCTGTCCCGATTCACGCGCTTGTGTCAACAGCAGCACTAGTAGCAGCAGCAAGCAGCAAGCGTCTTGTTGAAAACTTGAGAACTAGGAGAACTCTGTGTGTGTGTGTGTGTGTGTGTGTGTGTGTGTGTGTGTGTGTGTGTGTGTGTGTGTGTGTGTGTGTGTACAGACAGACAGACAGAGACAGACAGACAGACAGACAGACTGAAAAAAACAAGAACAGAAACAAAGAACCGGAGACATAAATATTGATAAGACGGAAAAAGACAGAGACGACGAGAGACAGACAGACAAAGACAGAGACAAAGAGAGAAAAACAGACAAAGACAGAGACAAAGAGAGACAGACATAGAAAGACAGAGACAAAAAGATACAGACAGACAGAGAAAGACAGAGACAAAGAGGGGGACAGACAGAGAAAGACAGAGACAAAGAGGGAGGGACAGACAGAGAAAGACAGAGACAAAGAGGGAGGGACAGACAGAGAAAGACAGAGACAAAAAGATACAGACAGACAGAGAAAGACAGTGACAAAGACAGACAGAGAAAGACAGTGACAAAAAGAGACAGACAGAGAAAGACAGAGACAAAGTCAGAGTTAGACACAGACCGAAACAGAGCAGAAACAAAGAGCTAGAGACAAAAAGAGACATCACACAGAGAGAGAAAAAAAAGACATAAAACAGAGACAAAAAGACACAGAAAACAGAGAAAAACAGAGACAAAGAGAGACAGACAGACAAAGGCAGAGACAAAGAGAGACAGACACACAGACTGACAGACCCACAGAGAAAGACAGAGATAAAGAGAGACAGGTTGAGAAAAACATAGACAGAGACAAATTCAGAGTTAGACACAGACAGACGGAGAGACAGACAGACAGACAGAGAGACAGACACATACATACATACATTCAGACTGTCAGACAGACAGAAAGACAGACCTAGAAAGACACAGACAAAGAGACGGACAGAACAGACAGAGACAAGAAACAAATTCAGAGTTAGACACAGACAGACAGACAGACACACATACATACACACGCACACACACACACTGACAGACAGACTGACTGACAAACAGACAAGCTGACGGAGAGACAGAGATAGTGCTTGATTTCCTTTCACTCCTCCCAACGTGGCCCGTTTCTCTGACAATTAACAAACGTTGCTCATCAGGGAGAGAGTATTTGAGAGACTGTTTGCTCATTACTGAGACAATGAGCCCCCCTCTTTTATCAGGAAAATCATGTTTTCCAAACTCTAAAAAAGCCAAACACCCTAACCACTAGGGGCTGTCTTTTGCCAGATGAGCCTTCAACCCCCAAACTCACTGTTGTCCTGTCCCATCTTCCTTGACATTCCTTTCCTGCTCTCTCTCTGTCGCTGTCTCTGTCTCTGTCTGTCTGTCTCTGTCTGTCTCTGTCTGTCTCTGTCTGTCTGTCTCTCTCTGTCTGTCTCTCCCATCATTGAAAAACATTTGTAGACAGGACCCTTCTGATTATGTTTTTGCATCACCTAAAACCGAAAAAAAAACCAACAACAAAAAACAAACAGGATACTAGCGCTTAAGAAATATCAGTTCCTGAAGGTCATGCTCTAAAATCATGTTATCTGCTTGCTCTTTTTCAGTTCCTTACAGTGCGCGCGGATCTCCATTCACAAGCACCTGGTGCTGTCTTTCATCTTTCGCTTCATCATCCACATCATCACCTTTGAACCCTACATCAGCGAACGCCATTCCTCTTACAGAGACGTGGTGAGTTACCGTATGCTGACAAGCTTCGAGAGTTTCTTTCAAGGGGAAAAAAGTAACAACACTGCGGCTACATGAAATTTAACAATACCACAGTTTGCGGATGTGGGTGTGTGAAAGTACCCTCCAGCATAAGAGTCATACGTTACACGTTGTTCTTTAACAAAGGATGGTGCGAAAATAGAAAGAGCATCCACAATACAGGAAAAGAATAATTCATAATGATGCCTCGTCTGCAGCCTGGTTACGTTAGCGGCTGTCAATACTGATAATGTTAATGTTGATAATAGTATTCCTGCTGTTGTTGTTGTTGATGATGATGATATTGTTTTTGCTTATGTTGATGGTTGTCAATGTTGGTATTATTAGTAGTGGTGGTGGTGGTGGTGGCAATGTCGTTTATAAGCCAGTCAACTTCAACAGCAAAAGTTGGGCTGTTACCACGTTAGATTTGTGAAAATGAATGAAAGAGAGTATATGTTTTGCAAAACACTAAGTTTCTTTGATCTGTGGTGGTGGTGGTGGTGGTGGTGGTGGTGGTAGCAGTAGTAGTAGTAGTAGTAGTAGTAGTAGTAGTAGTAGTAGTAGTAGTAGTAGTAGTAGTAGTAGTAATAGCTTCCTAACCACAAAATGCCTGCGCAGGGTCAACACCGTAGGAACACGATCAATCCTCTTTACTTTTGAAGAATACTTTCCTGCTTTCTCTACCGGCCTGGTGTTGCTCTATGTCGTCCATCACCAAAAAAAAGTACGCAATACATTCTTTTGGTACTCTAAACATCCTATAAAAGTGAGCCATTTTTTTTCTGAAGAGCACTTTTTAAAGGGGACGGGATAGCTCAGTGGTCGGAACACTCGCTTTCCCCCAGCCAAGTTAAGCAGCGTCGAGCGTGGTTACCAGTTGGATGGGTGACCGTTTGCGCGCCTTGGCTTCAGTACAGTTCCCCCAGTTCACCAAGCTGTAAATGGGTACCTGCCCTCTTTAGGCTCAGGGAAGGTAAAGCAGCGAGGGAGAGGAGATGGGCGCCGCCCTCAATATGCTGGCCCTAGAGAAGTGAGGTCTCTGACGCCTCGCTCCCCTACGACCTTATAGGTTATGGGACTCCTTTACCTCCTTTTACTTTCTAAACGACACTACCTGAGCCAGAAGCTGAAGATGGAGTGTAACAATAACTGCTTACTTTGCCCCTGGGCAGCAATGGCTGTGTCGGATGCTGACGTCTCTGGACCACTACATGGTGGCGGCCAACTTCGCCTGGATGTTCGTGGAGGGCTTGTTCCTGCACAACCGCCTGGCCATCTCCGTCTTCAGCTCTGAGGCTCCCTTCGCCCTCTTCTATCTCATTGGATGGGGTCAGTGTCTGTGGGTGCTGGGTGGATGGGGTCAGTGTCTGTGGGTGCTGGGTGGATGGGGTCAGTGTCTGTGGGTGCTGGGTGGATGGGGTCAGTGTCTGTGGGTGCTGGGTGGATGGGTCAGTGTCTGTGGGGCTGGGTGGATGGGGTCAGTGTTTGTGGGTTCTGGGTGGATGGGGTCAGTGTTTGTGGGTTCTGGGTGGATGGGGTCAGTGTCTGTGGAGCTGGAGGCTTGAGGGGGTGGGGTGGGTGGGTGGAGGGAGTGGGTGGGTGGAATGTGGAGAGGCAAAGTAGGAGGATGGTGATGGTGATGACATGATGGTGGTGTGGGGTGGTGGTGATGGTGTGGTGGTGGTGATGGTGGTGGGGTGGTGGTGGGTGATGGTGGTGGTGGAAGCGGTGATGATGAGGATCATGATAAGATGATGATGATGATGATGATCATGACAATGATGATGATGATCATGGTGGTGGTAGTATGGTGGATTATGGTGGAAGCGATGATGATGATGATGATGATGATGATGATGATGATGATGATAATGATGAACATGAGATCATGACGATCGTGCTGATGATGATGATCATGTTCATGATTATGGTGACGGCGTTAATGACGATGCCGATGAAGACACAGAAGACAGAACGAAAAGGAAACAAGGAAAACCAAAAGTAAAGGCGGAATGAAGTGAAAATAAGAAAACAGAAAGGAAGCAAGGGGAATGCTAGAAAATTTTAGAAAGGAAACGACAGGAAAATATTTTTCACAGAGAAACATCATGAATAGATTTAGAAGAAGAAAAGGCGAACACACACACACACACACACACACACACACACACACACACACACACACACCACACACACACCACACACACACACACATCACCACACACACACAACACACACACACACCACACACACACACAAAGTTTATCAAGTGCTACCAAAACTGTGGACAGACTTTTAAAAAAAAAGGACATTGACTACAAAAGAAAAGGAACAAAAAATGATACCGAAAGATAAAAACATGAAAAAACAACCCAACCTATAACAAAACAGAACAAAACGAAACGACGTAATGAGTTGACAAAGATAGTACTAAAACTGACAATGACAGCAAAACTAAACAGTAGTAGCTCAACGTTCTCTGATAATGGTGACGATACCTCACGCAGAGTTTCTCGCTACAACAGAAACGGGTTTCTGATGACACAGGCCCAGAAACACGCTGTAGGGGGTCCCAGTAATCCTCTGAAGCCACATCTTGATTGGACATCTTGCCAGTGATGGCTGTTAATTTTCTGTCTTCTTCTTTTTTTTATATTCTGGCTTCTTCTTCGTGTGATCGAGTCATCACAGACATTATCTCAGCATCAGTTATTGTCAGTACTGAGAATTGTGTGAAGAAGGAGGGACACAGGGTGGGAGGATGAGGTATTATGTATCGTGTAGTCTTTTTTTTCTGTATTAAAGGAAATGTTTACTTAAAGAATAGAAAATCGAAAATGAGAAAGTACTTTTTCCTCGAAGAGGGCAGTATCTGGAATACAGACAATGCACTCCTTCCACCTTCCTGAGTTAGGGAAGGACTCGTACATGTTATTTTGAGGTCTTTGTGTGCGTGACTGCTTGCATAGCCACCCCCAACCCTTCGCTGTGGATACCAGGGCTTTTTTTCCAATAGAAATAGGATCGCAACTCTCTGGAAATTCTGCGCTAGATATTTCTCCTTTTTATCACTTCTTTCGTTCTGCCTGTCCTTTAACCTCTCTTTCCCTGTTCCCCTTTCTCTCTTTCTTAGTTTCTGCCTATCCAGCCCATTCTCCTTCTTGTTTTCAAGCAAATCTGAACGTTTTTCTCATAAACTTTCTATTGAGCTGCCATGAAGCTGCGGTCGACTGAGGCCAGCGAGCAGACCTCCTGCAGAGTTATAAGTGCGGGAGAAGACCGGGCACTACATTCTACCCAATGCGGCATACACAGTTATCCGTCTAAAATCACTAAATGTGAATAGACGTTAAACTGAAGATATCACTGTTGATTTGCTTCTCTGTCTATGTATTCTCTCTCTCTCTCTCTCTCTCTCTCTCTCTCTCTCTCTCTCTCTCTCTCTCTCCTCTCTCTCTCTCTCTCTCTGCTCTCTCTGTCTCTGTCTCTCTCTCTCTGTCTCTCTCTGTCTCTCTCTCTGTGTCTCTGTCTGCCTCTGTCTGTCTTTCTCTCTCTGACCTACCGAGATTCGAACTCACGACTGTATGGATCCACAGGGATGAAAATGAAACGCTCTGTTTACTAAACTATAGCGCCCAATAGGCCATTTATTTCACAGACACTTTCATCAAGTGCATCGTGTTATCTGAGGAAAACGTTAACTGGAGTCTTTATCAGGTTCATCCTTATAATTGATAAAAAATCATTGTTTGGAAGCTTTCATTAGGTTACGGTGCGGCTGAGAAATGTCACACACTATGAGAAAGAAGCGGGGTTTTTTTCAATAAAAATCTTAAAAGGTTTGATTACTACAGGGATGGTTATTTTTACATCTGGTGGGGAGAAAGAAGAGTCAGGGCATTAATGGATCCCTTTTATCCCAGTGACCGAATTCTCATCTAACGAGTTGGGATAAACAATCAATGATGTTGTTTCCATGAAGTCCGCAAAGAGAATGCATTTTTAAATACAAGAAATAAAGAAAAGAAATGAAGTTAAGAAAAGACAGAAGAGAAAGCAAGAAAGACAGACAGAAAAGAAAGAAAAGAACAAAAGAAAGAAAGAAAGAAAGAAAGAAGGGAAGAAAGGAAGGAAGGAAAGAAGGAAGGAAGGAAGAAAGACAGACAGACAGACAGACAGACAGACAGACAGACAGAAGGACAGAAAGAAAGAAAGAAAAGGAGGGAAGGAAAGAAAACAATGTATACATAAATCGTCCTGAAAATGGTAGCAGCTGAAAACTCTACTAAAAAGGCCAAGGTGTCCCATAACCAATGTGGTCGTAGAGAAGCGAGGCGACAGATACCTCAACTTCTCCAGGGGCGAGCATATTGAGGGCGGCACCCATCTCCTCTCCCTCGCTGCTTTACCTTCCCTGACCCTAAAGAGGGCAGGTACCCATTTACAGCTGGGTGGACTGGGGGACTGTACTGAAGCCAAGGCGCGCATACAGTCACCCATCCAACTGGTAGCCTAACCACGCTCGACGCTGCTTTACCTTGGCTGGGGGAAAGCGAGTGCTCCGACCACTGAGATATCTCGTCCCCAAAGAACTCCACTAGTCATTCAAAAAGTCGAACGCACAGCCTCCGATGATTATCACAGCAGAGAGGAATGGACCGCGGTATAATCCCAGTTATTTCTCTTTACAGGACAGTGATTTTTGTGGTCCTCGCTAAATGAAGGTTGATGCCCTCTGGAGAAACTCCCTTAATGGGATTCCTTGATGGGCGAACAGTGTGTGTGTATGAGTGTGTTTTGTGTGTGTGTGTGTGAGGGGGGGTTAGTCTCTGTGTGTGGGGGGGGGGGGGGGGGGGGGGATGGGGTAGTCTGTGTGTGTATGGTGTAGGGGGTAGTGTGTGTAGTGTGTGTGTGTGTGTGTGTGTGTGTCAAGTCAAAGTTAAAATTTTATTTTCAGATGGTACATGGGTGTAGTGTGTGTTTTGTGTGTGTGGTGTGTGTGTGTGTGTGTGTGTGTGTGTGTGTGTGTGTGGAGGGTAATGTCTGTGTATGTGTGTGCTAGTTTTTGTGTGTGTGCGTGCGCGCGCTCGTATGTTGTGTGTGTGTGTGTGTGTGTGTGTGTGTGTGTGTGTGTGGTGTGTGTGGCGCGCGTACACACATTATTGTTTGCTTAGTATGTGTCCATGAATACGTGCCGGTATACATACTCTAGCATCCATAGCGCGTGCTCGCAGATTGCGTGTGTTTATGCACACGCACGCATGACTGTGTATGAGTGTGTGGGTATGCATTTGTGGGTGCGTTTATGTGTGCGTTTGATCTTATATGCATTTACAACTTATTTGTATTATTTAAAATATGCTCTCACATTTGAGTTTTTCATTACATTTTTATACTGCTTTATACCCCACGTATTGCGGGTGGGCTGGCAGGTATTCCGGGTGTACTGACGGTGACCTGGTCCACCCTGATGCATTTCCACAACCACGAAACCTGCTGGAGCTACTACACTCAGTCCCCTCTCATCTTTATTGTCTATGCTCCTATTATGGTAGCTCTAGTGGTGAGTGCTTGCTACCTACTTCATACCGTTTACGGTGATAGTTACGGCAGTCATGAGTATAATCAACGTGATGATGAGAAAGAAAGGGCAATGGATTGAATAGAAGGGTGAGGACGACGATGATGATGCGGGCACAATAACATTTTAAATCAGATAACAACGACAAAGCGATGATGATGGTGATAGCGATGATGATGATGGTGATGATGATGGTGACGATGACGACGTGGATGTTGTTGGGGAGGAGATGGACGAAGAGGGAGAGCAGAACGGGGGAAGTTGAGGTAGTAGTGGTGGTGGTGGTAGTGGTACCTGTAGCTGTTGTGATGGCGATAGTCCTTAGTGGTGGTGGTGGTTTTAGGGCTACCGCTGGTGGAGGATAATAGAATAAGCACTTATTTGCTTTTTTTACTTCCAGTCTCCGTGTGTATGCGGTTTTGTAAATTCTGTCATCTGTTCCCACCGGCACACAATGGCCTACTCTTACGAAAAGCGGAACAGGATTTAACGTGTACGCAAGATGTTCTGCGTGCGTTCGCACACGGGGCCTCGGTTTATAGTCTCATCTGAAGGATGACGACACAAATGACGATGATGACTACCGGAAGGACGGAAGATGTTTTGGCTAACCCATTTTGTGTTCGTGCTGGATATAATGATATCTTTGCCGGTACTGTGGTAGTTGTGGTGGCGACAAGGGTCTGTAGGTCCTCAGTCGTATGACTGCTTCCTCCAGTCTTTAGGATGTGGATGCATAGTTCAGGTCAGTCTAGGGTTTCTTGTCAATGTCTAGTTCCGCTCATTCAAATTGTTCTTTTTGAGTCCTATTCACGTCATTCTTATGTGGATCTTTATTTGATTTTTTTTATTAGTCTTTCGGATGAGACTATAAACCGAGACCCCGTGTGCGAACGCACGCAGAACATCTTGCGCACACGTTAAATCCTGTTCCGCTTTTCCAAAGAGTAGGTTATTGTGTGCCGGTGGGAACAGATGACAACATTTTACAAAACCGCATACACACGGTGACTGGATGAAAAAAAGCACACAAGTACTTGCTCCGTTATCCTCGATATGAAAGAATAAAATAAAATAAATATCACTGTATATGTCAGGTTAGTCTAGGTTTTCATACCAATGTCTAGTTAACGTCATTGTCATTTTTCTTGTTAGAGCCTGGTTAGGTCAGGCTACGTTGTTTGGGTTTTTCTTGTTATCGCTGACTGTTTCAGGTCAATCTCGGTTTTCTTATCAACATCATTCGCATTCTGGTGACCAAACTGCGAGCAAACTTGGGTCGGCCAGTTATTCATTCATTTTGTCGTCTGCTTATGTATTTATTGTGTTCGTCTGCGTGAGGATTGGTCTCCTGGGTGCTCAGTTTCTTCATTTCTGTCGTTTGCTGTTTGTCTATCAACTGGTCCTGTCTCTGTCTTTCTGTTTTGTCTCTGTTCTCGTTTTGTTTCTGTATTTTGTCTGTCTGACGTCTGTCTGTCTGTCTATAAATGTCTAATTGTCTGTCTTTTTCTTCTGTCGTCTGTTTCTCTGTCTGTCTGTCTATCTTCTATGTCTCTCTCTCTCTCTTCTCTCTCTCTCTCTCTGTCTGTCTCTCTGTGCTTGTCTATTTATTCATTTATCTCTGTATCCATTGGTATAATTATTTACTTTTGGAAATAGAGAAAGTTTTCTCAAGATTTTTGTCTGAAAGTTCAGAAATCAAACTCTACAACTGAGTTAACCTTTGCTCTAGGTCTGTCGGCCAGTGATCACAGGAGATCCTGTAACCAACGCTTGGTCTGAGGTCTACCCTTTACTGGAGAATTCTAGAACCATGGTATTGTTTGGTTCAGAATCAAAAACATCTTTGACAGGTTTCCTGGGCAACTCTCGACAACCCTTTCACGATAACACTATACTTGATATGACGAAATGTTCTAACTTGTAACTGTTTTTATTATTATTGATAGTGATATTTATTGTTACTATTTTTTATGGTGATGATGATGATTGCTATTATTTCTGTTATTATCATCATCATCATCATCATCATCATCATCATCATCATCATCATCATCTATAGTATTGTAGCAGCACACTACTAGCAGAGTACAGCATAGCACACATCAGCAGCAGCAGAGCAGAAGCAGCAGCAGTAGTAGTAGTAGTAGTAGTAGTAGTAGTAGTAGTAGTAGTAGTAGTAAGGGAGGAGGAGGGGGTAGAGGAGGTAGGATGAGGAGGAGGTAGTGGAAAAAAGTACCGTTCTTATCATTTTGCAATGACGTATATGCGCACGTGCGAGTGTGTTGGTGTGCATGCAAGCACGTGCTTGCGCGCCCACGTGCCCGCGTGCGCCCGCCCGAATGTGCGTGAGAAAGGTATATCTTATGCATGTGTATTATCATTGTAATGTGTGCACAGAAAGACAATCAAAGCCACGATGGTGTTGTTACCACTGTGGTAATGACCAACCTTTCACTTGACTTGAATTGACTTATTAGTTGTGTTGTGTGTGAGTGTGTGTGTGTGTGTGTGTGTTGTGTGTGTGTAACAGAAAAGACAATCAAAGCTAGATTGTTGTTTACCACTGGTGGTAATGACAAACCTTGACTTGACTTGACTTGACTTATGTGTTGTGTCTATGTGTGGTGATGTGTTGTTGCCACGGAATGACAATCAATGACTACTTGATTGTGTGTGTGTTGTAAGTAAGAAATTCAAAACGGGGGCTTTTACTTTTACCAAACTTTGACTTGACTTACTTATTATTGTTTGTTATGTGTGTGTGAGGGTATGGTGTTTTGTCCGTGCGTGCGTTGCGTGAATTTTTATTGTAACACTAACAATAAACAATAATTTTAATTGCAAAGTTTTTTGCAGGGCTCGTTATAGTTTGGTGACTTGTGTGTGATTTGTGTGCACAGAAAGACAATCAAAGCCACGATGGTGCTGTTACCCTTGCTGGGGATGACCAACCTGCTGTTCTTCATGAAGCCTCATGACGATGGCCCCGGCATGGTGGCCTACAGGGTCATCAACGCTGTCCTGCCTCCCTGTCAGGTCTGAGAGTCCTCTGTCTCTTCTCTTCTCTTCTTTTCTCTTTTGGCGTGTATTGTCTCCTTTTTTTGTTATGCTATCGTCTGTATTGTTCTGTTTCACAATAACACTATATATAAATATAATAATATATATATATATATATATATATTATATATAAATAATATATATATATATATATATATATTATTAGAGAGAGAGAGATGTACATATGTATATATAAGAGAGAGAGAAAGAGAGAGAGAGAGAGAGAGAGAGAGAGAGAGAGAGAGAGAGAGAGAGAGATCTGTGTGTGTATGTTGTGTGTGTGTCGGTGTGGGTGTATGTGAGTGTATGTGTGTGCATTGTTTTTTTGTGTGTGCTTGTGTGTGTATGTGTTTGCCCGTGTGTGTGAGAGAGAGAGAGAATTAACTTTGTTTGATTTTCTGCGTAGGAAAGTTGTTACACTTTCAGTATGTTTCTTGCCATGCTTTCTGCCTATGTCTGTTTGCATGTCTCTGTCTGTCTGTCTGTCTGCCTGCCTGTCTGTCTGTCTGTCTGTCTGTCTGTCTGTCTCTCTCTCTCTCTCTCTCTCTCTCTCTCTCTCTCTCTCTCTCTCTTTCTGTCCCAAAACCTTGTACACACACACAAAGACACACATACACACACACACACACACACACACACACACACACACACACACACACACACACACACACGAGTGCACAAGCAGAAGACATGCTATGTCCCAACCTCTTTACCTAGAGCAACAATAAGCATTTAAGGATAGCAGGACTTCGCACTTCACAGTCTTGCAACCTCAATGCTAGACTAACCCTATAATTATTGTTCCAACAGAGAGAGAGAGAGGAGAGAGAGAGAGAGAGAGAGAGAGAGAGAGAGAGAGAGAGAGAGAGCATACCACCCACCACCCTGCTCCCTCCTTATCCCTTCCATTCGGTGTAGAAGGAAGAAAAGAAGCAACTTTCTTCAACTTTTGGCAGAAGTTGGGATACTTTATTATTGAACATGTACCCCGCCCCCATCTCTCTAATTCTGTCTCTGTCTCTGTATCTGTCTCTCTGGCTCTGGCTCTGTCTGTCTGTCTGTCTCTCTCTCTCTCTATCTCTCTCTCCTTTCACACACACACACACACACACACACACACACACACACACACACACACCACACACACACACACACACACCACCACATCACAAAGCAAAGTCATGTTCTGTCCCAACTTTTCAAGTTAAAGGATCAACAAATAATGTTACAAAAAAGGAATTGGACGGTCTATGAATTCACAGTGTACCTTCTGATGCTTTTTTTTCTGCTTATAACGCCCAGCGAAGAGCATCTCTGCACATAGACCCTTACTACATCCTACCCCCCCCCATCTCAAGCAATAGTCTCTGTTCTGTCAACTTCCTCGATCGGGGCCCGTTGTAACTTACTGTCTCTTTCTATTTCTCTCTCTTTCAACCACTCTCCTCACACACACCTCCTACATCACCTCTACATCCCATCCCTCTCCCCATCCAAAGCAAGTCATTTCTTCCAACTTTCAATTAAGGACCCATATCGTCTCAAATAGATCTGCTTCGTCTTCATTCAGTCTCTTTCTGCTATATTCTGTCTGTCTGCTATGTCTTCTGTCCCTCTTTGAGCTCCTGCCTCTACTCCTTCTCTCCTTCCTTCCCCTTCGATCCAAAGCCTACAATAGTTGCTACTTTTTTCACTTCTGTATGGCGTTAAATGTCTCTTTTATCAATTTTTCTCTTTCTCTCTCTCTCTCTCTCTCTCTCTCTCTTCTTTCTCTCTTCTCTCTCTCTCTCTCTCTCTCTCTCTCCTCTCTCTCTCTCTCTCTCTCTCTCTCCCCCTCTCTCTTTTTTATCCTATCTGTCTTTATATTCTTCTTTTGCCACGCTACACCGATCTTAGACTAAAGTATCACTAAACCTAATTTGACCTGACCCCTTCATGATCAATACCTTTCAGAAAAAATAATCGACTTCCACTGTCTCTCACCATTTTTTTCTACCATCCTCGTATTCTCCCCATACTTTTTTGTCTTTCTCCTTCCCCCACCTCTCACTCCTTCCTCCCCTCTCTCCAATAAAATATATTCTATATCATGCATCCCATAAAAGAACACAAGAGTATGCAGCTTCTTTGCTCCTATAACATAACCTTGATAAAATGCTGGGATTCCTGTCTCTGGCGGTAAGCCGAATTTCATAAATGTTCATCTCTAGGCCCACACGTCCTATCTCCCTCCTCACAACCACAACTAAACACACACAGCGCCTGACATCTTTCGGCTCTTTTTCGCCTGAGAATATCCAGTATTGCAGTACTTTAGGTTATGTTGTTTCGGTCTGTTAGGCCTCATTATTCTCATCTAGGCCGTTCGTGTATGTTTCGGTCTGAATGGCCACAATTAAGATCAGCTGTGCATGTTAGGCCTCTATTTTTCTAGTCCTGTTATGACATCTATGTATTCCAGTCCTGTTAGGCCTCTGTATTTTCCGTCCTGTTAGGCCTTTATGTATTCCAGTCCTGTTAGGCCTCTATGTATATTCCGTCCTGTTAGGCCTCTGTATTCCAGTCTGTTAGGCCTCTATGTATTCCAGTCCTGTAGGCCTCTATGTAATTCCATTAATGTAATCATAATGTAAAATACCATCCTGTTTAGCGCTATATCTTGCAAAGACAAATCAGAGTGCTTATTCCGGTCCTGTAAGGCCTCTATGTATTCCAGTCATGTTAGGCCTCTATGTATTCCAGTCCTGTTAGGCCTCTATGTATTCCAGTCCTGTTAGGCCTCTATGTATTCCAGTCCTGTTAGGCCTCTATGTAATTACATATATATATAGGCTCTATGTTTAGGTCCTTGCAGGCAATCAATGTTATTCCGGTCCTGTTAGGCCTCTATGTATTCCAGTCATGTTAGGCCTCTATGTATTCCAGTCCTGTTAGGCCTCTATGTATTCCAGTCCTGTTAGGCCTCTATGTATTCCGGTCCTGTTAGGCCTCTATGTATTCCGGTCCTGTTAGGCCTCTATGTATTCCGGTCCTGTTAGGCCTCTATGTATTCCAGTCCTGTTAGGCCTCTATGTATTCTGGTCCTGTTAGGCCTCTATGTATTCCGGTCCTGTTAGGCCTCTATGTATTCCAGTCCTATTAGGCCTCTATGTATTCCGGTCCTGATTTCGATACGAAAATCAACTGAAAATCAACTGAGCCTGTTTTTTTATGATGTTTCTATAGTCTTACATTCTCTAGTCTGAATGGCTTGTACAGTAGTTTCAACTTTAGAACCAAAGTTCATAATATTCGTTGTTAATTTTTCAGTGTTCAATGCATGCTTGCAATCTAACATCTTTGTCGAGTGCAACGATAAATGTCAAAGAAAATGGAATTTTGTACTTCGTAGTTAGGCAGACTGAATGCCAGCCATGTTAGATGTAATATTCCACCACCACCCCCTCCCACACATACACACACACACATACACACACACACTCTCTCTCTCTTCCTCTCTCTTCTCTCTCTTTTCTCTCTCCTCTCTCTCTCTCATCTCTCTCTCTCTCTCTCTCTCTCTCTCTTTTCTCTCTCTCTCTCTCTCTCTCTCTCTCTCTCTCTCTCTCTCTCTCTCTCTCTCTCTCAGGGTAGAGCTGGCCCATAGCCGAAACACGTAGCTAGTCCAATCTCTGTTGTTGAGTGCAGCAATAACCGTTAAAGGAAATGAACGCGTGTACTCAACAGTCTCCCAGTCTGGATGCTAGCTGTGTGTACGCTGGTCCAGCAGAGGGGAGAGTGCTACGTCCATCCCACCCTTCCACCCCCTGCTTCCCTATGTTCCTTTCTTTCTATCCGATCAGAGAAAACAGTAGTTTCATCTCTCTGTGTGCAAGTTGCGGTTTTGTTATGTTTTGAAGAAAACATCGACTCAATCAGTTCTGTGACATCCTTGATGTGCCTTGCGTGTGTTGATTGCTTTTGCTTTGCCAAGGGAATAGAAGATAGTGCGACTTAGCATCCTCCAAGCTTCCTGGCAAGACTTAGATGTGGAAACTAGCCACATCTAGTTTACTCTGTGATGTGTGTGTGTGTGTCTGTGCTTCTTCCCTATTCTATTAGTTGAACGGTATTATAAATTCAGAACTTAAGAATTTGTGTGTCTCTCCCTCTCTGTCTCTCTGTCTCTGTCTCTGGCTCTGTCTCTGTCTCTCTCTGTCTCTCTGTCTCTGTCCTGTTTCTCTCTCTCTCTCACTCTCTCTCTCTCTCTCCTCTCTCTCTCTCTCTCTCTCTCTCTCTCTCTCTCTCCTCTCTCTCTCTCTCTCTCTCTCTTTTGCTTCTTGCTGTCTTCCCTCTATTTTACTTTATCCGTATTACCTAATTATAATCAGTGCATCAGTTTTCATGTTAATGTTTGATTTATTTGAGAATTATATGGTTATTAACTATATCTCTTTTCTCAAAAAAAAATCTATGTATCTATTGAAATTTATGCTCAAGTCAGTTAGGGATTATGTATTGTTCAATATATAATAGAAAAAAAATCATTTTGTCGTTGTTGTAGTAAGATTTTTACCTTTGTTTTGTTGATAGTCCATAATCAGGGCAAGGGCCGGATGACAAAAGTATGCGCATGCTTATTCTGCTACCCTTGAAAAACAAAGATTCATTCATTCAAAGATTCTGGTTTGCTTGTAAAGAGCCAAGGCCTATACATTAAATAATTCCTAGTCCGAGTCCGAGTTTCTCTCTCTCTCTCTCTCTCTCTCTCTCTCTCTCTCTCTCTCTCTCTCTCTCTCTCTCTCTCTCTCTCTCTTCTTCTTCTTCTTCTTCTTCTTCTCTTCTTCTTCTTCCATCTCCTCCTCCTCTTTTCTCCTCCTCCTCCTCCTCTTCTTCTTCCTTCTCCTCCTCTCTCTACCTCCTTGTCCTCCTCTATATCTCCACGTCTTTCTGTCTCTTTCTTTCTCCTTCTCCCTTTCTCCTCTCTCTCTCTCTCTCCTCTTCTCCTCTCTCTCTCTCTCTCTCTCTCTCTCCTCTCTCTCTCTCTCTCTCCTCCCTCTTCTCTCCCTCTCTCTCTCCCTCCCTCTTTCTCTCCCTCTCTCTCTCTCTCTCTCTCCCTCTCTCTCTCTCTCCCCTCTCTCTCCTTCTCTCTCTCTCTCTCTCTCTCTCCTCTCTCTCTCTCTTCTCTCTCTCTCTCTCTCTCTCTCTCTCTCTCTCTCTCTCTCTCTCTCTCTTTCTCTCTTTGCCCACGTACCCTGCAATCGTATGAAAGAACATAACAAAAAGCGCGCAATACAGCTTCTGTGTTCAGTGTCAGCAATAATCGTTAAAAGAAATGGACCTTTGTATTTTACACTCTCCACAGGCTGAAATCTAGCTGTATACTGTCTACAACTCAGAGAAAACATGCTTCCAACCCCCATCCACGTTTTTGTAACTTCCGCGCGCGCACGTGTGTGTGTGTGTGTGTGCGCGCGCGCGTGCGTGCGCGAATGAATGTGTACGTGAAAAGGGGGGTGGGGGTGAGGTCTGGGTTTGTGTAATATGTGTGTGTTTGTGCATAGGCGTGTGTGTTCGTGTGTGCATGCATATTATTTATGTGTTTGTGTGCGTGCATATTTTTGCATATTTGAGTGTGCGTTCTTACCCATGTATGCACATATGTGTGTGCGTTCATGCGAGTGTGTGTGAGCGCGCACGCACGCGCGTGTGTGTGTGTGTGTGCGAGTGCACGTGCTCGTGCATGCACGCACATGTGCGTGCGTGTGTGCGTCCAAGTGTATTGTACATAAAATATCATTGTTTTGGGACACATCTTACATAGAATGATTTGAAACCGCAGATTATCTACAAAATAAATAGTCATTCACCCACGAATACATAACCTTAACGGTCCTCACTATTCTGTGATTGATCAGGGAGAGATTCTCTCAGGGAGTTAGTAAACACCAAGGAATGTAACTATGTAGATGTTATTGGAAACAACTTGTTCTGCGCGTTTTCTTCTAGGGTAAGGGAGGTATTGACTTGGGGTGGGTGATGAGAGGAGAGAAGCAGGCCTCCTTTATTCAGTCTGGCCCCTGACAAATGTGCCTGCTTGACTAGGTGTGGGGTCTCGTGGGGACTTGTTAGTGGCTGGGACAGGCAATTTCCCTCTCTTTATTTTCAGGGCGGGCAAGATGAATGTTCTTGCCACTCCTGTTCTAATCCTTTTCTGTGTAAGGGCTGTTCTGTTCTTCAATCTTTTATGTTTTTTTAAATTTCATCTAAACATAGAATTCTGGCGATATGTTTTACCATGTTTGTGTTGGAAACTATTCGGGTAGTTTTCCATATCAGAACTATCCCACCTTCACTAACCCATGTCCTATCACCCTGCTAAAGTATACGACCTGTGTGAGTGTGTGCGTGCTTTTTTAAAAACATTTGACTATTGAAATTTTATTTCATAGATTTTGTCTGCAGCGCATTATGCTTGTAAATATCAGTTTGTTTAAACTATTGATTATTTATCATTGATTGCATGGCTGTGTGGGATTAGGTTGAATGCATGCGCTGTGATTTGTCTCTGCAAGACATAGTGCTATATAAGTTCCATTTATTATTATTATTATTATTATTAATTTGTTTTGGTATGGTACTGGCTTTGTATGAGACTGTTTCAAAGCAACTAGTGGTTGTAAAGCCAGAAGGAATATGTGTGTGTGCATGCGTTTGTGCGTGTGCATGCATGAGTGCATGTGTATTATAGAAAAAATATAATCTCATACAGAATGAAACACATTATACATCTCATACAGAAAAAATCAAAGACTATTTACAAAATAGTCATTCACCCACGAGTACACAACCATAAAGATCCTCGCTATTCTGTGGTTTATCAGGGAGAGATTCTCTCAGTGTGTTAGTAAACACCAAGGAATGTAACTATGTAGATGTTATTGGAAACAACTTGTACTTCACTTTTTCTTCTAGGGGAACGGGGTATTGACTTAGGGGTGGGGGGGGGGGGTGATGAGAGGAGAGAAGCAGGCCTCCTTTATTCGGTCTGGCCCCTGACAAATGTGCCTGCTTGACTAGGTGTGGGGTCTGGTGGGGACTTGTTAGTGGCTGGGACAGGCAATTTCCCTCTCTTCATTTTCAGGGCAGGCAAGATGAATGTTCTCGCCACTCCTGTTCTGATCCTTTTCTGTGTAAGGGCTGTTCGTTTCTTCAATCTTTTTTGTTTTGTTTAATTTTATCTAAGCGTAGAAACCTGGTAGTGTGTTGTGACACGCTTATGTTGGAAACTATTGGGATAGTTATTAAGTTGTTGAGTATGATACTGGCTTCGTATGAGATTGTTTCAAAGCAGCCAGTACTTGTAAAGCCAGAAGGAATGTGTATGTGTGCATGTGTGTGTGCATGTGCATGCATGAGTGCATGTGTATTATAGAAAAAAATATCATCTCATACAGAATGAAACACATAACACATCTCATACAGAAAAAAATCGAAGACTATTTACAAAATAGTCATTCACCCACGAGTACACAGCCATAAAGATCCTCGCTATTCTGTGATTGATCAGGGAGAGATTCTCTCAGTGTGTTATTAAACGCCAAGGAATGTAACTATGTAGATGTTATTGGAAACAACTTGTTCTGCACTTTTTCTTCTAGGGAAGCGGAGTATTGACTTAGGGGTGGGGGGGGGGGGGGGGGGGGGTGATGAGAGGAGAGAAGCAGGCCTCCTTTATTCGGTCTGGCCCCTGACAAATGTGCCTGCTTGACTAGGTGTGGGGTCTGGTGGGGACTTGTTAGTGGCTGGGACAGGCAATTTCCCTCTCTTTATTTTCAGGGCGGGCAAGATGAATGTTCTCGCCACTCCTGTTCTGATCCTTTTTTCTGTGTAAGGGCTGTCTGTTCTTCAATCTTTTTTATTTTGTCTAATTTCATCTATGCGTACAATCTTGGTACTGTGTTTTCAAATATATTGTTTGCTAGAAAATATTGGGCTAGTTGTTTTGAGTATGATTTTAGGGGGGGGGGGGGGGGAGGTCACAGATTGGATGAATAGGACCAGTGCTATTTAATTAATGGTTTGTTTTGTTGAAGAATGTGTTTTATAGGGAAAGTTTTTAGTAGTGTGGGTGGTATAGTTCTTTTGTTATTTAGTTATTTGTTGTCGTTGTTGTTGTTGTGTTGGTCGTAGTGGTGGTGTGTGTGTGTGTGTTTGTGTGTGTGTGTGTGACTTTTGGGGAGGGCTGTTTTTTATATGTTAAAATCGAAAATATGTTCTTACTTATCAGTCAATAGACATAATTTCATTTCCCTTCACTAGCACAAAACTGAATGCGTTGCTTCAAGATTGATTCTCAACTGCTATAGTTCCTCTAGACACATCCATAGTGAGCAAAAAAAATCGGCATCAACTAATACCAGGGATTAATTGTGTTGTTTGCTTACCTCTGTCAGTGTGAGGAGTCCTCTCCTGTGACTCTATGGCCCTTCATGTCAGTCATCCTGCTGTCAGTCTCGCGGAGAAAGAACCAAGGCAGTATCAGTAGAAGACAGTCACCTTCACTGACATTAAGCAGATTAGTTAGAAAGCTGAGAACCTCGAGGAATGAAGGAAGCTGATTGCAAAAGGCCTCACATCTGTATTAAAAATTTGCTGTTTTCCCACTGTTTTTCCATATGACTCTTATATTTTATCCGCACGTACTAAGGCATCCACAGAAATAAAATCCACTTTTTGGTGAAAGACTAGGATCTGACTCAAATTTCATATGATTGTGCACAAATTCGGTAGGTTTGATTTTTAAAATTTTTATCAACAAATACTGTACCCCCTCAGGTCTTTGTTGTCTGCTAGCTTCCTTACCGCATTATGCATGAGAGTTGCATGCGTGTAAATGATTTGAGTGCAAGCGCTTCGATTTTTTTAAAACAAGATTCAGCACTATATAAATTCCATATATTATTATTATTATTATTATTATTATTATTATTATTAATATTATAATGTGCAGGGTCAAGGTCATGGGAACACCAGCAATCTTTATTTGATGATCATTTCCAACTTTTTCGTGATTGCCTGGAATTGGTCTTGTCCCCAACCCCCCAAATAAGTACACAGGGCATTTTTTTATATTTAAAAAAATATGTGAAAAACACCATTTTTTGTTTCCGACTCGCACTTTTTAGAAAATACTACATGGCCCGCAAGCTAACACATGAGTGTAACCAAATCTTCATTGTGGCTCAACGATCTAACAGACTACGGGGTAAGGTAAGGTAAAGGTGTCCCATAACCTATAAGGTCGTAGGGGAGCGAGGCGTCAGAGACCTCACTTCTCTAGGGCCAGCATATTGAGGGCGGCGCCCATCTCCTCTCCCTCGCTGCTTTACCTTCCCTGACCCTAAAGAGGGCAGGTACCCATTTACAGCTGGGTAAACTGGGGGAACTGTACTGAAGCCAAGGCGCGCAAACGGTCACCCATCCAACTGGTAACCACGCTCGACGCTGCTTAACTTGGCTGGGGGAAAGCGAGTGCTCCGACCACTGAGCTATCCCGTCCCCATTAGGTAGGTGAAAACAAAAGAGTGATTAGATGGACGCTGTGGTTGAGTGGATAAAAGCGCTTGATGTCCAACCTGTGGGTCCATGAAACCGCAGGTCTGAACATTTGCTGTGGCATCTTCTGAAACAAGGGTGGGGAGGGTGGGGTTTTGTTTTGCTTTTTGTTGTTGTTTTCTTACAATTCCCTGGGTTAGCCCAATTTGCAGATCTTTCAGTACCTCGATTCCTTCGTGTAAATACGCATAGTGAAGGTCAGATACGCACGCTACCCCGTGGGGATGTCGGGGGGGGGGGGGGGGGGGGCTGTCAGTATAAATAGCACCCCCACATTCTGGAAATTCTGTACTAGACATTTCTTCTCCTCTATCACTCTCTTTGTTTCTACCTTGTTCCTTTTCGTCCTGTCACCCCCTTCTTGTCTTTTTTATTCCTTCTTGGTTCATTCTCCTGCATTTATTTTTCCAGAAAGACTTAAAAGATAACCATTTTCTCTTATGCCGAAGTCGGATGCGCTGGGTCTGACTTGTCAGGCGCTTAACGGCAGTGTGACGCATTTTTGCTTATATAACGGACAACAATAGTTGCTGTCTGAGCGTTCGACGAAGAGGAGAAATTCGCACACTGCGTTTGGTTTAGATGTCGGCACGGCGTCTGATGAATAAAATAGTGATTTTTTTTCTCAAAGAGCGAGAGACGGGAGAGAAGAATGATGTAAAAAATAACCCTTGGTGGTGTGCTGTGACGAATAACGGTCTATCTTAAACGATAACTATCCATCCACACTGCTTCTCACAGCCCTGAGAAGACAACTGACAGTCCCTCCTTCCTTCCTTCCCTCCTCTTGCTACCTCTCAGCATTCTTCACAGGATATAATGTGTCAGATCTGTGACGGTCTGTCACAAAGAAAGGACCGAAGTTGTATCAACACACACACACAGACACCGTCACCTTTCTTTGATGATGCAGATGATGATTCTGATCGACTTGTGTGTGTGTGGCAAGGGGAATCTTCTCTGAAGATGGTTTGTGTGTGCCTATGTGTTTGTGTGTGTGTGTGTGTGATTGTGTGTGTGACTTTGTGTATGTGTATATGTGTGTGCGTGTGTGTGTGTGTGTGTGTGTGTGTGTGTGTGGTGTGTTTTGTGTGTGTGTTTTGTGTGTGGTGAAAACTTTTTAAGTAGTTTGTTGCAAAGCTCGCATATTCTTCTTGAAACCGATTTGAATAATGAGGCCAAAGTTTGCTCATATCGTATAATCATATATTTGGACTTGTGCAGACAAAGTTAGACGGTCTTTCGTATCAAAGGGAGGCACCAGCGGTCTGTGTATCGCCCCCTTAACCACCAAGTCTTTAGTGCAAAGAAACCTTTCGTTTTAGTGCCGTCCCCATCGATGAACGATTTTATGCTGTTTTGCCGCGTTTCTGCTGTGCAAACATAGACGCAAGGTACCCACGGAAGCAGAGTCTATACTGATACTGCGTTAACAAAAGGCTCAGGTGAGATCTGGGCATGTATATATTTTTGTGGCAAAACTTTTCTGTCTTCGCATATTCTATAGCAAAAGTTGAATCAAACCAAAAGGCTGTGGGGCAATAGTGTATACAATATTTAAAACCAGCTAGGTTTATCTTCACCTTTATCTTCACCTATCCAGTAGTCCTTGGACCGGGGGATGGGGGGGGGGGGGGGGCACCAATGAAATTCGCAACCAGCTTCCTCCATTCCCCGCGGTTTATATACGGTGTATGCGGGCGGTGGAGGGGGGGGGGGTTAAGATTTATACCAGGTGTTTAATACTCTTTTTGCGCTAAACCAAACTGTTCATAAACTGAATAACTTTTTGAACTCACTTAGTCAAACTTCAAAATGATTTGGTCACCCTATCTTTAAAAATAAACAGTTGTAGCTCATAACAGAAGAAATGGATACTGTATTAACAATAACACGAAAACTTCTTTGACGTGTGGGGGGAGGGGGGCATTGTTTTTGATTGATTCTTAACAAAGTAAGAGCAGGTTTCAATATGGAAATGTGATTCCCATAACAAAAGAAATGTACTCTGTCTTATCAATAACACAAACGTCTTTTTGATATATGAGGGATATTGTTTTTGATTGATGCTTACCAAAGAAAGAGCAGGTTTCAATATGGAAATAATATGGACAATTGTTACTGGATGTTATCGTTGTTCCTAACTCGCACAATACAAACTTTCATCTCTTCAGTGTCTTTGTTATGAATGTGATTACCAGGGCAGTATAGGAACTTTTGATCGTAGAGTCTCTGTACTTCTGTAAGTGTGTGTGTGTGTGCATAGAATATCAAGTGAGTTGTACAAAAAAAACACCCCAGTATCTCCATATCAATGGTGTTTGTGTCCATGGGGAGGGCTATGGAAATAACATGACGGCAAAAGCCACTTAGCTGTGTACATGCAAATCGTTGCAGTCAGAACTGTGTTTTCAAAGTGTTGCAGAATGGAAAAATGTGTGTGTGTGTGTGTGTTTGGGTTTTGTTGTTGGTTTTTGGTTGATTTTCTTTTCTTATTCTAGCCAGGGTCAGGCAGTACTCAGTCTAAGACTTTTACTGATACTACATATCCATCAGTGCACTACAGACAGAATGTGTCTATTATCCATACATGTGTGGGACCTGTCGTAGTTCTCTTTACACCAGTGATATGAACCAGCGTCCCCCAAGCCTTTACAGCACATGCATTATTACACAGGTTTATGATGGGCAAAGAAACTAGGTGAATAATGCTGGCTGTTGTTGGAGCAAATGCTCAGTAACGAACCTGCCTTTCTCTACTTCATATCAGACCACAACTCTGCAACAGAACGTTATCTCTCTTTCTCTCTCGCAGTATTTTTAGCCTTCGGAAGGAGACTATTTTGCAAAGGTCCAAAGAGTCAATAAATACACAGGAGATTTTTCACATAAGTTGAATAATTATCCACCTATATTCTTTTTCAGAAGAAAAGCCAGTTATAGGGGTATGATCTTATTAACTCGTATATACCCAGCATGCAATCTGAGAGGTAGATTAATAATAATAATAATGTATGGAATTTATATAGCGCTGAATCTTGTAAAGCAACAAATCAAAGCGCAATACACACCCACACTCACATGTCAATACCTCTTCTTAATTGTACATAAACTGCTACTACTACTACTACTACTACTAATAATAATGCATGAATTTTATATAGTACTAAATTTTGTAAAGAAATAAATCAAAGACCTTCCATTCAAGTCATTTACACATATGCAATCATCCATGAATAAGATTAACACGTATCAAACTTACACGTACACATACAAGCATGCATATGCACATTGCAATACGACAGGGTGTTCATCTAATATCACTAGAAGTGAACAAACGTAAAATTGAAGTCAACAACAACAACAACAACAACAACAATGGCAGGATAAAAATCAGAAACATGCAAATATCAAACACACACACACACAGAGAAAAACAGCACTTCACTGTAGAAAACGCTGTTGAATTCATCTCCTAATGTGGGCTCCGCAAGATTTAATCGGTCTTAGACATAAAGCTTGAATCACTCATCAAAGTATTGGGGTGAATCCCGGGGAAGAGAGGGAAGTGAATACGAAAATGTAGTAACTAAA
>CM054136.1:22255264-22257764 GCA_028751875.1 Rapana venosa | reverse complement strand
AGAGGCAGAGAAAGAGTCAGAGAGAAACAAGAGGGTGGATAGCGTCAGAAACAGAAACACACACACACACACACACACACACACACACACACACACACACACACACACACACACACACACACACTCAGGATGACTGAGAGACAGACAGGGTAAAGACATAAAGGGTTAGAGATAAAGAAAGTCAGAGAGAGAAGAGAGACAGAGAGATTTTACAAAAAAACGAAGAAAAGAGATTAGAAGTGCACGAGGAGAGAGAGAGAGAGAGAGAGAGAGAGAGAGAGAGAGAAGAGAGAAGGGGGGGGGGGGGGGGGGGGAGGGAGGGAGAGAGAGAGAGAGAAAAAAGAGAGAGAGTTGTTTGCGCATACAGAGATGTGTTTGTGTCTGCAAAATTTGATTTTCAATCTTGTCTGATGGCAAAAAACTTGATTTTTTTTCTCTCTCTCTCTCTTTTTCTTCTCGTTTTGTTCTGTCCATCTTGTGCCCAATTGTTTTCTGTGCGAATGCCAATGTCTCTGACGTGATCTTTCACAGCGTTTTCTTTTCTTGGGCCTACACTTTAAAACAAAACCCGTATGTCACCAAACAAACAAAAGTTCTAAAACGGAAATGTTACTGATCTTATCTGGAAACCTATCCGGTTTTTTGTTTGTCATTGTTTTTTGGTTTTTCTTTCTTTTCTTTTTTTTTGGGGGGGGGGAGGGGGGTTGGTTGTGAGATTTTTGGGTTTTAAAAAAAATTTTAAACTCATGTCAAAGACATCAGATACACACAAATATGTCCGTGATAAAAATCCTAAAGAAAAAAACAGTTTGAACATGCATCTCCTCTTTTCAGATCTCTATCACCGGACTCGTGCATTAAACAGAACAGCTGTCAAATGTTGGCCTTTTCTGCTAAGAATGTGACGTTTCCTACTATTTTCTAAAGTCCAAACAAACCTTTACGATTTATCATAAATTATTACTTTGACGTTTACAACTCTTGTGACATCAGTTGGAGCATCTTTTTTGCATCATTGCTGGCGAAGGCTTGGCATTTCTTCTTTTTGTTCGGCATTGGGGAGAATAAAACAGAAAAGCCGGCACCATTCCAGTGTCGGTCATACTGGCAGAGTGTGTGCCTCTAGCCAGGACTGTAGACTGGTCAGCCACACACGACACACAGGCCTAGTAATGAAGGCTGCGCAATTCTGGCATCATCAGTACTCTATTGTCTACCAACACATCGCTGCTTCTAAAGAGATAATATGTCGTAATAGGCTTGGCACTGCGCGCGCGCGCACACACACACACACACACACAGACACACACTCGCACGCACACACATACTCTCTCTCTCTGTGTCTCTTGTCTGTCTGTCTGTCTGTCTGTCTCTCTCTCTCTCTCTCTCTCTCTCTCCTCTCTCTCTCTCTCTCTCTCTCTCTCTCTCTCACTCTCTTAATGTAAATAGACATTAAATTGGAAAACGACGACAACAACACACACACACACACACACACACTCGCGCGCGAGTCGACTTGAAAAAGAACAGACATGGAAGACAAGCGTTGAAAATGGCAGACGATCATCTACACAGGGCGAATCAGACATAAACTTGCGTCATCTTTCTGTTGTATCATGTTCCTATCTGTCCTCCTGATGGTTTGGTTCTCTTTTCGTTATGAGAGGCTTAGAGGGTGTGGGGTGGGGTTCGGGGGTTGTGGGGGGGGGGGGGGGGGAGTCTTTATGAATTTGGAAAAGAATGAGGTTGACCGTGAAACTCTGCTAGTAAGGAGTGTGTATTTGGTATACTAAGAAGTAAAAAAGCAGCAAGTTATGTATGTTTGGCATCTCTCTCTGTCTCTGTCTCTTTTTCTCTGTCTGTCTGTCTGTCTGTCTGTCTATCGCTCTCTCTCTCTCTCTATTGTGAGACTGTATAAGTATTGGGTTATTATTATTAAGATGTATCCCTAACGGGCGGGGACTGGGTGTAAAAAAGCACATGTGTGCTTATTCATTATCCTCGAAATAAAAGAATTTGTCATTGTCATTGTCATTGTCATTGTCTCTCTCTCTCTCTCTCTCTCTCTCTCTCTCTCTCTCTCTCTCTCTCTCTCTCTCTCTCTCTCTCTCTCTCTCTCTCTCTCTCTCCCTCCCTCCCTCCCCTGGAGTTAACAACATCAGTGTAGACTCCAATCTCCTCAAAAGTCCTTTGAATGAGATTAAAAACCGAGACCCCGTGTGCGAACGCACGCAGAACATCTTGCGCACACGTTAAATCCTGTTTCACTTCTCGAAAGGCTAGGCCATTGGAACAGATGACACAATTTACAAAATGGCATACACACGGGGACTGGATGTAAAAAACAACAACACATGAGTGCTTATTTCATTATCCTCGATACAAAAGAATAAATCAATCTCTCTCTCAGTCTCTCAGTCTCTCAGTCTCTCTCTCTCTCTCTGTCTATCTCCCTCTCTCTCTTTCCCTCTCTCTCGGTCTCTCTCTCTCCCTCCTCTCT
>CM054136.1:22247764-22250264 GCA_028751875.1 Rapana venosa | reverse complement strand
GAGGTGCTGTTCATGGCGTCGTTCCGCAACAAGGTCTTCAGCAAGCGACACCAGTCCAGAGACTATTCCAAACCCAACGCCGCCGACCTGCCCCCCTGTACCTGTCTCCAGGAGCATCAGGACTGTTCCCTCTGTTCCAAAGTCCATCACTATGGTTGATGGCACGAAAGTCGTGGTGATGATGGGTGGGAGTTTAGTTTTGTTTGTGCTTTGTTTGTGTGTGGGTTTTTTTTGGTTTGTTGTTGAGTGAAGAGGTTTATAAGGGTTTGGACCTTGGTGTAAAGTTGTACTGATATATATGGGGTTTGGTTTTTCAGTGATCAGTTTAGGTTGTGTTGTTGTTTGGTTGGTTTGTTGGGTTGGTTGTTTTTTTTTTTTTAATTAACGAAAACATTCATTTTTGGGGAATGTTTTCAAGTTTGGTTTTCTGTAATGGTTACACTGTGATTTTATTTGTTCTTTTTCATCAAAGAAGACTTTGGCGTTTGAGTGTTTCTTTTTCTTTTCTTTTGGTTTGATTTATGTTGTGATGAAGACGTGTATCTTCTTTCTATGGCATATCATGTGATGACGATTACATAAACAGGGTGTCACGTGACAACACGTGACTCAGAAAAAGACACACTTCCTTTCTGTCAGCCATTGTAATGATATATATATATATATATATATATATATATATATATATATATAATATATATATATCCTCCATGAGAGGACTGCTTCGAAGTTTGACATTTTGGTCAAGTGTGATGAGGTTTCGTTTTTTCTTTTTAACGAAGACACTGTTTTTTTGTTTGTTTTGGTGTTTCTTTAAGTTACATTGTGAAACGGGAATTGTGCACAGAATTATGATGGCGCTATCGTGTTTAATACAGAACAGTACAAAGGAAAAATGTGATCGAATCTTATGTCGCAATTCGGACAAGAAGTTTTCTCTGGTTTATATACAGTTGGGTTACTTCTGCTACAGCAGAGAGGAATGCAAAGCTGTTGTGTTTGGGGTTTTTCTGCCCGGATCTGGAGAAGTTCAGAGACAAGTTTGGGAGTTTTCTTTTTCTCGGAAGTTTTGCTGCTGCCGTGTGTGTTTTTGTTCCTAAATTCTTTTTGGTATTTTTGTGTTTGCTTTTTTCGTGTATTTATCTGCTGGTTTGTGTTTTGTTTTGTTGTTTGTTTGTTTATATGTTTATTCATCGTTTGGGGGTTGTTTATGTGTGTATTTAACTATCTATTGTTTGTTTTGTTGTAAGTTTGTTTGTTCATATGTTTGGGGGTTGTTTATGTGTGTATTTAACTATCTATTGTTTTGTTGTTTGTTTGTTTGTTTATATGTTTATTCATCGTTTGGGGGTTGTTTATGTGTGTATTTAACTATGTATTGTTTGTTTTGTTGTAAGTTTGTTTGTTTATATGTTTATTCATTGTTTGGGGGTTGTTCATGTATGTATTTAACTATCTATTGTTTGTTTTGTTGTAAGTTTGTTTGTTTATATAAGTTATTAGCGATTTGATTTGTATGTGCAAGATACAGCGCTATATAAATTCCATTTATTATTATTATTATTATTATTATTCATTGTTTGGGGGCGGGATAACCTAGTGGTTAGTGGTTAGAGCTTTGTGCTCGTGATATGGGCGCCTGGCATCGAGCCACCACACAGGCACCCGTTTTAGGGGATTTTACCCTGAAGTTGACATCAGTACTGACTCCACTCCCTGAATCGTCCTTCGGGGGAGACTATGAACTGAAGCCTTGAGTATGAATGTACGTAGAGCATCTTGCACACCAGTTAAAAAACCCATTCCACCTTTCGCTCGAGTAGGCTAGTTCGTGTCAGTAGGAACGAATGGCAGTATTTTCAGAAAAAATCCCGCATGCACACAGTACAGGTGGCGTGTTTAGACACCATCCCTGAAGTCGAGATGTGGCTGCCTTACTGGCTGGTGAAAACGGTGGCATAGGCGAAAGCTCAGCATTAAATTTTGTGAACCTCGGAGTTCTAGCCAAGGAACGAATAGAACATCAGTGTGTGGTGTGTGTGTGTGTGTGTGTGTGTGTGTGTGTGTGTGTGTGTGTGTGTGTGTGTGTGTGTTATTTATTCTTTTAAATCGAGGATCATGGAATAAGCATTTCTGTGCTTTTTTTTTTACATCCAGTCCCCGTGTGTATGCGGCTTTATCAATTCTGTCATCTGTTCCCACCGGCACACAATGACCTACTCTTACGAAAAGCGGAACAGGATTTAACGTGTGCGCAAGATGTTGTGCGTGCGATTGCACACGGGTCCTCGGTTTAGAGTCTCATCCGAAGGACTTTTGGGGAGAGTGGAGTCTGCACTGATGTTAACTTCAGGGGAAAATATCCCCTTGAACGGGAAGCGAACCCGGTGTGTGTGTTTGTGTGTGTGGTGTTGTTGGTTTGGGTTTTTTTCGGGGGAGGGGGTCGTTAAAAATCTATTAATACAGCATGATTATTATTCATTATAAGTTTATATTTATG
>CM054136.1:22220264-22242764 GCA_028751875.1 Rapana venosa | reverse complement strand
CCCCCCCCCCCCCCCCCCCCCCCCCCCTCTCTCTCCTCTGTGCAACAAACCAAGCGTTGACACCGTTTTCCTTTGTAGAACTCTTTGAGCTTTGTCAAGTACCAGAACAGACTTCGATTTGTTTGTTTTACAAGATTCAGCGCTATATAAATTCCATATATTATTATTATTATTATTATTATTATTATTATATTCCGAGAGTGAGGGGGAAAGAGGGTTCAGGGAGAGAGAGAGAGAGAGAGAGAGAGGAGAGAGAGAGAGAGAGAGAGAGAGAGAGAGAGAGGAGAACGATGACGAACTTTTATTTTCTGAGGGTAATAGAATAAGTACAAGACTTTTTTGCAACGAGAGAGACAGACAGGCAGGCAGTTAGAGACGGTTGAAGTTACACGAAGTGGAATATTATTAGACTTACAGAGACAAGACAGACAGACAGACGGAGGGACAGACAGACAGACAGACGGACAGTCAGAGACAGTTGAAGTTACACGAAGTGGAATATTATTAGACTTACAGAGACAAGACAGACAGACAGACGGAGGGACAGACAGACAGACAGACGGACAGTCAGAGACAGTTGAAGTTACACGAAGTGGAATATTATTAGACTTACAGAGACAAGACAGACAGACAGACGGAGGGACAGACAAGCAGACAGACGGACAGTCAGAGACAGTTGAAGTTACACGAAGTGGAATATTATTAGACTTACAGAGACAAGACAGACAGACAGACGGAGGGACAGACAGACAGACAGACAGACAGACGGACAACTAGAACTCGCCTATACCGGATTCTATATTATGTAAGAGCAGTCGACGGCACAGATACCCACTGATAGTGCCGCCGAGTGAATGTAGATAGCTAATACAGCCCATTGTTGTCCTCTAACAAGGTCATAAAGACATACCCCGTTAGTGCCGTGATAAGCCTGACATATTTATAGCTGATATAGCTTGCTATTGGAGTTTGCTTGCTTGCGTTCGCGCGCGCGCGCGCGTGTGTGTGTGTCTATCTGTCTGTCTGTCTGTCCGTGTGTGTGTGTGTGTGTGTTGTCTTCAGTCAAACGTCTATTCACGAGTGATTTTAGAAACACACACAAAATCCGAACACGATAAATTGAAAAATAGCTAAAAACAATGTCAGCTACCAAAGTTGAAATATAAAAATAACTTAAATAAACAACAAACACTGAGTTCTCGCACTTGTTACTAGCGTTAACACAATGTCCAACAATTTGCGATGGGCTGTGTGTGTGTGCACACGCGCGCGTGCGTTTGTGTATATGCGCACGCGGGATTTTGGGGAGACAGAATCTGCTCAAAAATAATTGGAAAAGAACAAAGAGATCTCATGTCGTTCTGCAATCAGCAGCTTGTACGCAAAGCCACAGCCATTTTGGCTGATCCTTCCCATGCTTTGTTTCCAGAATTTCAAATGTTGCCTTCGGAACGCCGTTTTCAGTGTCCCATCAGCAAAACTAACAGAAAAAGAAATTCTTTTGTGCCAGTAAGCATTGGAATTCTGAATTCACAATGATGTTGACTACCTAGTTTTTACATTTCTCTGAATTATCTGCCTGATTGTCATTGTTACGAGTGTAGTCAATACATAATTATGAGTGTGTGTGTGGGTGGGTGCGTGGGTGTGTGAAATAAGTCTGTCTTCTAGTCAACAGTCTTAAAACATTGAATTCATATATTGGTGTATGGTGTGGGTGTGCGTGGGCGTGTTCGCACACACACGTACGTGCGTGTGTACGTGCTGCGTATATGCGTGCGTAAAAATAAGTTTTTATGTCTTCTAGTCAATGGGTTTAAAATTGTGTTCACAATTGATATGTGTGCGTGCGTGCGGGTGTTTGCGTGTGTGTGCGCATGCGCGCGTGTGTGTTGGTGTGTGTGTGTGTTCGTGACATTTTATTTGAAAACCAATATGAAATATAGCTTTTGTGTCTTTGATATATTTGATGTGTATCAATCTGCCTGTCAGTATTGTAATTGCCCTTCATGGGATGATTAAAGTGTTTTTGACTTGACTTTGACTTGACAGGGAGTAGAGTGCCAACGGCAGGGGAAAAATCCCCTCGCAGGGGGTGGCTCAAACCCAGGCTGTCAGATCACGGGGTGAACGTTCTAACCACAAGGCTATGTATGTCGCCACCCTGTCAATGATCCGATTGTGGATGCCACTGATAAATCTGTATGGAGCCCAATGCCCTCTGAGCTGACAATGTCATGATAAGTTCGTGATTGAGGGGGATCAATGACCTACTGCGGATATTATCTATGACTCTACCGAGATTTCCTCATTCATTTGGGGATCCATCAAAACATCCGTTCATCAATGATCGATCGATCATTCAGCCAAATAACCAATCTTTAATGTCACCAATGAGTTAACTGATCAATAGAATCATTCAACCAAACACTAGCCATCCATTAACCTCACAAATCGATCGATCATTCAGCCAAATAATCAATCTTTAATGTCGCCAATGAGTGAACTGATCAATAGAATCATTCAACCAAAACACTAGCCACCCATTAACCTCACAAAGTAGTTAACTAATTAATTAGTCAATCAATCAACAAAATCAATTAACTAACCAGTCATGAGATGTGTTGATGGTGTAAGCTGCTGTTCGTCTGCCTACAAAGTAAGTGACCCCGGATTTGAAACCCTTCCGAGGTCAGATCTTTCCCTATCCCCACCCCCCTCCCACCCCACCCCTCCATCGATTAGCCACGTTAGGTGATAGTCAAGGTACTAGTCTCTCAGAGGAGACATCTAACTCAGGTCACATCTGCATACATTGGTGGATCGGTGAGCCAGAGGTAACTCACCTGCCTAGAAAATCACAAGTCCGGGGTCGATCCCTGTTTGTGCCCCCCAAACACTTTTCCAACATCCACTAGACCGTGAGTTTCCGGTAGCGTGGCTGCTAGTCTTTCGGATGAAACGATCAACCAGAGTCCTGTATGCAACATGCATTCAACGCAAGTAAAAGAACTCACGGCAATAAGAGAGTTGTCCCTTGGAAAATCGTGTAGAGGAAAAAAGCCGCTCTGATGTGGAAACAAAATAAACGTACACATGCACGCAGAAAAAGAAAATAATGGATGGTTTTCTGCTCTTGTGGCAGCACCCTCTCTCCGCGGCGACAGCAGGCCAAATGTCATGCAGAAATATCTGCTGGGATTCATTTATGTAAATGGTATAGGAAGATACACAAATCACGAAATGCATTTACCGCTTTTCAAAGAACACGCGGCAAATAGTTCCTCAGTAAAACAATGTTCAAACGAGGCCATTGTCATTATTTATTTATTTATATCACTTTTAGTCACGAGATTTCTCTGCGTGGAATTCGGGCTGCTCTCCCCGGGGAGAGCGCGTCGCCACAAAAGCAGCGCCGCCCTTTTTGTGTCTGCAACTGTATTTCTTTCCTTATCAGAGTGGCTTTTTCTAAGAATTTTGCCAGGGACAACTCTCTTGTTGCCGTGGGTTCTTTTACGTGTGCTGAATAATTTTGTGTAACACACGGGACCTCGGTTTATCGTCTCATCCGAAAGACTAGCGCCCAAACCACCACTCATGGTCTAATGGATGAGGGAACAGTTTTGGGCCCAAAAGGGATTCAAACCACCGCACATTTCCGACCCGGACTTTGGCTTTATAGACAGCCGCGTTATCTCTAGACCACCGAAGTCCGGTTACAAAGAACCAGATTGATTGTGGATAGCCCTGTGCATTGTGGATAGCCCTGTGCATTGTGGATAGCCCTGTGCATTGTGGATAGCCCTGTGCATTGTGGATAGCCCTGTGCATTGTGGATAGCCCTAAGCAGGAGGCAGTCACCGACATGCTCTTCTCTGGGACAGCAGCCTTACAGTCAAGCAGAGAGGAACTACAGTGATACTAGGTCAAGATAAGAAGATAAAGGTGTTCTGTTCCCGTTACCTATGCAGTCGTTCAGGAGCGACGTGTCAGAGACTTCAGCCTCTCCACAAACCAGCATATTGAGGGCAGCGCTCATCTCTTCTCCCTCTCTGCTCTACCTACCCTACCCCTAAAGAGGACAGGTGCCCATTTACAGTCGGGTGAACTGGGGGACTATACTGAAGCCATGGCGCTCAAACGGTCACCCATCCAAGTGGTAACCACGCTCAATGCTACTGAACCGCAGCTTGGGCGCACAGCGAGTGCTCCGACCACTGAGCATCCTGTCCACATTGTGATCATAGAGGCTATAAATGCTGGATATTGAATAAAAATCTACATACAGACGAACAAACAAGCAAAGTAAGCAAGCAAGCAAGTTATCTCTTGAGCTGGTGTAGTGTTGAGGCGGCACTAAATGATAACGTAGGCTATTCTACTAAGATCTCTGTTTATTTTCTAGGAAAACAAGATTATGGGCATCAAGTGGTAATGAACTCTCTCTCTCTCTCTCTTTCTCTCTCTCTCTCTCTCTCTCTTCTCTCTCTCTCTCTCTCTCTCTCTCCTCTCTCTCTCTCTCTCTCTCTCTCTCTCTCTCTCTCTCTCCTCTCTCTCTCTCTATTTCTCTTGTACACATACATACACAAACACATACACCCAAGCACGCTCTCACAGAACACACACACACACACACACACACACACACACACACACACACACACACACATCCTTCGGATGAGACTATAAACCGAAGCCCCGTGTGTGAACGCATGCAGGACATCTTGCACACATGTTAAACCCTGTTCCGCTTTTCGTAAGAGTAGGTCATTGTGTGCCGGTGGGAACAGATGACAAAATTTACAAAACCACATACACACGGGGACTAAATGTAAAAAGGACATACGTACTTCTTCCATTATCCTCGATATATAAAAGAATAAAATATAAAAGAATAAAATAGATAAATAGAAAATAAACACACACACAAACAAACAAGCAGGCGCAAGCGCGCTCGCGCACGCATCTGTAAAATAGGTTGACAAGATAAAGAAAATCCCCACTGGCACAGTTTGATCACCCAAAGCACGGCACAATTCACCAGCATGCATGAGAAGGAGTAGGAGTAGGAGGAGACGAGCTGACTGCAATCCATCTTCATTGTCACCAGCTGTTTCCTGGATGAAAGAGATGGCGGTGAGAGAGAGAGAAAGAGAGGGGAGGGATAAAATGAAGCGAGGAAGGAAGGGAGAGGAAAAGGGAAGATTGGGGGTGGGGGTGGGAGGAGGTTGCAGCCAAAACAACCATAAACAAACAAACAAAACCAAAATCAAAGGAGAAGAAGGAGAGCTGAACAGATCTTGATTCTGTTACAACTTTCTTGGTACTGTGACAAATATTCAAAATGGACATTTTTTGCGATGGTTCAAACCAAATGCCCACAATAATCAGTTGGCTGATGGATCTGATTGGTCAGTGGGTGAACAGCCAAGGAGTAAGTCAAAGAGTCAGTTGATAAATGAAAGAGTTTATTGATTAGCCATTAGCAGGCTATTACTTATATGAAAACATGATAATTGCAGATTGTCACCGAACCACACACACACACACACAAGCACACGCACGCACGCGCGCGCCCACACACACACACACAAATGCATACACACATGCACACGCACGCACGCACGCACGGACGCACACACACACACATTGTTTACAATAACTTACCAATAGGAGCTTTCAAAACTAGGCCTACATTCACATTGTCATCAATGTTAGCATGGAAAAAAAATAATGATGGCATTTTTTCGACAAATTGATAAAGTATGAGACAGCTTGTTATGCTAAGCATGTATCGTGTTCTTTTTCCAGACCGTTAAGTTCACACTGCCTGAAAGGTTCGCCTGTATGGACGTTTTCATCCACCTCGCCATAGAGGCAGCCATACTCTAACAGAATATCTTGAGCACACGTTAAAACTCGTTCCACTTTACGAAGAGTAGGCCATTGTGTACCGGTGGAAACGGATAATAAAATTTACAAATTGTATACACACGGGGACTGGATGTAAAAAAGCACATGAACGCTTATTCCATTATCCTAAAAATAAAAAATAAAAACTTTAGAGGATTTTTGTGTCCTTTAAAGAAGGATACAGTTTGTTATGCTAAGAACTTGTTGTGGATTTAAAAAGAAAACTTTAAAAAAAAGAGGGATACTTCAAAGAATAACAACATTGAATAAGCTGTTTGATATAGACCTTGGCACTTTGCTTACATCATCAATAACTCTCTGACACAGCTTTGGCCCAGGGCTCAAGCAAAGGGACATAATGAAGAATGGCATCCACTTCAGTGCCAGACACACAAGGATGAAGGAGCAAACAAAATAAAATTGAAAAAAAAATGTTCTGAGGAAAACAGCTGGAAATAACAAGAAAGAGAAGAAACGAAACAATGTGTAACTGATATTGTCAACAGAAGAGGTTAGAAAAATAAATGGTTCACTTTTGTCCAGAAGATTAATAATTAAGTGATAATTGAGAGCTATGACATTGGAGATTGACTGCAGGTGACAAATACAAATAAGAAACAAAATACATTGTGTCAACTGTAACACACACACACAGCGCATGCACGCACACATACATGAGCGTACGGACACCGGAGACAGATAGATAGATAGATAGATAGATAGAGAGACAGAGACAGAGAGACAGAGAGTTATAGACATGGAAGCCAGGGAATAATGATATTTGACTCAGATGGTACTAGACATAATAATAATAATAATAAATAATAATAATAATAATAATAATGTATGGAATCTATATAGCGCTGAATCTTGTAAAGTAAACAAATCGAAGCTCGTCGAAGTCCGATTAAATCATTCATACGCATGCAACCGTCCACAAAATTTCAGGATAAACAAATATCAAATGTATACACACACATACACCTCAACACGCTTAGGTGGGGTGGTGGAGGTGAAGGTAGCTATTGAAAAGTAGAAAGGATAACAGGGGAAGATCTCAGGTAGAAAATAAGTGCGTTTTGAGGCTGGATTTGAAAGTATCGAACGAAGGCTTTTGGCGAAGTGGGAGAGGAAGGTCGTTCCATGTGGATGGACCAGAAACAGAGAAAGAGCGTCGGAGACATGGAGGAAGTAAATATTCACACACTGCAATTAGTGTCAAAGACAAGAGAAGAGCGGGAGTACATTAATTTTGGGAAGAAGCTTTCATGGTATACAGCAAGTATAAACAACTACACCCCTGCTCCATACTTGCTACTATTAGATGGGTTTTTTCTTCTACTACTACTACTACTACTACTACTACTACTAACTTCTACTACTTCTACTACTACTACTACCACTACTACTTCTTCTTCTTCTTCTTCTTCTTATGGTTGTTGTTAGGAATTTCCTAGCTTAACACACTGGGAGTCACCTAGAATGCCGTCTCTCGCTTACAACATCCAGGAATCACTGTGGGACTCCACAGTACACCTTGGGTAAGAAAAGTTCGTATCTATGGCTGTTTTCGAGTGCGTCGCCTTGACGGTATGTTAGATTATACTCTATACTGTGCTACATAGAAAAGGGGAAAAAATGACTGCTCATGTATTAAAAGATATAAAAATGCACTGTGTCTTGGTTGGTGGGTTGTTGTTTTTGTTGTTGTTTTTTTGGGGGGTGGGAGGTGAGGGAGGGGGGGGGGGGTAGAGGGAGTTGAGAACATAGAGTAATAGCAGCAGTCCTGACAAAAGTGAAACTGATCATCAAGTGAGGATTGCTTGTGTTCTGACATAGTATTCACCCCGCGCATGTCTTTTTGTGGGTAGAGGGCTAGCGTACGACAAGGACACTGTGTTTACTAGTTTAAAAAAAAATTGAAACCAACAAAATGTGTGCAAAACCGTACGAGTTGTGACTCAAGGAACTAGTCTTTAACCCCCCTCAAAAAGTGCTTTTTACTTTAGGAGATACCGTTACAAGTGCAGTAACTCTGGCTAAGCTTATAAGTAAAATAGTCGAAAATTACCAAAACATTACAGATGGAGTGTGGCCCTGGCCTGCAGCAAGCGACAGACATGCTGACGTAGAGCACAATCTCCGGAGTCGGCCGACTCGGCTCTGCCCCACTTGTCAACTTCCGTGCCTAAACACAGATGTTTTTACGTCATCAAACTTGATGTACTCCAACTGCGACGAGGGCATAGGATTGGGCTAAAGAGGAGACGAGGGGTAGGGTGGAGGTGGAGGTGTCCCAGTTTCCCACACACTCGCATAAAGTACAATTTGTGCGAGTGCGTGCGGGCACGTGTGTGTGTGTGTGTGTGTATGTGTGTGTGTGTGTATGTGTGTGTGTGTTTATGTGCACTAACCTTTGTACGGGCTTGCAAGGTTCAGAATGCCTAACAGCCCTGATGTACATTATTTTTTTAAAAATGAAACATACAGGGATCACCCAATACCTCAATGAAGGATAATGTTCTAAATGCAACAAGAAGAAATAAACAAAGCAGAGAGACAAATACATCCGAACATGAACACAGATGCACAAACAATCGGAATGTTGGATATTAAAAACAGAACAGAGAGAGAGATTCAGAGAAAGACTGAAAGACAGACAAATACACAGACAGACAGGCAAAGAGACAGAATCTGAAATATAGAGAAGTAGAAAGATCTACAGTGGGGAGGGGAGAGAGAGAGAGAGAGAGAGAGAGAGAGAGAGAGAGAGAGAGAGAGAGAGAGAGAGAGAGAGAGAGAGAGAGAGAGAGAAACAGACCGACAGTTATGTAAACAAAAATAAACAGAAAGAAACGACTAAAAAAACCAAACATAAAGAGACAGGCACATAGACATAATTATACATACAGACACATCGACAGACAGAAAAAAAAGAAGAATCGGCGACAGAGAACGAGTGAAAGAAACTCAGGGAGACACAGAATGACATAAGACATAGAGAAAGAAGAAGAAAAAAAAGAAAGACCAAGAGGGGGAGAGAGAATAAGCTATAGAGATATTGTAGAAACAGACCTGAAATTCACAGGAGAATATTAGATTCCCGTCCAATGTTAATCCTATCTGTCTTACGGCCAGCATCTCCCAGAAAGAAAAGAAAAAAAAGGGCTCTTCTGGAGTCTGGACAATTGCAGGCTGAAGAGAACCGTGCTTTCTTTTTGTCATGGGGCGGGGTATAGGGAGGGAAGGGGGGGGGGGGGGGGGGGGCGTGAGAGCGTATGTGTGTGAGTGTGTGTGTGTGTGTGTGTGTGTGTGTGTGCGTGTGTGTGTGTGTGTGTGTGTGTGTGTGTGTGTGTGTGTGTGTGTGTGTGTGTGTGTTCGATTTCGTTTTTCGTCTCTTCACTAAATGTGATATTTGACACGTGTGTGTGCGTGTGTCTGTGTGTTTGTGTGCGTGTGCGTGCGCGTGTATGTGTGTGTGTGTGCGTGTTTTCTTATAAAATATACAAACATATGTAAAATCAAGCAGAAAACATCGCCGATACAAACAGAATTGAAGTTAAAAATGAGGTCTCAGAGTGAAAGAATATCTGAAAATAAGCAAATCAAATGAATAAAACAGAAGAAAAACACCGTTGAAATGTTTGGAGGAATTCCATTACTTTTTTTATTTTATTTTTACAAACAAATATATTCAAAATAAGGAAAAACGCAGAACTAAAAACACTGTATTGCACTGTACATGGGGTCAGATTAGTAAACGGCCAGGCTTTACTGCAACTTTTGTTTTCCTTTCTGCAACAGATGACATTTCTCTGCTTAGAAACCGAGCTGTATTCCTTAACAAGATTACGTTGCTGTAATACAGGATTACACGGTATTTAAAATTTTTTTTTTTATAGATTTTTATTACTTAGACCTTAGTTTCAGAAATGATTATTTCTGCTTGGTTTTATTGTGTTTGTTTCTTTGTCGTCTTTTCTTGGTTTTTTAAACAGTTTTTTTGTGTTGCTTATTGCATATTGAAGAATACTTTTATCACCAAATTTATTTCACATGGTTATTTTTATTTATATTGTCCCACTAGTTACCACTGTCTGCTAGCTCCCTTTGCATCACTCACACACACAGGCACACACAAACACACACATTCTAAACTCACATATTATACACACTCACACACACACATACACGCGCGCGCACACACACACGCATACACACGCACACGCGCACCCCCCCCCCCCCCCCACACACACACACACAAATAAAGCATCCATCTATTCCCAAGGAAGACAAACAAGAGGATTAGGACGTAGGTATGCATAGTTTACTTAGTGAAGTTCCCACACAGTGATGTCAGGCCATCCATCCCACAACACTACAAATGTGCTCAGTAGAACGACCACATTACACATGTGCACAGTGCAACGACCACACTACACACGTGCACAGTGCAACGACCACACTACACACGTGCACAGTGCAACGACCACACTACACACGTGCACAGTGCAACGACCACCCTACACACGTGCACAGTGCAACGACCACACTACACATGTGCACAGTGCAACGACCACACTACACATATGCACAGTGCAACTACCACCACACTACACATGTGCACAGTGCAACGAACACAGTACACATGTGCACAGTGCAACGACCACCACACTACACATGTGCACAGTGCAACGACCACACCACACTACACATGTGCACAGTGCAACGACCACACCACACTACAAACGTGCACAGTGCAACGACCAATCCCGGAGGTCAGTCAGGCCCACGTGACGATCAGGGGCAGTACAAGTGTGAAGGGCAGACAGGCAGACAGACAGCTGTGACAGCTGAGGGTAATGACAGCAAACGTGCAGGCCTCCTGCACTTAGCCCAGCCCCTGTCCCTTCTTCACCCACTTCTCTGTCTCTCTGTCTCTGACTCTCTGTCTCTGTCTCTCTGTCTCTGTCTGTCTGTCTTTCTGTCTGTCTCTGTCTCTCTCTCTTTGTCCGTCTCTGTCTGTCTCTGTGTGTCTCTGTGTTTCTCTGTCTCTGTCTTTCTCTATCTGTCTGTCTCTGTCTCTGTCTCTATGTCTGTCTGTCTGTCTGTCTGTCTCTCTCTCTCTCTCTCTCTCTCTCTCTCTCTCTCTCTCTCTTTCTGTCTGTGTCTGTCTGTGTCTGTCTGTCAGTCTGTCTCTGTCTCTATCTCTTTCTCTTTCACACTCTCTCTCTCTCCACCCCCATCCACCCCCTTGGTTTCCAAAGTCCTCTAAGCGTGCCAAACCCACATTTCCACAACAACAACAAAAACCTCACCCCCCCCCCCCCACCTCCAACCCCTCCCCCATCCCTGCCCGGCGCCCATACACACACACAATCACTAAATGTGAATAGACGTTAAACTGAAGATATCACACACGCACGCACGCACGCACACACACACAAATTGAGAAAGCATAAAGAGACAACTCAAAAACAAACAAGCAAAAGACATACACACACACGCGCGCGCGCACACACACACGCGCGCGCTCGCGCGCACACACACACACACACACACACACACACACACAAACTGAGAAAGCAAAAAGGGACAACTCAAAAACAAACAAGCAAAACATAACTGAATCCCTGGAGCTCAATACCAAAGTGTCGCTATCCACCAATGAACGGTTTGTTCGGGGCAACAATAAGGCTATAGTGTAGTTTTTGTTAGAAGGTATTTGACGCAGTTTAGATAGCGCATAAGTAACATTCAAATGCTTTAGTGTCAAAGAAAGTTGTTGGGATTTTTTTCTGTTTTCGTAAACCATATTTTCTAAGTTAGGTTCCATTCCAAAACTTAAAACTTGTTACAGAGTGACTTGTACAGAATCAATACATTTTCGAAAGAAAAAAATAGTGCGCGCGCACACACACACACACACACAACCCTATCCCACCCACACCCACACACACACACACACCTTCCCCTCCCCCTCCCTCCACACACAAGCACACACATACACTCTCCACCCTATCCCCCTCCCCCGTCACACACACACACACACACACACACACAACTGCACACCCTACACATGCAAACAAACATTCAACGCATAGCACCACGCACATACAAAAAAACAGCACACGAATTTCTCCCAAACAGAGCCTCAATGTAAGAAAACAACAACCTGTTCTCTGATAAGGGGAGGCAAGGACCAGGCAGCCTTCTTCATTTGCATGACATCAATACTGATGACAAGACAGGGAGGGGGAAGGGAGGGGCAGGGAAGGGGAGGGAGCCTTCAATATGATGATGATGATGACATGGAAGTGCGTACTGCACAGTAGATCACTTCATGACAGATCCTTTCGTTTTCTGCAGGGTTTCAGATGTCTGATAGAGTCTTTGTGTTGTGCCAGAGAGTGAACATTGATAACATCAGAGAAAAAAGATTTTTAGATGAGTAGGGGAACTATATATATAATATATATATATATATATATATATATATATATATATATATATATATACACAATATATATATAACCATATTTTCTAAGTTAGGTTCCATTCCATTCCATATATATATATATAAAAGTTACTACTCATTTATAAAATATATATATACAGAGAGAGAGAGTAAGTCATATGGATGCACCAACATACACATGGATGCCGGTAACAGCGATGCACATGAACTTGAATGCTCTCTGTCTGTCTGTCTGTCTCTCTCTCACGCACACACAAACACACACACACACACACAAACAAACACACAGGTACACACACACACACGTACAAAAAGACACACTTACACACACACACACTAACGAACACACACACACACACACACACACACGCTGGCTTATACACTCGAAACAAAAAATATGCAAAGTTGTGCACTACATCGCTTCGATCTCAAAGCATTCTGATGTAACGTGCTGTAAAGAAACAAACACAAAAACTACCTTCATTTGCATGATAATAATGCTGACAAGACAGGGGGAAGGGGTGTGGTGTGAGGGACATCAATATGGTGACATGTGGGATCACACCCGGCAGAATACTTAATGACAAATTGTTTTCTTTCTTTCTTGAGTAGTTTTAGATGTCTTGTGTTGTTCTTTTGTTCTGCAAAATATAAGAAATGTAATAAATAACATCAGAAATAAACGCTGTTTCAAATTGGGGACACTCTCTCCCCCAAAGTGCTTATTCAATTACCCTCAGAAAATACACTTTCGTTATCGTTACCGTTATCGTTAAAGTCAGAATAAAAGTAAAGGTAAAGGTGCCCCATAACCTATGTGGTCTTAGGGGAGTGAGGCATCAGAGACCTTAACTTCTCAAGGGGCCAGCATAATGAGGGCGTGCCCATCTCCTCTCCCTCGCTGCTTTACCTTCTCTGACCCTAAAAAGGGCAGGTACCCATTTACAGCTGGCTGAACTGGGGGACTTTACTGAAGCCAGGGCGCGCAAACGGTCACCCATCCAACTGGTAACCACTCTCGACGCTACTTAACTTGGCTGAGGGAAAGCGAGTGCTCCGACCACTGAGCTATCCTGTCCCTAAAGTCAAAGTACGGCTACCTTAATGGGGAGTAGTCTTGTTTCAAACGCAAAGTCTCACCATTGATGACTCTCCAGAGCTCTAGCTGAAGAACGAATCAAAAGGAGATGGGGAACAATACAGACCAGTTCATGCAAGCATTCAGGTATACACTGGTTTACATATATGCATATACGTACATATCCATTCACGGACATGCAGATTCGCAAAACCACACACACACATGTACATATGCGCGTGTGCGCGCGCACATACACACACGCACGCGCACGCACGCACACACACACACACACACTCCCCCCATCTCTCTCTCACTCTAACACACACACACACACACACAATCACACACTCACATACACAAACACACACAGACTAACACACACTCACACACACAAGCACACACACAGACTAACACACACACACACATATGAGCATGCACAACTTTTGCATGGCAAAGTGCTCAATCAAAAAGCAGTTTCCTGTAACGTGGTCCATCTTCATTTGCATGACTCAGGGACAATGCAGGGAGAGGAGGAGGAGGAGGAGGAGGGAAGGAGGGACATCAATATGAGGATATGGAGAGAGGGGGAGGGGGGAGGAATCCCACACATTAGATCGCTTTATGGCAGATTGTTTTGCATCTTACGAAATGTGGAAATGTGTTTGAAATCCGTACAGAATAAAAAACAATAAAATGATGTTGAAAAGAAGTACTGTTTTAAAGCGGGAACAATACAGATTCATTCTATCCGATGCATTTGGCTTATACTGTTGATATAACATATCTATTCAAACACACGAATGTGTTTAAAAAGTAAACCTACGAACACATAAACGAAAGTATCGAAATGTACAAGTATGTGCGTATGTAGAGGGAGAGAGAGAGAGAGAGAGAGAGAGAGAGAGAGAGAGAGAGAGAGAATAACAATGACACTGACAATGACAAAAGTTTCTAATTGCCCATACAGCATTGCAATAAAGCCCTTTAGACGATGGGGTGGAGAATATAACTGGAAACATAAATCATTTGAGAGAGATACAGAGACAGAGACAGACAGGCATAAACAGACAGAGACGCAGAGACACAGACACAGAGACACAGACAGACAGAGACAGACAGAGAGGACATTGCAACAACAAAGCACAACCTTGATCTAAAAGCCTTCTGCTGTAACGTGAGTGAAAAAAACCCAAACCCAAGTTATCTGCATTTGCATGACAACAGAGCTGAGAGGACAGGCACAAGGACAGGGACTAGGGGGGGGGGGGGGGGGGGGGGGGGGGGGGGGGGGGGGGGGGCGGGACGGTGCATCAATATGATGACATATAGGATCACACCCAGTAGATTACATGACGACATATTGCTTTGTTTTCTGCAAGGGTTTAGGAATGCTTGGAATAGTGCTTGTTTCCCTTCGGCAACAAATAGGGGGGAAGACAATATCAAAACATCCTTTTTGAAGTACTGACCAATGCAGGCTTACGCTAAATAATATTTGATTACATATGTGCAGAAAAATAAACTGGCTCGTAAGCAAACATATTCATGCATCCATGCATACACGTGAATACAGGTCACACACACACACGCACTCTCACGCACGCACGCTCGCACGCACGTTCACATACACTATATATATGCAAATTTCTTCTTCGTGGCATCATCTAAATCTTAAGGCACTCTCCTGTAAACAAAAACCATACTAGTTCATTTGCATGCACACACATGCATTCATGCATACATGTGAACCCAGGTTACATGCGGACACACACATACACACACACACGCACACACACACACACACGCACACACACACACACACACACACGCACACCACACACACACACACACACACACACACACCCTCACTTGTGGGTCTGAACGCAACCAAAGACTATGCACATTTCTTCGCAGCATCACCTCACTCTAAAAGCATTGTCCTGTAAGCTGGTGCCATGAATAACCATCCCCATTTTGTATAGCATAAATACTGAGAAGACAAGTGTGTGTGTGGGGGGGGGGGGGGGGGGGGGGGGGGAGGGTGGTGGATTGTCATGTGGGATGACACCCTGCAGATCACATGATGACAAATGATTTCTTCTCGGCATAGCACCAGATGTCTGGTTGCTGAGTGGACACAGCGTTTGACTTCCATCCTTGTGGAGCCATGAAGTCGTGGGTTCGATTCTCGGCTGCGGTCCATGGTGAATGAAAATCGGGGATTACTTTTACAAATTCCCTTGTCAACTTACGGTGCAGACCTATAAGTATTCTAGTTCGTTTAGTGTATATCCGCATGTAGATGACACGTTTTAAAGATCTTGTGCTTCATGTCAGTGTTCGGCAAGCTACAGAAAGATCAACAGAATCAGTAAACACCATGTGCCTTGAGGGGTTGAGCTCTGCATGGTTCAACTTCACCACACACACACACACACACACCACAGACACACACATGTGCAAACTCTCTCTCTCTCTCTCTCTCTCTCTCTCTCTCTCTAACAGTAAACTCAGTCTCCAGTATACATAAAATTTTGCAAATCTTGATGTCATTTATATATGTTTATATGCTTTTTTTCACTTTTCATTGGCGTCACTTTTCTTGATATATGCATTCATGTGTCTGTAGACATTTATGTACCCCATGAAAATGGGCAGAGGCCTAAATTCATTAAACATTGTCATTGTCATTGTCATTGTCTCTCTTTCTCTATCACACACAAACACACATACACACACACATACTCTCTCTCTCTCTATGTATATATATATATATATATATATATATATATATATATATATATTTATATATATATATATATATATCACTCACACACACACACACAACATTCTCTCTCTCTCACACACACACACTCATGCACACATACCTTTTCCTGAGCAAGACTGCATCGATCTAAAAGCTGTTCTCCTATAACACAGTACTCTAAATAACTCTCTTCATTTGCATAATTTCACCACTGACAAGACAGAGAGGGAGGGAGGGAGGGAGGGGGAGGCATCACCATGATGACATGCAGGATCACACCCGCCAGATCACTTGATGACAGAGGGATTTAGTTTTCTGATTTCCAATGCTGGCTGACCGCTATTCTTCGGAGGCAGACACTACAACTGGAAATGGAAAAACCATGACATGAAAGGTGGCACCACATCTTGTAGGGGGAAGAGTATTATACACGTGTATGCGCATGCAGGCACGCACGCGCCGGTGCGCGCGCGCGTTTGTGTGTGTGTGTGTTCGTGTTTGCGCGCGTGCGCGCGTGCATGCGTGCGTGTGTGTATGATTGCGTGTGTGTTTGTGTGTGTCTGTGTTTGTCTGTGCATGTGTGTGTGTCTGTGCGTGTGTACGGGCATGCGTGTGTGCGTGCATGCATTCGTGCCAGCATGTTAGTCTCTGTAACTGTCTTCACCTGTACACTCCATCCCGTTCCCTTCGTTCAGCCACAGATACTTTGTGCTTTCGAACACCCAGATTCAAACAAACCACTGTTGGCCGTCGCTCCTTCTCTGTTTCTGGTCCATCCACCTGGAATGACCTCCCTCTTTCACTTCGCCAAAAGCCTTCACTTGATACCTTCAAATCCAGCCTCAAAACACACTTATATCCTACCTGAGACTTTCCCCCCATATATCTGTCCCTAATTTTCAACAGCATCTTTCACCTTCTAAGTGTTGTTCCGAGTGTTTATGTGTGTTGTGTGTGTGTGTGTGTGTGTGTGTGGTGTGTGTGTGTGTGTGTGTGTGTGTGTGCGTGCGTGCGTGCGTGCGTGTGTGTGCGTGCGTGCGTGCATACGTGCGCGTGCATGGATCTGAAATCTGTTGTTCATTATGTTTAAGGAGAGTTGCATGCCTGTAAATGATTGTGTGCAAGCGCTTCGATTTGTTTGTTTTTTTTACAAGATTCAGCGCTATATAAATTCCATATATTATTATTATTAGTGTGTGCGTGTTTGTGTGTGTGCGCGCGCGCGCGTGTGTGTGTGTGTGTGTGTGTTTTGTTATTGCTGTTGTTGTTACTTTTTTTCTTTTGCTTCTTTGTCTTTAGCTAATTACCTTTTTGCTCCATTGTAACACTATGTTTGTATTCATTAAATATTCAATAAAATTCACCTGTAAACATCTGCTTCTTTGTAGCGTTTTTCTTAAATTTTCACCCTAGCTTTTGTCCTGTCGTGGCTTAAGTTTCTAGACAGCACGTGCAATATTTATGAGATACATGTTATTCTTTTCGACATTGACGCTCGACACATAAGAAAATATCATCACTCTGTAAGCATCATCACTTCGTCAGCAAACCTGAATTCTGACCTGAATGTAGTTTTTAGCTGAAGACAGTTTGCATCAACACGACATGTTTACTTGGTCTTGGCCATTTCATTGGGAACAGACAATGATTTTTTTACAGTAAAAAAGAAATGTATGTTTCATGTGACGTTGTGGCCTGGTGTATGCGCCGCAATCGTATAAGCAGTGATTGGTCTATGGTTCAAATCTGCACAAAAGCGATGGCATTAGGGGCTGACAATTTCATCCATATCTTGAATGATAATGCCAATGCTTTGCGTTTTGTGTGGTATTTATATTAAACTTCATTACACTCCACTACACTATACTACACTACAATACGCTATACTACACCACACTACACTACACTGTATACACCACTACACCACACTACCCTACACTACACAGTGTAGTGAAGTGTAGTGTAGTGTATGTACACTACACTACACAGTGTAGTGAAGTGTAGTGTAGTGTAGTACACACACATGCCCGTACACACGCACAGATACACACATGCACAGACACACACAGACACACACACACAATCATACACAGTGTAGTGAAGTGTAGTGTAGTGTAGTGTAGAGTTTGTTGGGGTTTTTTTATTTCGAGGATAATGGAATAAGCACTCATATGCTTTTTTTCATCCAGTCCCCGTATGTATGTAGTTTTGTCAATTTTGTCATCCATTCCCAATAGCACACAATGGCCTACTCTTCCGAAAAGTGGAACGGGTTTTACCGTGCGCTCAAGATGTTCCGCGTGTGTTCGCACACGGGACCTCGGTTTGATAATAATAATAAATGGAATTTATATAGCACTATATCTTGCAAATAGTCCTTCGGATGAGACTATAAACCGAGGCCCCGTGTGCGAACGCATGCAGAACATCTTGCGCACACGTTAAATCCTGTTCCCGCTGTTCGAAAGAGTAACATTGTGTGCCGGTGGGAACAGATGACAAAATTTCAAAAACCGCATACACACGCATAAATACTTTTTTTTAAATGTCATTTGAGCGCTTTGATTTGTCGCTGTATAAATTCCATACATTATTATTATTATTACTATTATTATTATTATTATTATTACTATCATTATTATTATTATTATTATTAAATACAAATCATAGCGCTTATAGTTTATAGTCTCATCCGAAGGACTAGAGTAACATAGTGTAGTGTAGTGTAGTGTGGTGCTGCTCAACACTTTTGAAGACAAAATTGTGGCGTAAGTCAGATATCAAGTTGTAAATCTGCCACAGATCCAAGACATGGTACACACATTTTGCTTTTGGTGGTTGGTTTTGGGAGGTCTTTTTTATTTAATTAAAAAAAAAGAAAATGCCTAATAACCTCTTAGAAATATGTTATTAGAAATGAGCTAAGCCATTGGTAGTCTGCATAATATGGGTCGTGGGTTCAAATCTCTCTCTATATATGTATACTCAAGTAAGGGTGAGAAATTTCCCGATCTGCTCGGTCAACTTAAAGAACAGACCTGCCAGTGCCTTAGATTTCTTTGTGCACACACACACACACACACACACACATACATACATACATGCATACATACATACATATGTGTGTGTGTGTGTCACGCAGAAGATTAAATTATGCACGCTAACTATCCCGTAATTCATGCTCATGTTCGGTGGATTATGGGAAACACAAGTATTCCGAGCATACACCCTCGTACGAGGAAATGGATAAACTCCGCCAAATTCAAATTGCTTTGAAAAGAGACACCACCTGAAAGATTCGGTTTGTTACCAGTGCCCCAACGACCTCCCCCCCCCCCCCCCCCCAGGGAATTAAGGGAGAAGAGAAGTAATGTAGGTCACCTGTGTAATTTGGGTCATTGGCAGCATTGAATGTCATTAAGAAAGTGACCCAGCTGTAGTACAAGGGGTTTGTTAGTAGCTATGCGGCTGAGAGACAGAGAGACAGACAGACAGAGAGAGAGAGAGAGAGAGAGAGAGAGAGAGAGATTGTCCTTTCAACAGATCTGCATCAGATGGACAATGATGTTTCTTTTTCTTAGATGGGATTGATGTAAGACTGTTTTAGGGTGGCTTTAAAAAATCTTTTCCTGAATATTTGATGACGAGAATCCTTATACAGCTGAACTTTTTAAAAAATCAGATACAGTGGTGAAATACCCACATCTTATCTTCATTAACAATGTTTTGTTCCTCACTTTTGGTGGCCATTGTATGTGTTCTCTTTGTCTGATAATAGGGATTTTAAAAAAATTGCTTATGTTTCTAATATGGACTTACGTTTATGCCCATTATGGACTTTATAAAATCTGCTGCCTCACTCGGACTTTGGCTTGGTTTTAATCACAATGTTTATCTTACTTCATGTCATAGCTTTTTGTTGTTGTTTTCAGATAGTATGTGCAACATAATGTCTGTGCTTGTATTTGATAAACAGCCCGCATACACACATCATCCACTTGTCGGCACCTTCAGTTTTATCCTGATTTTTTTTTTTGATGACAGCTTGCACCAACATAATAGGTACCACTGATATGTGACCAACTGATTGTACGGATGTTATTTTTAGAGATTAAAAAAAACAACATGTCCAAATTGTTGACAAGCTAACAACGCTCTTACCGGGAAAGAAAAAGTCTATGGTTCAAATAAATATGCTCGGAGCCAGATTTGTGTCCGCGATTCCACCAGATCTTGACTAATGCTGGCTTTGGCGTGAGTCATTCTGCCGAGAAGATAAAGTGAGAGCTTCTAAGTAACATTTCAGAGGTAAAGAACAACTTGTAGTAGTGAAGCTTTTGTCCTTACAAAAAACTATGAGAAAAACTCTTTAATCGGTAAAAAAAATACACACGCTGATACGGAAAAATTAGTAGCATACTATGAATCAATACTTTATATTGAAATACAACCAAAACTCAATAAACACACACGCATACACACAACAATCATACACATACACACACTCACACACGCATACACACACACTCGCACATACACCACGCACATCACACCACACACACTCACACACTCACCACACCACACACACACCCACACACACACTCACACTCACACACACACACACACACACACACACCACGAAGTACGCACGCACCCATCCACACCACACCCACACCCACACACACACTCACACTCACACACACACACACACACACACACACACACACTTAGACAGACAGACAGACAGACAGACAGACAGGCAAGAAACTATAAACCAACAGAAACTATCATTCATATCTCCGCTGCCAGAATATCGGTATCTGCTGCCCATCAAGGACAATTGCCAGAGATGAGCTAGCTCAGTAGAGCAGTCGGGAAGGTTCCATCTGCTCCTGGCATCATTCAATCTTCCAACAAGCGGGCCCTACTAGTGCTTATAGTCTGCCTGTCCCTCCTTTTGTTTGATGGACTGAGTCGTTCTGAGTCTCTGTGTGTGTGTGTGTGTGTGTGTGCCTGCGTGCGTGCGTGTGTGTGTGTGTGTGTGCGTGCGTAAGTGTGTGTGTGTGTTTGTGTTTGTGTTTGTGTTTGTGTGTCTGTCTGTCTGTCTGTCTCTCTGTCTATCTGTTTCTGCTGTCTGCCTGATTGCCTGCCTGCCTGTCTGTCTGTCTGTCTGTCTCTGTCTCGGTCTCGGTCTCTCTTTCTCTCTCTCTCTCATACACAATCACACAACACGCAATCCAAACACATACATACATACATAAACCTCTATCTCACACCTCTCACACCTCTCTCCCTCCCTCCCTCCTTTACGCGCCTCTCTATCTATCTCTCTCTCTCTCTCTCTCTCTCTCTCTCTCTCTCTCTCTCTCTCTCACACATGTGGCTTGATGAAAAAAAGCAAATGCACTGCTTATTCAATGTACCATCTGAAAATAAAAGTTTGACTTTGACTTTGGCTTTGACTGACACACACACACACACATACACACGCTTCAACCCCAACCCCCAACCACCCCATCACCCCCCCCCCACACACACACACACACACACACAATTCATCCCCCCTCACACACACATACACACAATTCAACACCCCCCCCCCCCCCCCACCCACACACACATACACACGACCCATCATCATACCTAGAGTCTCCCAGACCTATTCTTACTGATGCCCAAAAACAAAAACAAAAAACAACACACACACACCCCTCCACCACCACCCCTCTACCCCCCCCCCCCCCAACAAAAAATCCAAAAAAAATTCACCGACTCCGCTGGATGGTCTCCCGGTGTGCTCACAGTGACAGATCCACCAGACTGCTTGCTCCTAGGGCTGACAGGATGAACCCGGGAGCCCAGTTCTCCAGAGGCTGAGTGCCGATAGCGCTAAGTGCTTGAGGCCACCGCGGAGGGCGATGGAGGCTGAAGGATGGGGCCGGGTAGAGGGATGGGGAAGGATAACAGGAATACAAAGCAGAAAGAGATAGTGAGCTGGAAGTGTACTGGGTAGTTTAGGAGTGTAAAATGAAGAAGAATTATTGCGAAGAAGATGAAGAGTTACAAAGAAGGTGAATGCGAAGAAGACGACGACGAAGAAGAAGAAGAAGAAGAAGAAGAAGAAGAAGAAGAAGAAGAAGAAGAAGAGGAAGAAGAAGAAGAAGAAGAAGAAGAAGAAGAAGAAGAAGAAGAAGAAAGCGAAGAAAAAGAAGAAGAAGAAGAAGAAACAGAATTGCGAAGAAGAATTGCAAAGAAGAAGAA
>CM054136.1:22212764-22215264 GCA_028751875.1 Rapana venosa | reverse complement strand
ACCTAGCTGCCTAGCTGCCTACCTACCTACCTAGCTGCCTACCTACCTACCTAGCTACCTAGCTGCCTAGCTGCCTACCTACCTACCTACCTAGCTGCCTACCTACCTATCTACCTAGCTGCCTAGCTGCCTACCTACCTACCTAGCTGCCTAGCTGCCTACCTACCTACCTAGCTGCCTACCTACCTACCTAGCTACCTAGCTGCCTACCTACCTACCTAGCTGCATAGCTGCCTAGCTACCTACCTAGCTGCATAGCTGCCTAGCTATCTACCTAGCTGCCTACCTAGCTACCTACCTACTTAGCTAGCTGCCTACCTACCTAGCTACCTACCTACCTACCTACCTAGCTGCCTACCTACCTAGCTACCTACCTACCTACCTAGCTGCCTAGCTGCCTAGCTGCCTACCTAGCTACCTACCTACTTAGCTAGCTGCCTACCTACCTAGCTACCTACCTACCTACCTAGCTGCCTACCTACCTAGCTACCTACCTACCTACCTAGCTGCCTAGCTACCCACCTGCCTACCTAGCTAGCTGCCTACCTACCTACTTAGCTGCCTAGCTGCCTAGCTACCTACCTACCTAGCTGCCTAGCTGCCTAGCTACCTACCTACCTACCTACCTAGCTGCCTAGCTGCCTAGCTACCTACCTACCTACCTAGCTGCCTACCTACCTACCTAGCTGCCTATCTACCTACCTACCTAGCTGCCTAGCTGCCTACCTACCTACCTAGCTGCCTAGCTGCCTGCCTACCTACCTACCTAGCTGCCTACCTACCTACCTACCTAGCTGCCTAGCTGCCTAGCTGCCTGCCTATCTATCTACCTACCTACCTAGCTGCCTACCTACCTACCTACCTAGCTGCCTAGCTGCCTACCTACCTACCTACCTACCTAGCTGCCTATCTACCTAGCTACCTACCTACCTAGCTGCCTATCTACCTATCTACCTACCTACCTAGCTGCCTACCTACCTACCTACCTACCTACCTACCTAGCTGCCTACCTACCTACCTACCTACCTATCTAGCTGCCTAGTGTTTACAAGTTGGCAGCAGCGAGCCTGGCTTCTGTCTTTCTTTCGTTCGTTCTTTTCTTTTCTCGTCTTTTCTTTCTTTCTTTCTTTCTTTTTAATTTTCTTTACTTTGGTTTTTTTAAAATTATCTTTCTGTCTGTCTTCTGTCTGTCTGTCTGTCTTTTCTTTGCTTGTTTGTTTCTTTCGTTCGTTCGTTTGTTCGTTCTTTCTTTCTTCTTTCTTTTCTTTCTTTCTTTCTTTTCTTTCTTTCTTTTTTTCTTTGTTTGTTTCTTTCTTTCTTTCTTTTTTTCTTTCTTTTTCTTTCTTTCCTCTCTTTCTTTCTTTTACTTTTCTTTGTTTCTTTCACTTTTTTCTCTTTCTTTCTTTCTTTTTTCTTTCTTTTCTTCTCTTCTTTTCTTTCTTTCTTTTCTTTCTATCTTACTTACTTACTTTCTCCTGTTCCACCTCTGTCTCCTCCTCTCTTCCTTTTTTTTCTTTTGTGTTTGCCCACAGCTCCTTCAGTCTTTTCTTTCACGAGCGCAAACGCACATGTGAATATGTGTATGCTCGCGGATACCCATACACACACATGCACTCATACACGCACGCACGCTCCCACACAAGCAGGCAAACAAACACACACACACATACACATACACACACGCACGCACGCACGCACGCACGCGCACACACATACATACACACACACACACACACACACGAATCGCACTCTTTCAGTCTCTCTCTCTCTCTCTCCTCTCTCTCTCTCTCTCTCTCTCTCTCCCTCTCCTCTCTCTCTCTCTCTCTCTCTCCCTCTCACGTGCGCGCGTGCTCGTGCACGTGTACTCAATTAGATTTTTTTTTTTAAAACCTAATAGATAAACAACTAATAAGTAAACAACTAATAACTTATACTTAAACAACTAACAACTATTAGTTAAACAAGGATTATTAATTTTCTGTTTATCTTCGAAAGTACTTTCTCCCTGGGGGAAAAACACAACAAAACTTTTCAGGTAAAAGTCCTCTTGGTAGCCATTGTTTGGTTTTTGCTTTCGGGTTTTTTTTTTCTTTTTGGTTGCTGTTTTGTTTTTGTTTTTTTCTGCTAATCTACAACATTGCTTATGGCACCTAGTTTTATCGTCTCATTCTCTAGGCTTTGTAGAAAGGGATAGTACATAAAATTTGGCCGAAGTTAAGATAAAATAACACTGGATTGTTGTTTTTTTCCAGATGGGTGCGTTAATTCACCTTAATGGCTTTTATCACATCGGTAGTAATGCCAACCTTGCTATACTAATTCTGTATCTAGCTATGTCTGTTTGTCTGTCTGTTTGCATGTCTGTTTGTCTGTGTCTGTCAGTCGGTCGGTCGGTCTGTCTGTCGGTCTGTCTGTCTGTCTGTCTGTCTGTCTGTCTGTCTGTCTCTCTCTCTCTCTCTCTCTCTCTCTCTCTCTCTCTCTTCTCTCTCTCTCTCTCTCT
>CM054136.1:22182764-22202764 GCA_028751875.1 Rapana venosa | reverse complement strand
GTGGCAGTAGCAGCAGCAGCAGCAGTAGTAGTAGTGATAGTGGTAGTGGTAGTAGTAGTGTAGTAGTAGTGTAGTAGTAGTAGTAGTAGATAGTAGGTAGTAGTATAGTAGTAGTGTGTAGTAGTAGTAGTGTAGTAGTGTAGAGTAGTAGTGTAGTAGTAGTAGTGTGTAGTAGTAGAGTAGCAGCACAGAAGCAGCAATAGTATTAGTAGTAGTTGTTGTAGTAGTGTAGTAGTAGTAGTAGTAGTAGTTTTGTTGTTGTTGTGTGTTGTGTTGTATGTTGTTGTTGTGACTAGAGTACGTAGCAATAGTAGTAGTAGCAGTCTGTAGTAGTAGTAGTAGTCGTAGTAGGTAGCAGCAGCAGCAGCAGCTAGCTCAGCAGCAGCAGTAGTAGTAGTAGTAGTAGTAGTAGTAGTAGTAGTAGTAGTAGCAGATAGTAGTAGTAGTAGTAGTAGTCGTGAGTAGCAGCAGCAGCAGCAGCAGCAGCAGCAGCAGCAGCAGCAGCAGCAGCAGCAGTAGTAGTAGTAGTAGTAGTGTAGTAGTAGTAGTAGAGCTATAGTAGTAGTGTCAGTAGTGTCGTAGTAGCAGCAGCAGCAGCAGCAGTAGCAGCAGCAGCAGCAGCAGTAGTAGTAGTAGTAGTAGTAGTAGTAGTAGTTGGAGTAGTAGTAGTAGTAGAAGAGGCAGCTGCAGCAGCTGTAGCATGTAGCAAGACCAGTACTAGCAATAAAAATTGGGGGGGAGGGGGGTAGGGAAGTGTGCACAACAGCCCTAGCCGTAGTACAAGCAAACACTCCACACTTGCTTGGAGGTATATACCCCTTGAGAAACGTAGTCCAAACAGCGGTCTGCTGAAGCACTTGACAAACCTCTGAAAACAGGCACTGCAGTCATTTCTGCTGGCACCAAACTGATTGACGATGATAGGACTCTGCTTACTCTGTGTGTATTGGGCTGTACTTGCTTTCTTTTCTATCTCAAGCTGTGGTGGAGAGATACAGCTCATCTAGCGGTAGGGTGGCAAAAATCTGAAGGTGGTGTGAATATACCATAAAGTGTCGGTAGTTGTGATGGTGGTAGAGTAGAAACAGCAGCAGCAGCAGCAGCAGCAGCAGCAGCAGCAGCAGCAGCAGCAACAGCAGCAGCAGCAGCAGTAGTAGTAGTAGTAGTAGTAGTAGTAGTAGTAGTAGTAGTAGTAGTAGTAGTAGTAGTAGTAGCAGTAGTAGTAGTGGTAGTAGCAGTAGCAGCAGCAGCAGCAGTAGTAGTAGTAGTAGTAGTAGTAGTAGTAGTAGTAGTAGTAGTAGTAGTAGTGGTGGTGGTGGTGGTGGTAGTAGTAGTAGTAGTAGTAGTAGTAGTAGTAGTAGTAGTAGTAGTAGTAGTAGTAGAATAGCAGCAGCAGCAGCAGTATACTCGTCGTCGTCATTGTTGATGTTGTAGCAGCAGTAGTAGAGTAGCAGCAGCAGCAGCATCAATATCAATAACATTAGCATTATAACATTAGCATTATCAGTAGTAGTTGTAATGGTAGTAGAAGTAGTAGCAGCAGTAGCACCACTACTACCAGCAGTAGCAGCAGCAGCAGTAGTAACGACAGCAGCAACAGCAAGAAAAAGAGGAACAATGGTTAAAGTCTACCCATAACACGGGAAAAGCAACACCAATAATTATTTTTGTAACAACGGACCAACTAGCAGTAAAAGTAAACATTCCACAAATGCAAACGATTTCTCTATGGGAAAAAAACCCCACAATAATCGTCTACTTCTTAAGTACTTACTTTGCAAAACTCTGAAAGCAAACACTAGAGATTCACTTCTGTTGGCAGCAAATCGAGTTTCGAGGATGGAACTTTGCACTTACTTGTAATTACTTTACTGTACTTCTTCTTCCTGCAGCGTTTACTACGAAGATGTCGCAGACAGTCACTATGTTGGCCATATTGGGCGTTCCCCAGCTTAACACCTAGCTTGAGGGTCACCCATAATACCCTCTCGTGTCTCATTCTTCCGACCTAAGAATCTCTGTGAGACCTTAACTACACACTCGATGAGATGTTCGCATGTATGTCTGTTTTCAAGTACCTTGCCATAGAAGCACCCTCTGCTTTTGGGAGGTCATTGTCGAACATGACGGACATACATACACCCGTACTCCAGCTTCAGGGATTTTTTTCCTGTTTTGCAACAAGATGGCAGGCCAGGGGCAGTATAATGCTTTAAAATAGAATCGTTGTGGTGCTGCCACTGGTGGTACTGGAGTAGAAACAACAGCAGCAGTAGCTACAGTAGCAGCAGCAGTAGTAACAAAAGTATAGGCCAAGTCCAACACCATTAACAGCCACGGAAGCAGCTCCAGTAGTATTTTATTTTTTTTAAATTTATTTCATTTATTTCTACCACTTTAAGTCACGGCAGATTTCTCTGCATGAAATTCGGGCTGCTCTCCCCGGGGAGAGCACGTCGCCACAAGAGCAGCGCCACCCATTTTTTTTCTTTTTTTCCTGTCTGCAACAGTATTTGTTTCTCTATAAGAGTGGCGTTTTTCTACAGAATTTTGCCAGGGACAACTCTCTTGTTGCCGTGGGTTCTTTTACGTGGGCAAAATAATTATGTGCAACACACGAGACCTCGGTTTATCGTCTCATTCGAAAGACTCGCGCCCAGACCACCACTCATGATCTAATGGATGGGGAAAAAGTTTCGGGTCCAAACGGGAGGAGTAGGAGCAGTAGCAATAGCAGCAGCAGCGACAAAAACATCAGCAAATTATAGCAGCAGCAGTAGATATAGCAACAGAAGTAGAAATAGCAGCAGCAGCAGTAGAAGTATGGTCAGTAGCAGTAGTATAAGGAGTGATAGCAGCAACAGTGGTGAGGGGAAGACGTAAGAGTAGTAGTGGTTTTAGTACCAATGAAACAAGCAATATAAACAGCAATAACAATGGAAAGTTTTACATCTTCCTACTCGTAGTACAAGTAAACAATAAAAATACACGATGATAGTCGTACCACTAATTAAAAAAAAGAAACAACAACAGCAGTAGCAGCAATAAAAAAAAAATGAAAACATATACCTCCCTACCTATAGTACAAGTAAACAATATAAATAAACAATGATGGTCGTAGCACTAGTTAAAAAACAACAACAGTAGCAGCAATAAAAAAAAAAGAAAACATATACCTCCCTACCTGTAGTACAAGTAAACAATAAAAATAAACTTCATCTCACATGTATCTTAAGGTAGGTTGTAAGAGACAAAGTCTACAACTCGGCCAACTACTACACTACTTGATTGAAAACCACACCAACAAAAAAGATCCGAAAGCAGTCACTAGATTCACTTTTGCTGACACCAAATTGACTTACGACGATAAAACGTTATCCTTGTAATAATGGTGTGCCGTTACTCTACTGTCTCCTGCCGCTTCTACCAGCAAGTTATCGCCAAGAAACAAGACGTTGGCTATTAGCGGCAAGAAGTAAAGCCTGGAGCATGTCGTGACCCAGTCGAGGTGGTTGTCCTGGTAGTGGCGGAGTCCAAATACTTCTGTCTTTATTCATTTGTTCAGTTCAAAGATAACAGAATCAGCACTCTCGTGTGGGTTTTTTTTACATTTTGTTCCCGTGGGCATGCGGTATTGTAGATGTTTTCAGTCATTCCCAGTGGCACGCAATTGTCTACTCTTCCGAAAGTCGGAAGAGGATTTAACGTGCGCAAAATGTTCTGCGTTCATTTACACACGGGATTTCTGTTTATATTCTCATCCGTGAGAATTTCAGGGGAGTGGATCAGGTTTAGTCATAAACTCCAAATCCTGTATTCTTGAGATAAAGAAGCTTGTCTTGGACGGTAATTTTTGTTAAAGGCTGTCACCAACTGATGTTCTCATGCCTTCAAAAGCTACACAAGAAGGAAGGTGGCAGGATGGTTAAGACGTTCGCCTGCTAACAAGTAAACCGTGAGGTTGTGGGTTCAATTCTCAGTCTTGCCCTTTCTTCCCAGTTTGACAAAAAAATCGAACTGAATGTCAAAGTCCTTCGGATGAGACTATAAACCGAGGCCCCGTGTGCGAACGCAAGCAGAACATCTTGCGCACAGGTTAAATCCTGTTCCGCTTTTCGGAAGAGTAGGCCATTGTGTGCCGGTGGGAACAGATGACAAAATTTACAAAATGCATACACACGGGGACTGGATGTAAAAAGCACATGAGTGTTATTCCATTATCCTCGATATAAAAGAATAAATATTTTAAAAAGCTAAAAAACTGCAGAATACTTTTGGCATAGAGGTTTTGACTTGGCCCATGCCAAAAGCGTTCGAGGTCAGTAAATACTGTTAGAAAAGTGCTGAGGCTTCGTTAGCACGCTACTACAATTTGAAATAATTATATTGAAATTATTTTTAGTCATGACAAACTCCTAACATAGCAAGGAAAGAAATCAATCTATAAAATCAGGGTATGACTGCCTCTATGGCGAAGTCATTTGAGAGCAGCTATACATGCAAACATCTCATTCAGAGTGTAGTTAATTTTCCAGTAATACCCAGATATAGATAAAGACAAAGCGCATATTTCGGGGTGACTCCCAAAGATGTTATGCTTGAGAACGCCCAACAGCAACGACAACAGTTCCCATAAAAATGCCGCAGCCTCTAACTATGAGTGGCACGTAACCTGATTCCACGGGCCAAACCATTAAGAGCTGTTAGTCTAAGTGTTGATATGAGGACTGGTTGCAGTTTCTCCTCTATGATGAGGTAATTGGCAGGAGAGTGTTCTGGAGGGGTACAGTCACATTTTTTTTCTCAGAGTCTGTTGGAGCAAGATAATGCTTAAAGCGCTTATCTGAAGTGTTAGAAAACAGTTCTCCCTTCATTCCACTTTCTTATCTTTCGAAGTCTGCTTTTTATTGGCCATAAAGTATGTCTGTGTGTATGACATGTGGTAAGAGTTTTTTTTAGGTGTCTGTGTGTGTGTGTGAATGTGTGTGTGTGAATGTGTGTGTGTGTGTGTGCGCGTGTGAGTTCGCGCATGTATATACACAAGTAAACTAGAGTACACAAGCATATTTGTGTATGCGTGGGCACGCGTGTGTTTAGCCATCATTTTTTTCAAGACAGAACTATGTTATTTCAGAGCACGTGCAACAGGCAACGTTTGCTGTCTCTGGCACATCAAAAGATGCTCTGCCTTTTGCCAGCAACAACTGCTGTATTATTTCCTTACCTGATGGTTCCCAGACTACAGAGTTCCAGACTCCTACAGAACCATGCTTGTCGCAGACTTATGATACAAGAGGAAAGGGTGGGTGGATGCCTGTTTTATGATCGCTGTTGATCCTCTTGCACTTTGCCTGTCTTTATGAGGAAGAGACGGAAGGGTGAACATGATAATAGAAATCTAAAAAATGATGGAAATCAGAATAAAGACTGAACAAAATAAAATGATGAAACGTCTAGTGAGAAGAAAAAGAGGTGTGTGCATTTTAAACTTTAAAAAATTCTTTTATATCGAGGATAATGGAATAAGCACTTGTGTGCTTTTCTACATCCAGTCCCCGTGTGTATGCAGTTTCGTCAATATTGTCATCTGTTCCCACCGGCACACAATGGCCTACTCTTACGAAGAGCGGAACAGGATTTAACTATTTGAGAGAGACAGACAGACAGACAGACAGACAGACAGAGTGAGAGAGAGACATAGAACATGTGTGTGTGGGTGTGTGTGTGTGTGTGGTGTTCACAATTGATGTGTGTGCGTGCGTGCGTGTGTTTGTGTGTGTGTGCATGCGCGCTGTGTGTTGGTGTGTTAGTGTGTGTGTGTGTGGGTGTGTGTGTGTGTTGTGTGTGTGTGTGTGTGTGTGTGTGTGTGTGTGTGTGTGTGTGTGTGTTCGTGACATTTTATTGAAGTCATTTGAAAACCAATATGAAATATAGCTTTTGTGTCTTTGATAATTTTTATGTGTATCAATATGCCTGTCAGTATTGTAATTGCCCTTCATGGGATGATTAAAGTGTTTTTGACTTTGACTTGACTTTAGAAAGTCGAGAGAGAGAGAGAGAGAGAGGAGAGAGGAGAGGAGAGAGAGAGGAGAGAGAGAGGATGAGAGAGGAGAGAGAGAAGATGAGGAGAGAGAGAGAGAGAGAGCAACCCATGCATTCATTTCTGAGTGGGTGTGCAGGCATATGTACATCCCTGCGCGCGTGCGTGTGTGCGTTTGTGTGTGTGGGGGGGGGGGGGGGGTGTATGTGTGTGTGTGTGGGGGGGGGTGTGGGGGGGGTGGGGGTGTGGGTATGTGTGTGTGTGGGAAGGGGGGTGTGAGTGTGTGTGTGTGTGTGTGGGTGGGTGGGTGTGTGTGGGTGTGGGTGTGTGGGTGTGGGTGTGTGGGTGGGTGTGTCACATCAGGCATATGGCGTGTTTCTACCTGGTGAGTTCAGAACACAATTACTAGTTTCTCCTCAAGGTTGCTGCTACTTATTAGTCAGTTGACAACTAAAACAACTGTGCTCCCCAAAATATAGATAGACCAGTGTTTGCACAGTCGATGATTAACTGATTCAGCAGACGTCCGAGAAAATTCAACCTGTACGAAATGAAAACTAACAAGAGTTAGTTTACGAAATAAAAGCAAACAAACAAACAAACAAACAAAACCCAAATATCCAAATTCCAAAATAAAGGTGTGCCGTGACCCATGTAGTCGTGAACAATGAACAAATTTTATTTATAGAGGGTTATAGAATAAGCATAACAATAGCCTTTTACATCCAGCCCTCTGCGAAAAAAGAAAAGCAGCAAGAAAACGAAAGTTATTAACGTGCGTGAAGAATGATAGAAAGAAAGAAAGAAAGAAAACATACATACATTGATGATGGACTTTCCATGCAAGTTCACCGCAATCTAATTCCGTACATGTAGAAACAAAAAGAAAAAAAAGTAAAAGTAAACGTAAACAGGAATAAGTCAAGCAAGGATAGGCAGGGCAAATTAATTTCGTGAGGGAGTGAGATGTCAGAGACAAAAGCAAACAGACACAAATCCGGTCATTAGATGTGGCTGGGTGGTGGTAGTTAATCTGTTCTTGGTGAAGTATGAACCAACGTAGGTTATTGGTGGTCGTAGCGTGTTGCTGGCGTTGGACATTCCCCAGCTTAGCATTCTGGAGATCACCCAGGACATTCACTCTATCTCACTCACCACACGTGGGTTTACTGTGAGGTTGTTGGATGGGAAGGTTGTCTGTATTAATGCTTTTTATCCTAACGACCTCGCTATATAGGCAGCCACAATCCAACTTGAGAGTACAGGTTCTTGTGCTCATTGTTTATCAGAAAAATTATGAACATGAAATTTCAAAGCATAGTTACATTTATTTATTTATTTTTATTTTATTCTTTTATATCGAGGATAATGGAATAAGCACTTATGTGCTTTTTTTTACATCTAGTCCCCGTGGGTATGCGGTTTTGTCAATTCTGTCATCTGTTCCCACCGGCACACAATGGCCTACTCTTACGAAAAGCGGAACAGGATTTAACGTGTGCGCAAGAAGTTCTGCGTGCGTTCGCACACGGGGCCTCGGTTTATAGTCTCATCCAAAGGACTTTTGGGGAGAGTGGAGTCTGCACTGATGTTAACTCCAGGGGAAAATATCCCCTTGAATGTTATATGGCTTTGGTAGTTTGCTTACGTGAATAAATGACAAAGGTTTGGGCCTAGGCCACTTCCAGTGTACACATCTACGTTGCCGTCACTCCTGCCTCCTTGTCTTTTATCTTGCCCCCCCCCCCCCCGTCCTCTTCCCTTATACCCCTATCCCCCCTGCTGTAGACGATAATGATGCAGTCCTGTGGTGAACACATGCACAATTCCCAGCTAATTGTGTCAGTATGGATACGGAATATTAAGATTATCTTAAACAATAACCTCACTGCCCCACAACCCCAAAAGATTTTTTTTTTTTTGCAGTAGTTTTTCATACGGGCTGTATTAGGCAAAGGTTCAGTTAAAGGCATGCTAATTTAATAGTGGCACAGATGTTCGTTCATAGTTTAAATTTGATGAGGTTTGAATCTGTTACTGATGGAATCAATTGTTTTCATCGATGACAGTCTTGTAGCATGCCAAACAACCTGTATTCTCCAGTATAGGAGAACATAATCAAAGCTGAAGTCGGAATATGGGTGCCTGACACGCAAACATTTTATCCATTGTGTTTTTCTTTTAATCTGGAATGATTCCCAAGTGTGATGAATGAGAAAGAATGCAGATTCTGCGTGGTCCTTTGGCTGTTTCAAGTCAAGTCAAGTCAAGTCAAGTCAAAAACACTTTAATCATCCCACGAAGGGCAATTACAATACTGACGGGCACATTGATACGTATTGCAATGTCAAAAGACACAAGAAAACTACATTTCATATTAATTTAAAAATTCCAGGATAACTTCAGATAACAAAATAGTCTCGTGTAGAATGTTCAACGACAAGACTCGGTCGGTAAAATTCACATCTTTCAAGCTATGATTATAGTGAAATCTAGTCTAACTATTCTGAGACAGTGTATATCATTATCTTGTGAGCAGTCCCATCTTTACAACGTTCTTGTCCATCAAACTATTTTCAGTGGCTGACAGTCAACAATATAATTAACAACGAAATGCCCATGCTCAGGTTTCAAAATGTGTGTGTGGTGTGTGTGTGTGTGTGTGTGTGTGTGTGTGTGTGTGTGTGTGTGTGTGTGTGTGTGTGTGTATGTGTGTGTTTGTGTGTGTGTGTGTGTGCGTGTGCCCATGCTTACGTTTCAAAGTGTGTGTGTGTGTGTTTCTTCTGGCTGATTCTGTCCTGTGCTTTCATCATAACCTCTTCCAAACGTTTATTTTTTGTGTTTCATTCATGTTATTTCGTCATATTTGCTTTCCTGAAGGCTCTCAAAAGTTCCAAATTCGTAACTTCTATTTTCAAGCAACCAGCCATGCAGCGTACTCTTCTGCTTATCTCTCCGCCATCTGTTTTCAACAAGATTGTTTGACATTTTCACCCTCAAAATGGTAAAAACTTCATAGCACCAACATCATCAAATTCGTATGATTGCCTTGGTGTGTGTGTGTGTGTGTGTGTGTGTGTGTGTGTGTGTGTGTGTGTGTGTGTGTGTGTGTGTGTGTGTGTGTGTGTGTGTGTGTGTGTGTGTGAGTCAAAGTCAAAGTCAAAGTCAAAGTCAAAGTCAAACTTTTATTTTCAGATGGTACATTGAATAAGCAGTGCATTTGCTTTTTTTCATCAAGCCATCTATCTAAAGAAAGAAAAAAAGCGAGAAAAAAAAGATAATGTATATGCAGACATAGAATAAAAAAACCCTAATCAATGGTAAACTATACAAATCAAACAAAAAACCCAATAACATATGCATATGTGGAATGAAAATAAAACAAAAAACCCAGAAAAATATGAGACCATACAATTCAAATAATTCAAAAATCTTGAAAAAAAACAACCCGTCATATACAAACAAACAAGAACAATAAAAAGCCAAACCAAACAATCAAAGAGAAAACGAAACAGAATAAAAAATATTAAAAAAACACACCAATGCTTCCCTCCCCCCCCCCCCCCTCTCACACACACATGTACACACAAACCTTCAATCAATACAAAAACTGAATTAACAAAAACAAAAGTATTGAATCAACTAAGGGACAACCACAACAAGGAATAAAACAATCAAACAAACTCAATTAAATACACAACAACAACAGCGACAATAACTACAGTGGACAAGAATAACAGCCAAGACTTATGAAGAACCATATAGGAACTACAAAGACGAGAAAAAGTTCCAAAATATCCCTCCCCCTCCTAGAAAACCACCCTAAACCAAACAAAACAAAGCAAAATAAACCAGATCCTCCCCACACCACTACCAACAATTAACCAACAACAACAACCAAAATTAATGGATCAATAACAGAGGAATACTGATGTATATTTAAACACTTACATTACACATACACATACAATCTCACCATTATCCCCTTTAACACATTATTTTACTCATAAGAAAGAAACAAGATACCAAACAAGCTATTGGATTCAGAGCAAAGAAGTATAACAAAGACATCCATTTCCTCCCTTTCCCCGGGTCAATACACACATGTATATGTGCTTTATGGTTTGTGGCAGTAGCATCGTTATTCCTTCGGATCAAAGAATAAATTCAGGCAATGTAATCCACAAGCTGTACTAACTCAGCATTACAATTTAGCTATTAGTACAATGAACCAGAAAACTAACAGTGGACAAAAATAAATAAGTTCAGCAGATTTATGTGTAATACAAAAGATCATAAAAAGGCCCACCAAGAAACGCAAGGAAAGTAAAAAACCAAAACGAAACCAATTACACACACACACACGCACTAACACACTTGTACACACAACTTGTACACACACACACAACACACTTTCACACACACACACACACATCAGATTCAAAGCGTGCTGGGGTTGATATATATCAAACCATATATAGATCAATGTTTCACAATGTTCTCTATTTGAATATGAAATTGGGTCTTTTAATGACAAGAATAACGTCATGTGACACTTAAATCTCTCTCTTAAGTTACAAGTGTGTTTTTGGTTCTGTTCTTTTTATTCATGAAATATCTTTTTAGATGTGTTTTTATACTGATTTTTGTTTTATTAACATTTCAAATTTTGGGTGGAGTTTAAATTTCACATAGGTCACTGCCTGAATACAGAGGCTCGATTTATATTGTTATTCTGGCGTTGGGATTTATTTAGCATATGATTGTTTGTCTATGTTGGTTAAATTTTGAAAGCTTTGGTAATATTTGGAGATGCATTTTGATTAACACTTTTTGCATAAACACAGCTTTATTGGAATGAAAGTCTGGGTTTCGAATGTCAGGACAATTTATTTGCTATAATCATCAATCTGTCAGGGTGCTTCCTTTTTAAACAATACAAGTTTTTTACTGCCTCTTTTTTATTAAGCGATGTATGAATTTCAAGTTGTTTCCATGCAGGTATCCCAAATAGTTGACGCATAGTCAATGTTTGGTAGTATGTGACGCAAAAAATAGTTTTCGAGATTGTTTATTTAGAAAGTGTTTTATTTTGGGATATTTGAAAGTAGCTCTGTGAGCTAGGCGTTTACCTAGTGACATTATGGATCAGTCCTAGTAATATTTTTGTCAATGGTAACACCTAATATTTTATGTGAGTCAACTTCTTCAATATTCCGTTATCCAAAAAACAACAGAGGTTGAACCTATCATCATTTTTTGCCTTTTTCTGTCTTGCGATACGTACATACATTTTGTTTTTTTTTTGTGCATTTAAGGACTTGTGGTTTAATTGAGTCCAAAATAATCCAATCTGTCAATTACTGTATTGAAGTTTGCTAGTTAATCTGTGGAGTCTGAATCACTACAAAAGAGAGTGTATCCGTCTAGCAAAATTTCCACATTAAATTTATAAACAGGGTAAATCATTTACATAGATGAAAACATAGAGTGGGTCCATTACTGAGCCTTGTGGTACCCCATGTCTAATGGGTAGTAGTTCTGATGCTTGGTAATTTACAGATTACAAGCTGCTGCCTATTGGACAGAAAATTTTCTAGTAGTTGGATAACTCAGTGGCAGTTTGTACATTTCTATTTACGCAATAAACCTATGAGGGGTGTGGATCATCAATGCCTTTTTCAAAGTCAACAAAAAGGAGGCCAGTAACTTATTGTCATTTATATTGTGTAGGAGGACTGTCAGTGAGCTGAGTTGAGCAGTGTGACGGAATAGTTTTTTACAAACCCTGGTTGATCTCGTGCAAAGATTTGTTTTTTATAAAGTAAGAATTTAGGGATGGTTTGTATGTGTTTTTCAATGGTTTGGATAGTACAGAGAGAATTGAATTAATTTTTTGTGCCTGCCTGTAATTTTGAGAGAAGAGCAGTCACCTGATTTATGGGATGGTATAACTTTTGCCTTTTAAACTTGAGAGGAACACATTCTTTTTCAATACACATGTGTAGTGATAAGATTGTGTTTCAACATTAACAGGGTACTTGCGAGTTTTATTATCGAGCATCTACTTGTCTAGATCACGTGTTCTAGAATTCGTTTGCATTTTTATGCTTTCTAATACATCAAAGGTTGTCCTGATGGAGGATTAAATGGAAAGTTATATGTTTTGATGTTTTATTATGTTGTTGTAGGTAATGAAGATCATTTTCGCTTGACTTGTAACCTGTTATATCTTTATTTGCGACATTTTGAAAAAATGGCTGTTTAATTCATCAGTTGATATGTCTTTATTGAACTGTTGACTTTTTGTAACATGTTATTACATAATGTATTGATGGCTTTCCAAATCTTGCGAGAGTCACTAGTTGGTTATTAACAAACTGTTGAAAGTAATTACGCTTTGATCTGGCGGTTACAATGGAATTGCGCCGACTTGCCTATTCCTTTGTGTCCTGTTATTGTTCTGGTGTACCATGGGTTTTCAGGTGGTTTCTTATGTTTATATCAGATTCTATTGTCTTTTGTTATCCAATGGAGGTTTGGTTTTTTCTTATAATCTATATTTTTTTTAAAGGGAGCTTGTTTGTCATACACTGAGAGAAATTTGTTAACCCAAAATTCAGCAGCTTCATCAGTGTCTTGATTTGGTTTTACATCGTGTAATGGGATGAGTTCGATCAGGTACCGAAAGAAAATTATCATCACAGAAGTGTTTGGAATCTCGGTAATATATAGTTTCATGCCCAATCTTTAGAATTTTTTATGCGGACCGGCTTAAACCAAGTACAGCAGACAGGATTATGATCGCTGCATCCACATGACGGAAAGCCCCACACCCCCCACACAATACTTCAGCATGTGCTGTTTTGCATTAGGGTGTTTATATGATCAATTAAGTTACTGAGTTATCCTGTTATTCGTGTGGGTTTTATCTATTAGTTGTTCCAGACCAGCATCATATAGTTGTGATTCCTTTTTGGTTAGGTTGAGTAAGGTCTATGTTATAAATCTCAAGAATAATAGTTTCACAGTTTAAAAAGTGCAACTTCATCCATTAGAGAATTGAATCTATCAAACAATTAGTGTGTTTCTGACGGATTTCTGTATAATGAATCCTATCAATGTGGACTACTGTGCTTTAATTGGATTTTACCCAAATCGTTTCGATATCATCACATCAAAATTGTATAAGCCTTTGACAGCTTAATGAAGATGCGAAATATGTTAATTAGGCCTGTAGTTTTTGGTTTGTAGGGATCTCTGGCGAAATATTTGGTAGTCCTGGATTGTGCATGTCTGCATCTGTTATATTTGAAGGAAGAGGGATTTCAGCAAAGCCAAATAAATGAAACTCATTGCCAATCATTTAATAGCTATATGCTTGCTAATGTCATCTTTTTTATTGGGATGCATTGTTTTTGTTGAAGGTAGCCTTACGGTAGGACCATGTTTTATTGCGCCACTTGTTCTGAGGAGTAGAGACATGGCGTAGAGGGAGGAGTGCGGTTGCGGTTAATAGGCTGTCGTTAGGAATTTAGGGTTTTAAGTAGAAGCAAACGCACATGAAAAATCAAACAAAATAAAACTTACAGAATTAAAAAAAAAAAAAATAAAAATCAACACGTAAATTGAATATAAAAGACTCACTAGAGATATACTAGTTTGATTCTACAATATATGCTCTGTAACAAAAATAACTTATTAACAAAATAAATGTATACACATACACACACTAATTGAGAATTATTATGTTACAATGTTCAGTACAGGAAAGAAAAAAAAAGAAAAAGAAAAAGAGATCAAATGGAAAAAATTGAAGGTTTGAAAATAGACTTTCGGCTTGGAATAAGTATCCTATTCCTTTTTCGTAGCAGTTAAAAAACTGTTAATGCTCAATGTCTCTATCAATATACAATGTTCAATATTCAGCTTGATATTTGAGCAAGAAACGATTTCACTGTGTAAACTAGTAAAGTTTACTGCAGCATGACACTATATATTTCCTGAGAGAGATGGAGAGAGTCAGAGGTTGTGACAGAAAGACAGGAGAGAAGGGACAGTCAGATCAGAAAGAGGCTTTTAAAGAGAAGAATTTACTAGATTAATAGAGGATATAGAGGGAGATAACTTGACAATGGCCAAGTATCTGTAACATTATCATTCAGTAGGTTATGCTCTGTAGTGTGAAATGACAAATATTGGAAAATGGGGAGGGGAAGGTGCAATGACCTTGTAAGGTGAAAATCACATTATTCATAAGAAAAATTTTACATATATTAAACTTACTGGTTTTTATAGAAAACGTGATCTCACATTATATGATGCATGTGAGAACTAGTATGCATTCCACCCTGCCACATGTGCGGCACCACCTCCACCGCCCCCCCCCCCCCCCCCCCCCCCCCCCACCCCCCCCCCACCCCCCCCCCCCCCCCCCCCCCCCCCCCCCACCTCCCACACACACACGCATACACAAGCTTACAAGCTTAAACATACTCAACTCATAGACCTTATTTTTCACATGCTTCAATTCATTCTAGGGTTGAGCAGTTCCATTTTCAGACTATAATTTTGTCGGTTTTTGATTTACTGGTAGGCCTTCGGCTGTCGACCCTGTGTAACTGCATGGGAAATAGGGTTTCTGGGTTGTATGGGTGGGAAAGTGAAAGCATAGTCAGTAACAGGAGAGGTGGAAAGGACAGGGGAATAGGATCACTGGAGTTGGATGTTGTCTGTCATGGTGGGTACCCTCTCCATACTTCGGTTCCCTTCACTGCCGTCCACATAGATGGCGGTATGGAGGAAGCGTGGTTTTGTACGTGGCGGAGTTGCGCATACCGGGTTGACAGTTACCAAGGTCACCAGAGGTTTCGGGAAAGGACTTAAATCCTCTGTTGCTTGGTTGTAGGCTGTCACGGTACATCATTTTTTTGGGTGCACCGACTTGGCTAGGAAGGAGGGGTTGTTGTCGATGTATGCAACCCCTTCTGAATGCAGAATGTCTCTGATTAGGCTGTCGATCGTGAAGCAGCCTCTCTGAGCGGGGTGTCCGTTACCAAGGGGTGGAAGGTTTTTTAGTGAGAGCATGTAGTGCGGACGGGGAAACACGTCTCTGAGCAGTTCGGGACTGCCTGACCCTATCTGCTGAAGAAACAGGACCCGTGTAGCAGTTTATGGATCCCTACGTGGGAAAAACCCACGTCTGATGAGGAGTGTGAAGGGGGGCGAGAACGATAGCCACTGACAAAGTGTGTGGTCGTCAGGCAGCCAGGCACTGAAAGGTTTACTGGACCGGGTGGCTGTGTGTTGGCATTTTGTTGTTGTCCAATTGCACAACACAGAGTTCACCCAACAGTAGTGTGTTGATATTGGCTGTGGGCAGATTTCTGCGATCAGAAAAAAGACTGTTAAGGGAGAATAGGCTGGTGAGTGGGGCTTTGTTGGTAGCTGGGGACTTGGGCAGTTTGCTTGTCTGTGTATTGAGATCGTCGTGGCTGTGGAGTGTGAATGAAATAGGGTTGGGGGGTAGTGGGCAAGGAAGGGGTTGTTTGTTACGTTGATTGTTAGTCAAAGGGGAGTGTGAGTGAGAAGTTTTGTAATTTGTTACAGAATTGGCTGCTTGTTTGTCTGTGTGTGCACAGATGAAGAGTAGATTTGTTTACATTGTGTATACAGTGGTTTGTCTGCAGTGGCTTGAGAGTGAAATCTGTTGCATTGTCTGAAAGAACTTCAAATCTTGTTTGAATACATCTACACTATATTTTTCTGTTTGTGGGGACAGTTCTGTAGGAGGAGGCTCTGTGTTTGCATTGTCGTCTGTGTCTCTGAATGACGACTGTTTGGCTGCAGGAGGTCTGTAGTTGTGTCTTGGTGTTTTGTTTGAATTTGTTTTGACTGTGCTTTGTAATGACCTGGGAAGTTTGTTTTGCTGTTTTCTTTCTAGATGGGTTTGCGGGGTTTTGTGGCTTGTATTGCATTTCACTGATTTGGTTGAAACTGCTTGTTTCATGATTTCTCTGGAGGTTTTTCATTCTTGTCTCTGTTCAATGATGTTTTTGGGTGTTTTGTGTGTGTGTGTGTGCGCGAGCTGTTGCGTGCGTGCGTGCGTGTGCGCGCGCGCATACGTAAGTTTGAATGTGAAAACAAGACTGAGTGTATTATGGTATGAATGCCGTTATATCTACATACATGTATGCAAACATACGTATCAATGTGTGTGTATCGTGCACACTACCCGTAACACCCACATTAATATCTAGTACCAATTTCAGCAGTTTCAAAGATAGTTAATTTATACATTTTCCAGTCAACATAATACAATTCATCATTACTGTTTATATATCTAACATTTCGCCTATACTTTCAATGTTACAATTCATTTCACAACATGAGAAACTCTTCATGATTAAAAAAAGACCCTTGGTTCAATAATATATTAATAATAATCCTAACATAAATGAAGGACCATATTAAACATAATAGTATATTCGGAACAAAAGTTTTGTGGACGGAGAGTTGGGTAGGGCGTGGGTTTGGGGTTGGGGGGAGTGGGGTGGTGTAGGGGGGGAATGAGGGGGATTGTAGTGCTTTCTCGGCGATTAGGGCGTTTAGGGGGCGATGGGGCGTTTTTTATTATTTGGGTCTGTTTTTTTTTCGTTATTTTTTTTTGCATGTATGTTTTTTCTTTATTTTTTGATTTTATTATATTTTTAGCTCAATTGTTTACCCTCTCTCTTTATCTCTTACCCCAACTTTATTCTGAGAACATATTTCCACAAAGCGGACAAAAAGAAACGACCAGAAAGAAGGAAATAATGAGCTTCCTTAGGGATGGGGTTCTGTCAGAGACCAGCAGAACGAATGTCTACAGAAACTGCAGGACAGTCAGTATCCAGCCAATTATCTGAAGATGCCACGCGCGATGCCACTAGCCCTGAGAATCATCACATTAGCCCCGCACTAACAGAATGCACTGATGATGTTTGGCCATGGAGCCACCTTGTCTGCAGTGTCTGGAGCGGGTGGATACTCCTTCTGCATTCCTTCCTCCCTCCCTCTCTCTGGCTACCAGCGCTATGCCACCTGTTTGTCTTACTGTGCTACTGGCCTCTGGGGTTTATCACAGTTCTTGATTAAACCATTGACGCTGGGGGCAACAGCAAAGTGAGAGGCTGTATGACCAGTGGCTTTTCCACACATGGAATTCCACTTTACAGTTTAGTCTTTAGTGATCGACTATGACTCTGACTAGGAGGCTTGACTTGCACAGTCCTTATGTGCTGCAGCCCTGGGGGCTAGTTGGCCTTTGGAGAACATCTCCAACGCTGACTGTCCTTATGCCCACTTGGCCGAGAGAGTGGGGATGTACTGTGGGCAAGGCATCTCCACTATAATCAAATTTCTGCCCAATTTCCGAAACAGCAGCTGCCTCCTCTGCTGTTTTGGAGGTCGTCGTTTTCGACTAACATACATACTACTGACCTTGACGCTACATCAAGGCGTTGATGGTGAAAACAGAAACGTCTGTGGCCTCAGTGAAATCCAAAGTAGGGTGTACAGATCTGTTGAGTCAGAGAAGAATGGCGCTGCGTGAGAGGAAGCCGCAATGTTGCTAGTTCTTAATTTGTGAATTTCTGTGTTTGGAAACAATAAAGTAGTGAATACTTTTTTTAACTTTGAATTTGAATTTGATTTTTTTTTCTAAAATCATTACGACTGAAAGGCTTAATAGTGACGATTCTTAATATTATCCAATTAGATCTTAAAGTAACAGCTTGCTTCTATTGAAGTAAAAGATGGTTTAGATTATAAAAAATAAAACAGAAATAATATATACAGTATATAAACGAACACGGCTGCTCAAAAAATCTTTTTTTTAACTTTTGTGTAACTATTTGAATTTGTTTTTAACGAGTCCGTGTTTTAAAGAAAAGAACTAGACTGATCCTAAATTTGAGTATTTACTATCATGGAATTTGTTGTGTTAGAGCTATCAGCCTGAATTTGTCTTACAAAGACACTCAGACACACAGACACACACATACTCGATTCTAATATATATATATATTATATATATATTATATATATATATATATATATATATATATATATATATATATATATATATATATATATATATATTAGTCTTTTTTTTCATTTTCCTAATTTTCACATTCCTGTTCACCTTTCCATATTGTTTGTATTCTGCCGAATCATCAAAGTGTCATCCAAAATCAACCGTAAGTAAAAATATACCCCCAAAAAATGCAATTTGCTGATCCCAGATTTTTTCCCCTACAATGAACTTGAGCAAAGAAGAAAAAAACAAAAACAACAAACCCAAATATAACACGGAATGTAATACAAGACCACAGCTGCCGTTATTCTTTCCTATTGGAAAACTAATAACTCACCATAACAACTCCAACAGCTGCTCTCCCACCCTTGTCAACGTTGCGTGGCGTGTTCAGGAATCCGCAATAAGCTGAATAATAACACAGGCACCTTGAAGAGGAGTTGTCTCCTCGTCTTCCTTCCTTCCCTATGGCTTGTTTGCGTTGTGGCTTCTAGCTGATTGTCTATGTATCTGTGTATTGCCTGTGTATCTGTGTATTGTCTGTGTATCTGTGTATTGTCTATGTATCTGTGTATTGTCTGTGTATCTGTGTATTGTGTCTGTATCTGTGTATTGTGTCTGTATCTGTGTATTGCCTGTGTATCTGTGTATTGTCTGTGTATCTGTGTATTGTCTATGTATCTGTGTATTGTCTATGTATCTGTGTATTGTCTGTGTATCTGTGTATTGTCTATGTATCTGTGTATTGTGTCTGTATCTGTGTATTGTCTATGTATCTGTGTATTGTGTCTGTATTTGTGTATTGTCTATGTATCTGTGTATTGTCTATGTATCTGTGTATTGTGTCTGTATCTGTGTATTGTCTGTGTATCTGTGTATTGTGTCTGTATCTGTGTATTGTCTCTGTATCTGTGTATTGTCTGTGTATCTGTGTATTGCCTGTGTATCTGTGTATTGTCTGTGTATCTGTGTATTGTCTATGTATCTGTGTATTGTCTGTGTATCTGTGTATTGTGTCTGTATCTGTGTATTGCCTGTGTATCTGTGTATTGTCTGTGTATCTGTGTATTGTCTATGTATCTGTGTATTGTCTATGTATCTGTGTATTGTCTGTGTATCTGTGTATTGTCTATGTATCTGTGTATTGTGTCTGTATCTGTGTATTGTCTATGTATCTGTGTATTGTGTCTGTATCTGTGTATTGTGTCTGTATCTGTGTATTGTCTGTGTATCTGTGTATTGTGTCTGTATCTGTGTATTGTCTGTGTATCTGTGTATTGTCTATGTATCTGTGTATTGTCTATGTATCTGTGTATTGTCTATGTATTTGTGTATTGTCTATGTACCTGTGTATTGTCTATGTATCTGTGTATTGTCTATGTATCTGTGTATTGTCTGTGTATCTGTGTATTGTCTATGTATCTGTGTATTGTCTATGTATCTGTGTATTGTCTATGTATCTGTGTATTGTCTGTGTATCTGTGTATTGTCTATGTATCTGTGTATTGTCTATGTATCAGTGTATTGTTTATATATCTGTGTATTGTCTATGTATCTGTGTATTGTCTATGTATCTGTGTATTGTCTATGTATCAGTGTATTGTTTATGTATCTGTGTACTAACTGTGGTTCTTGCATGCTCCTTGTCTTAGTCTGTCTTTGTTGTTGGCTGTGTCTTTGTAGATTTGTCTGTCTGTCTATCTGTCTGTCTGTCTGTCTCTGTGTGTTTGATCCTCTCTTTTTTGTGTGGTCCCTTTGTTTGGGGTACATTGATATGTGCGGTTGTTCTTAACTTGGGCTCTGTCTTTGTCTTTCTTTTATTATTTTCTGTCCGTCTGGTTGTCTGTCTGTCTGTCTGTCTGGTTCTTTCGTTTCTGATTTGTG
>CM054136.1:22155264-22157764 GCA_028751875.1 Rapana venosa | reverse complement strand
ATTTATATAAGTTCACCAAGCTTGTGCTACAAATTTTAGCTTGTTTCAGCAGCAGTTATAACAGCAATACCAACAGCAACACGAGCAACTAACAAAAATAACAGCAATAACAATAAGAGCAGTAGCTGTCATCTACATGCACATACATCATCATTATATTTATGGCGCCTATTTTGTCTATCTACCTCAAACGAAGCTAAGACCGACTGTGTGTTTTATGACGAATGGGAAAATCCAGTCATTAAAGATTGCAATGCCTTTGTGAGATTTATTTTTGACAGTCTAAAGATCGCTGTTCATCTTTTCACCCGGTGTATTATATTCATGCAGAAATAGCAGTGGAGGAACACAAGTGCAAGGAATCGCTTACAACTTCTCCACCATCACAACCGGTGTATCATATGTTGAAAAGCACATTCTCGCTGACGAAAAAGGCTTACCATCAACAGTTTTGTGCGTTGACAGGTGCAGCAGAGCAGATTGCTTTTTTCATTCTTTTCATCTATTTATAACAATCTTTTTATTTTATTTTATAAAGTTTGCAGCTGCGGAATACTGACTTCAAAACAATCCTTGCTACGGGGAGAAAGATCAAAGAAGAAGTGGGGGGGAGATTTTCGGATCGTTTAGCATTAACGTCAGTTATCGCTTAGAGAATTGTCGTTGAGTGAATTTTTGTTGACTCGATTATCTTTCGCCTGGATTATCGTGGAGTGGAATAGCGTTGAGTGGATTATCGTTGAATGCGCCATCTCTAAACAGAATAGTGTTGATTAGATTATCGCTGACTGGATTATCGTTGAGTGGAATACCGTTGAGTGGATTATCATTGAATGCACCATCTTTAAACAGAATAGTGTTGATTAGTTTATCGCTGACTGGATTAGCGCTGACTGGATTATCGCTGACTGGACTACCGTTGGCCGGACTACTATTAAGCGGATTACTGTTGACCGGATTATCGTTGAGTGGACTCCTGTTTACAGGATTGACGTTGACCAGAATTATCGTCGACCGGATTACCGCTGACCGGATTATTGTCGACCGGATTACCGTTGACTGGATTATAGTTGAGTTCACTACCGTTGGCTTAGATTATCGTCGATTGGATTACCTTTCTGTGGATTGTCATCAAGTGCATTTTCGTTGAGCAGTTTATCCTTGAGTATTATTATCCTCGAGTTGGATTGTTCTTTGAGTGGGATTATCCTTTGAACGGGATTATCCTTTGAGTGGGATTCATCCTTTGAGTGGGATTTATCCTTTGAGTGGGGATTTTCCTTTGAGTGGGGATTATCCTTTGAGTGGGGATTATCCTTTGAGTGGGATTTAACCTTTGAGTGGGGATTATCCTTCGAGTGGGGATTATCCTTTGAGTGGGGATTATCCTTTGAGTGGGATTTTCGTCGAGTGGATTATCCGGGGCGGGAGCTGAGGAGGATGGGGGATCACGAGCTTGGCATCACGCCCACGCGGTGGCTGCAGGAGAAGCAGAAGAGACAGGTGGAGGTGGAGATGGTGAGTCTGCCGCTGTTGCTGTTGCTGTTGCTGTTGCTGTCTCTGTCTCTGTTGCTGTTTCTGTCAATCACTTCTTTTCGTGCGATGCGGTTCCTTTCACTTTGCGCGCGCGCGCCTCTGTGTTGTGTGTGTGTGTGTGTGTGTGTGTGTGTGTGTGTGTGTGTGTGTGTGTGTGTGTGTATGTGTGTGTGTGTATGTGTGTGTGTATGTGTGTGTGTGTGGGGGGGGGGGTGTTTGTGCGTGTGGGTGTGTGTGGTGGGGGGGTGTATGGGGTGGAGGCGCAGTGGGGAGGGGGGAGGGGGGGGGCGAGTGTGTGTGTTGGATGTTTGTGTGTGTTTTTTGCAGGAGTGTGTGTGTGTGTGTGTGTGTGTGTGTGTGTGTGTGTGTGTGATGTTAGATCAAATCATATCAAGTCAAACTTGTGCGTGTGGAGAGTGGGTGATGAGTGTGTGCATGTGTGTGTTGTGTGTTGTGTGTGTGTGTATGTGTGTGTGTATGTGTGAGTGTGTGTGTGTGAGTGTGTGTGAGTGTGTGTGTGTGTATGTGTGTATGTTGATTCACCTGACTGTGTGTTTGGGGTCTCCATTTTTGGTTACCTCAATTTCTTTCTCTTTTTTTCAATCTTTTCTGTCTCTCTGTCTCTCTCCCTCTCTCTCTTTATGTCTGTCTGTCTGTCTCTCTCTGTCTGTCTGTCTGTCTCTCGTATGATTTTAATTCTGTCTGTGTGTCGGTGTATCAGGCTCTTTCAAACCAGAGATTTTTGTTTTTGTTTAGTGTGTGTGTGTGTATGTGTGTGTGAATCTGCAGTCATTTTGTCTTTTTTTACCAAAGCATTCTTGTCTGTCAGTACGCCCGTCTTATCTCCCTACCTATCTGACTGTCTGTCAGTCTGTCTGTCTGTCTGTCTGTCTGTCACGATCTGTCTTGTCAGTGTGTTCTTGTCTGTAAGGCTGTCTGTCTCATTCCTGTGCCTTCCTGTCTG
>CM054136.1:22140655-22144764 GCA_028751875.1 Rapana venosa | reverse complement strand
GGAAGGAATAAAGAAAGAAAAGAAGGAAGAAGGAAGAAGTAGGGGGACATAAAAGCGAGGAAAAGGAATCAGGGAGGCTGAACAGTAAACACGAAAAGAAAAGATTTTTTTATCGCTGCCTAACATACATCTGCATTCCATCTGCCTGTGGAGAGAGAGAGAGAAAGGGTGGGTGGATGATAGGGGTGAGAGAGAGGTGGGAGAGACAGACAGACAGACAGACAGACAGATAGAGACAGACAGACAGAGACAGACATACAGACAGATAGACAGACACAAAGATTCAAGCAGAAAGACAGTGACGGACAGACAGACAGACAGACATAGATAACAGACAGACAGAGTTAGACAGACAGCAGGAACAAACACAAAACGTAATAAAGAAGAAGAAAATTGAAAAGCGAACAAAAACAAAATCAATGTTGAATTGGAGGCCACATTTAAAGCTGACTTCGCTAAAATAAATAAATAGATAGATAGATAGATAGATAGATAGATAGATAGATAGATAGATAGATAGAAGATAAAATAGATAGATGTAGATATAGATACAATGTACACATTAAAGACAGGAAGACAGAGTCAAGAAACCACCTCCACAAAGCCCCAGAAAACAAAAAAAAAGAAAAGAACAGATACAGGAAAGAAAAAAGTGGAAAAAAATAACGAACAAAAGAATGAAGGAAGAAGGAAGGTAAACAGACAAACGGGATAGGAGGAAAGAAGAAGAAAGAAATAAAGAAAAATAAGAAATGATAAAGAGACGATTGAAGAAGAGCAGCAATGGAAAACAAAAAGAGAGGAAGGATGGAAGGCAAACAAACGGAAGCAGAGACAGAAGGAAAGAAAGAAAGAAAGAAAGAAAGGAAGAATTGCGGAGGAAAAATAAAAACAAAGCGAAGAAAGAGAAAGAGGGAGGCAGGGTAGAAGACACTCAAAGCAAAACCATTTTTCTGTCAGTGCCTGACACACGTGTGTGCATTCCATCAGCCTGGGGAGAGAGAGAGGGGGGAGAGAGGGAGAGAGAGAGAGGGGGAGAGAGAGGGGGGGGAGAGAAGAGGGAGAGGGAGAGAGAGAGGGGAAGAGAGAGAGGGAGAGAGAGAGACAGAGAGGAGAGAGAGAGAGAGGGAGAGAGGGAGAGAGAGAGGGAGGGAGAGAGAGAGGGAGGGAGAGAGAGGGAGAGAGAGAGACAGAGAAGGAGAGAGAGAGAGGGAGGGGATGAGGGAGTGAGAGGAGAGAGAGAGGGGGAGAGAGAGAGAGACAGACAGAGAAAGACACAGAGAGAGGGAGAGACAGAGACAGAGAAAGACAGAGAGAGAGAGAGAGAGAGAGAGAATGACAACAATGACGAGGATAATGAATAAGCACCCATGTGCTTTTTCACATCCAGTCCCCGCCCTTAAGGATATGCATTATAATAATAAAGTAAGAGAGACAGACAGACAAACATACATACATACATACATACAGACAGACAGAGACAGACCGCAGACAAACAAACATCATGAGTATTTCTGACATTGGTTAAGAGGTGGAAGGTTTGAGTTTTTGCTAAAGATTCTGTTTGAGCTTTGTTTCTTTGATAGTCGTGGTAGGTTTTGTGTTTTGGTTTCTTTGTTTGTTGTTGTTTTTTGTTGTTTTGGGGGAGAAGGGGGAGAATGTTGTTTGTTGTTTGTTTTCCGGGAGGGGGGGGGGGGAGGGAAGAAGGTCATTTCTTGGCTAGAGCTCTGAGGTTTACCAATCGTTAAACTTTGCGTATGCGACCATTTTTACCCACTTTTAAGGTAGCTGTATTCCAACTTCGGGAATGTTTGATTGGATTTTTTTTTATACCACGAGCACTAACTCTACTCTCCGAAAAGTTCTTCCGGATCCCCTGAACTATCATAAGCCAAGATGTCGTGTGTGAACAACATGCAGAACTCCATCCGTACCGAGGAACGGAAAAATGAACCAACAACAAAAAACAACCAACCAAAACCCCAAACACACCACCCCCCAAAAAAACCAAAAAAATTTAAATACCCCCAAAGAAAGCCACCAAAAAAAACCCTAATTTCAAACCCGTACAAAAGGAACAAAAAACATTACCCTCTGTTAAAAAATTTTAAAAAAGGGCCCCCCAATCTGTAAGTTTTTGTTTTTTTGTTTTTTGGGGCCCTTGTTTGTTAATTTTTTTGGTTTGTTTTTTTTTCTTTTTTTGGGGGAAGATTTTTCCCCGCCAAAAGCTTTTTATGTTTTAAACCCATTTTCAAGTTTTTTAAACCCAATTCCCCCCCTTTTTTTTAAAAAAGTTTTTTTTTGCCCAGAAAAATTCTACCCCCCAGGGGGTTTTTTTTTGGGGGGGGGTTTTTTGGGGGTGTGTTGGGGGGTTTTGGGTGGTTTCGAAAATTTTACTTTAAAACAACCACAACAAAAAAAAAACAACCACCCAAAAACCAAAAACCAATTTTAAACCCAATTTTAATCCTAAGCCAAACCCTTTTTGGGGAAAAAAACCATGGTGGAAACACACGTACTTCAAACTGCCCCCCATCCGCCTTTCGCTGAAGTGAAAGTCATGACCACTTTTGCCAGGGGCTGAGGGCTGGACACACCCACCCCCCCCCCTGTCGGGGGGGGAAAACCCTTGGGAGTCAGCAAAAATAAAAAGGGAATTTTGTTCTTGGGGGAAAAAAAACGCCCCAAAATCTTTAAACCCTTGGAAACTTCGGGGTTCTATCGAAAAACAAAGAAAGAGAAGTCAAACCAAGTCGTCATCAAGTCAGTCAAGTCACGTTTATGTCCACTTTACAGAAATAGAACTGTGGTCCAAAGGGGCGACACTACTAAGAGGGAAGGCTTCGTGGTTCAGTTCTCGTTCTTTGCCCCGAAACCTAACCCGAAAATAATGTTTAGGCGGGTTTTCAGTCTTTTTGAGGTTTTACACTCATAACTGAGTTGGACAGCTTTTTTTTTAGTGCGTGTTAAAGAACCCACGAAAAAGGAGGTTGTCCCCAGCCAAAAAAAAAAAATTGCAGGCAACTCATTTTCCCTAGGGACAATAACAGGTAAGGGGAGAGTAAAATACAATAAAAAAAAAATACAATTATAATATACAATTTTAAAAAGGACAAGAAAGAGAAAAAAACGTACAAAAACAAACAGGCCCCGAAACAGACACAGGCTAAAAAATATGCAAAATATATAGGGGAAGGGGAGGAAAAAGAAGAGGGGGGAGAGAGAGAGAGAAGAATTTAAAAATGTATATTATTATTTCCTTTTTTTTCGGGATAATAAAACCCATGTGCTTTTTTCACAGTCCCCTGATTTTCAGTTTTTTAAAAAATGACATTTATTTGAAAAAGGGGTAGAAGGGAAATCGAAAGAAAAAGAGAGAGGAGAAAGAGAGAGAGAGAGAGAAGAGAAAAGAGAAAAGGAGAAGAAAGAAAGAAGAAGTAAAGAAAAAAGAAGAAAAGAAGAAGAAGAAAAGAAACAAAGGAAAAAACAAGAAAAAAATTAAAAAAAAAACAAAAGCAACTGTTTCCAAAAAAAAAAAAATCAATTCAACCCCCAACCCCACCCCAAAAGGGAAAAACAACTGGGTTGACAGATTGATAAAAACTAACCCACATAATAACACAAAGAAAGAGCGAGGGTGGGAAGGGGGGGCTACAACAACAACAACCAGAAGAAGAAACAAAAAAAGGGGGGAAGAAGAAGAGAATGAATTTAAAAAACGAAATATTTTGCAGACTGAAGAAAATAGACAATGACAGATTGATTTGAAAAAATATGAAAAAGAAAAGATTAGAAGGAGGAGGTCGAGTAGATGAAGAGAATGAATTAAGATGGATGACCTTAAATATTGCAGATTAAAGGAGAAGAAGACGAGAAATATAAAAAAAAGATTAAAGAATGTGACAGTAGGCAGCATATATATATATATATATATTAATAAGAGGAGAAATATTAAATAATAGTAGATATATATATATATATATATATATAGAGAGAGATATATATATATAGATAGATAGATATATATAGATATATATATATATGCTGCCTACTGTCACATTCTTTTCATACAATACTCTTACAGCAAAACATGAAGGAAATGAAAACAT
>CM054136.1:22123155-22133155 GCA_028751875.1 Rapana venosa | reverse complement strand
TGCAGAATTGTAAGAGGTAGACTTCAAGAGCATTAGAAGAGCAGATGGGGCAAAGTGTATTGTTGATGGCATGCATAAAAAGAACTAAACAATCGAAAACAAACACTCCCCGCCAAAAATATCCAACAATTAAAAAAAAGAAACAAATTTAAACACAACTACAGCAAAACCCCACCACAATTTTTTTGTTTTTTGCTTTTGTTTGTTTGTTTGTTAAGTTTTTTTCTGTTCTTTTTACTGTGTAAGTGTACGAGTATTAGGATTGTCATAAAGATGTATCCCTACGGGTGGGGAATGGATGTAAAAATGCACATGAGTGCTTATTCATTATCCTCGAAATAAAAGAATTTGTCATTATCATTCTCTCTCTCTCTCTCTCTCTCTCTCTCTCTCTCTCTCGTTCTCTCTCTCTCTCTCCTCTCTCTCCCCCTTATCCATTCCCCCTCCTTTCTTGCAATTTGTTCTTTTTACAGTCTATCCCTCTTACCAGCCTCCCTCTGTCCTCTCTTTTCTCAAAGTTTTTTTCACTTGATAGATTCTGGCGATACAACCAGCTCTACTAGACTCTTCCTTACAGAAGTAAGTGGTGCAGTAAGAGAGAGAGAGACGGCCAGGAGGAATTACGATTCGAGACACTCGTCTGCCTCCCCCCACCCCTACCCCCACCCCCCCATAAATCTGCTGTTTGTACAGCCCCAGGGAAATGTGTTGTCCGCCTGAGGTGTTAGCTCCCCTTGGTGCAGTCTCTTGGGAGGATTAGCCCTTGTGTCTGAAGACATGGATTTAATAGAAATTGGCCGTTTTTAAAAAATAAACATTTTCGGTTTTCTTTCTTTTCTCACATTCAATTTTCTAGCTCAGAGGATGGTCTGGCCACTGTCTCAGGTAAGGATTACCCTCTGGGTCTGAAGATATAATGGAAACTGACATTTTTTTGGTATAAAGTTTCATATTCATATATTTTTGGTTGTTCCACAGAAGAGATGCAGAGTTGTAAGAGGTAGACTTTAAGAGAATTAGAAGAGCAGATGGAGCAAAGTGTCTTGTTGATGGCATGCATAAAAAAACCTAAACAATCGAAAACAAACACACACACACACACCAAAACCAAAACAAAACAAAACTAACTCACACATGCAACAATAAAACCCCACCAAAATGACTGAAAGACTTACATTGTTTTGAAAAATGAGATGCCTTCTTCTGAATTCAGCAATAGCAGAAAAAAGACAGAAGTGGTTGATACAGGGTTCCATATGTAAGAAGAACATCATTATGATAACTGATTTATGTTCCTGGCCCAAAAGTTTTTGTCAGAGATTAATGTCAGCAAAGATGCCAAGACCTATAAAACAACAAAATTTTGATATAATTATGCTTTGAAATACTTTGTTGAGGTTATCTTCATCTATGACAACATCTTAGGACAACAACATGTATTTTGCATTAAAGGGTTGAAAAGTTCCTCTGAAGCTGGAGTATGGCTCTCTGCTTGGCAAAGTATTTGACAACAACTACCTGCAAAACTTCTTTTCCAGTCTGTACTTATGGTCTTACAGCAGAACATCTTGTGCACATGTTAAAACCTGTTCTACTTTTTGGAAGAATAGGTCATTGTGTGCCGATGGAAATGGATGACAAAATTTACAAAAATGCACTGGATGCGAAAAGCACATGAGTGCTTATTCCATTATTTTCGAAAATAAAAGAATTAAATTAAATTAAATTAACAAAATAAGAAGTATGAGTGAAACAGAGTGCATACATCAGGTGAACCTCAACAAAAGCGACAACAACAACAGCAGCAACAACAGCAACAACAACAACAACAACAGCAACAGCAACAACAACAGTAACTCATATGTGTGTAGAGCCATCCACGCTCTTCATGTTGATAGACAGCTATGTTACTGTTGGTGGATGCAGATCTGTGACATGATCTGATGTCCTGTGTGATGGGTGGATATTTTGTGTGCTTGTGAAGTGTGTGTGTGTGTGTGTGTATTATTGCCCTTCATGGGATGATTAAAGTGTTTTTGACTTGACATGTGTGTGTGTGTGCGTGTGCACATGCACACTCGTTCAATGCACTACTGTTTGTCTTCATGGAGATTTGAGGTGATGAAAGTATGTCTAGCTAAGATAACCCTCATTTTTCTTGTACATTAAAAAAAACCCATCGGAAAACGATTCTGTTGATATCAAAGTTTGTGGGGTTTTACAAATTTGTTTCCTAAGAAAAAATGTTTTTATTCATAGTTTTTATGTATGGTTTGCAATCCAGATGAATTTCTTTGTTTTGAAGATAAGAAAGTACTGGTGTTTGCAGGTGTGAGAGTGTCACAATCTCTCCATGTTGCCTTCATCTCTCTCTCACTCTCTCTCTTGTTTTTGTTTCTTTGTTTTGTGTTTTGTTTGTTTTGTTTGTTTGATTTTAAAGGTTTTTATCCCCTTCTTTTTCCTGTGTGAATGTATGAGTATTGGGTCTATTACTAAGATGTATCCTACGGGCGGGGACTTGATGTAAAAAAAGCACATAAGTGCTTATTCATTATCCTCGAAATAAAAGAATTTGTCATTGTCATTGTCTCTCTCTCTCTCTCTCTCTCTCTCTCCTCTCTCTCTCTCTCTCTCTCTCTCTCTCCCCTTATCCACCCCCCCTCCTTTCTTGCAATCTGTTCTTTTTACAGTCTATCCCTCTTACCAGCCTCCCACTGTCATCTCTTTTCTCAAAGTTTTTTTCACTTGATAGATTCTGGCACTACAACCAGCTCTACTAAACTCTTCCTTACAGAAGTAAGTGGTGCACAGAGAGAGAGAGAGAGAGAGAGAGAGAGAGAGAGAGAGAGAGAGAGAGAGAGAGAGAGAGAGAGAGAGAGAGAGAGAGAGAGAGAGAGAAGAGAGAGGAGAGAGAGAGAGAGAGAGAGAGGGCCCGGAGGAATTACGATTCGAGACACTCGTCTGTCCTCCATAAATCTGCCATTTGTACAGTCCCAGGGAAATGTGTTGTCCGCCTGTGGCTGCAGTGAGGTGTTAGCTCCCCCTTTGTTGCAGTCTCTTGGGAGGATTATTTCTTGTGGCTGAAGACATGATAGAAACAAGCTGTTTTCAATCAACTTTTGTTAAATCAATTTTTCATTTCCCGATTGGTTTTTCTGTCATAGACAAGGGAGAAAAGGTTAGAAGCAGACTTTTTAAAAGGATTATCAAAAAGGCTAGGTGAGGCACAAAGCATCTTTGATAGCATCTCAAAAAAGAAAACCGCTGATAGTGTAAACCATTTTGAATGTTGCAACGCATCCCTTTGAATTCAGAAACAGATGAACAGACAGAAGTGGTAGATGCAAAGCCCCATATGCCAGAACAATTTTATCAAATTATACCATGTATGACACAGGACACAAGCCCTGTCAGCTCTTGATGCAAGCAAAGCACTAAACCCTACTTTAACATGTCGTTATGCTTTGGAAATGTCACGTTGAAACTGTTTTCATATATGACAAGCTCTTGGCATAACAGCCTCGGCTCTGTAGAAGAAAATGTCAACCGAAAACTGAGTATGGCTACCTGTCTTGCAGTGTACTTGCAACACAGCTGTACACGCAAACTTCTCATCCAACATACGTGTTTTAGCCTCACAGTAATTAACCGATTGTGATGAAGGAGGCAGTACATATTCTGGGTGACTCTCAACAACAACAACAACCATTACAACGTCAACAACAACAACAATATTCTAGTAAGTCATTTTGTTCCTGGTGCCATCTGTGCTGTTAACCTTGACCGTCAGTCAGGTTATTGTTGGTGCATGCAGATTTGTGACATGATCTAATGTTGTGGGTTATGAGTGGGTATTGTGTGAGGCTCGGTGACACAGCACTCCTGTGTGTGTAAGTGTGTGTGTGTGTGTGTTGGGGGGGGGTGGATGTGTATGTGTGTGTATCAGTTCAAGACAAGTAACACTTTTATTTCCAGATGGCACATTGAATAAGCAGTGCAATTGCTTTGTGTGTCTATCTGTCTGTCTGTTTGTCCGTCTGTCTGTCTGTCTGTCTATCTGTCTTTCTGTCTGTCTCTCTGTCTATCTGTCTGTCTGTGTACCTATGTATCGTGCTTGTCGAGTGTTGTTTAACGTATGTTGTTTGCGTGTCTGTGCGGGCGTCTCAGGTGGGAATAAGGTTATCAGTAAGGATGAATTATTCATTTAGTGCTTTTTTTCTACCGGATTGCAAAGCATATCTGGGTAAACACTATCAAATAGTTTGTTGTTGAAGACTGGCTTTCTTCTTCTTCTTCTTCTTCTTCTTCTTCTTCTTCTTCTTCTACGTCATCATCACCATCATCATCATCATCATCATCATCATCATCATCATCATCACCATCATCAAACAACGTCTTCAATCAGGACCACCACCATCAATATCATTTCTGTCATTGCTATTGTTGTTGTGGTGATTGTGGCTGTTGTTACGCTGTTGTTGCACAAATGTTTCTCTTTGTAAAGTTTTGTTGTTTGTTTGGTTGTTGTTGCTGTTGTTGTTGTTTTTCTCTAGCTCTTTTGAATGCAAGCACGTCCAGACGAATCAAAAATGCATAGGCGTCTTGTGCATAAAGTTTCCAAGTCATTAACGTCGTTTTTGTCGTGCGTCACTTCTCAGTGCAGTCCCTGCCTGAATAATGCAGTGCTGCAGCCCCGTATTACACTCTGGGGCAGTCTACTGGTCTGGGTGTTTTTCTGCCTGTCTGCCTCGCTGCTCGACTGCTTGTCTGTCTATCTGTTTGTCAGTCTGTCCGTCCACCTGTCTCTCTGTCTGTCTGTTTGATTTCTTTGTAATTTTTTGGCTGTCCGTCCGTCTGTCTGCCTGGCTGTCTGGCTGACTGGCTGGCTGACTGGCTGGCTGTCTGTCTCCACATGTGTCTGTCTCTGTTATCCCCGTCTACGTCAAAGCTGCCCGCTTAATCTTCAATGAAAAGTGGATGGAGCTTTCTTTTAATGTGCTCACAAAAAGTTATAGGTTCGTTCGCACACTGGATCTCGGTTTATTGCCTCCTCCAAAGGACTCGTCCTTCTTCTTGACACTGATACCAGCGCATTTGCTTAATATACTATGGTATTGCAACAAGGGGACGGCATAGCTCAGTGGTCGGAGCACTCGCTTTCCTCCAGCCAAGGTTAAGCAGTATCGAGCGTGGCTACCAGTTGGATGGGTGACCGTTGCGCAACTTGGCTTCAGTACAGTCCTCTAGTTCACCCAGCTGTAAATGGGTACCTGCCTCTTTTAGGGTCAGGGAAGGTAAAGCAGCGAGGGAGAGGAGATGGACGCCGCCATCAATATGATGGCCTCTAGAGAATTGAGGTCTCTGATGCCTCGCTTCCCTATGACCTTATAGATTATAGGACACCTTTACCTTTTTTTTTATTGCAACAAGAAATGGTAAATTTCCAGGTGGTTAGTGGTTTTCGCCTTGAATCAAGTGATCCTACCAAGTAATGATAATCAGCGCTGTTTAAAAGCATAAAGTGCAGTTCTAGTTTATTGCCATAATTAAGCAGACTTTAAGTTATTGTTTGTGAGGTCTGACTGCTGATATCGCGACGTAAATGATAACGAATTTACATCACATCTTATCACTACCTGGTTTCTTGCCACAAATGATAGGAAATTTAGACATGACCATTACTTCACACCAATATTTAATAAGAACCACTCTACTACACAATATTAATCAATGATCCGTTTAACGTATAAAATGCTATTACTAGTTTCTCGTCATAAACAATAATGCATGAAAGACTGCATAAGGTATAACTATACTGATATCTTGCCACTAGTAAGAATAAAGTAGCCTTTTTTGCGATTCCACTATTACTTTGCCCGTAGTGAAAAATCCGTTTCTCCATACCAACTCGTGTCTATCAGTTCCCAGCCATAAATTTCACTCACATTATCAGATTCTTCCGAGCTACTCTGGCTTCCAGCAGTGACTTGAAGTGACATGACTTGTAAGTTGGGGTACTGCACTGACTATCTTCACGCTGTGTTATGGGCAAATTCAGTAGGACATGGTGCATGGGGGTTGAAATTGTTGACTTTCTTTTGGTGTTACAAACTCATAATTAGAAGTTGTACCATATGTTGAAAGGGCATCACTTGTAAAGCCTAAAAATCTATAATTTACTCAGTTGTATGCACTGTTGCGTGGAAACAATCCAAAATGGTCTCCAAAACTCAATGTTTCAAAGTTTTAAGCCTTTTTTTTTATATTTATAACAGGTGCAAGAAACCTGTTTCTTCATATATGTTTTACAGCCTAAATTCTTTAAATTCAAACAGGTAGATCTCCGTAGTTGCATCTAGCAATTTTTTAATTTAAAAAAACACACACCATGATTTGGGCCCCTTTTTGACCCGTGTCTACCCTAAAACCTGGCGGAGCCCATCCCACTCTAGATAACAGGGAGAATGCATGCTGGGTATGCTCGGCTGAACTACGTCACAGGCCATAACAAGTGGATAAGGTTTTAACGTGTGTGTAAGATGCTCTGCGCGCATTTGTATAATGGGATATCGGTTTGTAGTATTATTCGAAGGACTGTCATGGCAGTGGAGACAAACAAAACCAATGTTAACTCCAGGGGGAAAAAACTCCCTTGAAGATACTCAAGCCGTCAAAGCACGAGTACACCACTCTAACCACTAGGCTATCCTGCATCCATACCCTCGCTCCTCCCGTCCCCACCCCCCTCCTCTCTCTCTCTCTCTCTCTCTCTCTCTCTCTCTCTCTCTCTCTCTCTCTCTCTCTCTCTCTCTCTGTATCTCTCTCTCTCTCTCTCTCTGTATCTCTCTCCCTCTCTCTCTCTCTCTCTCTCCGCGTGCGAGCGCATGCAGAACATCTTGCGCACACGTTAAATCCTGTTCCGCTTTTCGGAAGAGTAGGCTATTGCGTGCCGGTAGAAACAGATGACAACATTTACAAGACCGCATATACACGGGGACTGGATGTAAAAAAGCACATGAGTGCTTATTCCATTATCCTCGAAATAAAAGAATAAATAAATGAATTTTAAAAATCTCTCTGTATCTCTCTCTCTCTCCCTCCCCCTCCCCCTCTCTCTCTCTCTCTCTCTCTCTCTCTCTCTCTCTCTCTTCTCTCTCTCTCTCTCTCTCTCTCTCTCTCTCTCTCTCTCTCTCTCTCTCCCTTCTCTCGCATCAGTAGGAAATATCATTTTATAGTATGAGTTATGTCAACTTACGTCTTGCCAGCAGTAGGTCATACTGAATTTATGATATGGTTTAGGGATACTTACGGCTTGCTGTAGTAAACAGCAATGAATTTATCGTTATATGTATCATAAATCAGACGACACGATAACAATGATGATGATAGTAATGAGGAGTGTCGGCCTTTGGACAGACTATTATGTTGTACTAGAAGAACGTTAAAGCAACAACACGATGTGATAGATGTAAGTTTACAGTAACGTTGAGATAAAACTTAAGTCACGTTCTTATTCAATATACTGTATCATTTTTTGTGTCACTGTGTGAGTGTATCATGGTCTGTCTTTCTGTCTGTCCTGTCTGTCTGTCTGCCTGTCTGTCTGTCTCTCTCTCTCTCTCTCTCTCTCTCTCTCTCTATATATATATATATATATATATATATATATATATATATATATATATATATATATATATATAAAGTATGTTCTTTCGAGCCAGAAGGCCCATAGAGCCGGAGCTTATCCCGGTTTCTGTAGCGTTAAGCGAACTGATGGTTTTTCACCACCCCTGTGACAGGACGCTAGTCTGTCGCCAGATACTTCCCCAGCAGAGCTGGTACCCACTTGTACACCTGGGTGGAGTGAGGAAAATAGGAGTAAAGTGTCTTTCCCAAGGACACAACACCGAGCCGAGCGGGGATCGAACCCGCGACCTCTGGATCACGAGTTGACCGCCTAAACCACTCGACCACGGTGCCTCTATATATATATATATATATATATATATATATATATATATATATATATATATATATATATATATATATATATATATATATATATATATATATATATATATATATATATATATATATCTGCACAGAGGAACAAAACTATGGGGGGATTGTAGACAGCGATTGATCAAAGAGAGTTGGATTCCCCAAAGAGATAGTTAAATGAATAAATAACGAAAGATAATGAAAGAGCAAACGCGCTAAAGCAGCAAAAAATACTGATATTACCAACGGAGAATAAACTAGTAACATTACAAGAACAAAAACAATATAGCACACACATACATACACACGCACACACGCACGCACACACACACGCACGCATGCTCACACGCACCCACACGCGCTTGCGTGCGCGGACACACACACACACACACACACACACACACACAAGCACTCACTCACGCACGCACGTAACACACACACACACACACACACGCACACACACACACACACACAAGCACTCACGCACGCACGTAACACACACACACACACACACACACACACGCGCGCGCGCGCGCGCGCGCGCGCGCACACACACCACTACAATCCCCAACGGGATATGATTTCTATGAAAATGGCCTCGATGGGAGGTAATCCTCTTTAAAAACCCCGTTCTCAACGCAATAATGGGAGGTAATAACATTAAGTCATGCGATTATTCTTCTCTCGTCCTGTGTGTACCTCTGGCCTTGATGCAGGGATGGAAACTCTATCCCTGTTAGGATGCTCGATAAAGCAGGCTATTCAGTCTGTGTAGGCCACCGGGACTATGACGTCTGTTCACTGACTATCGGTAGATGTAAACGTGACAACGCTGGCTATACACTCAATTACAATATTTAACTAGTAACAGTGACGCACATCAAGGAAAAGATACGCGCGTGCTTAGAATAACATCAGTTTTACATAGCCAAAAAAAACCCTTAAAAAAACCCAAAACAAAAGAAAACAACCTAAAGAACATAAGTAACCAACGAAAACCCAGAAAATCTAACATTACCGAACAACAAAACAATCATAGAAAATGTATTATTATAATGCAGACTGTCGCTGTAATTGAACATATCATAAGCTTTTAGTTTGTCGCTGCTCTATTGTCAGTGTCGTGCGTGTATAATATCTTGGAATAAAAATGTAGTTTAAACCAGTACACACTGGCAGCTGGGCTCAACGACCTAAGAGAATTGAGGACAAAGGTCTAACGACAACCTTGGAGACAAGCGGTCTTGTTCTAATCATTCTTCTGTCTTATCGATATCTGCGCTTGGCTAACATGTGGTGAACAGATACGGCAGCATCGGGAAGCACGTAGTACCAGAAGCGTTGGTTGCTAAGACGAGAGGCAATGGTTGCTAAGACGCCAGTGTTGTAATCTTTAGGTTTTTGACTCCCGTTTGGTGTTTTTTTAGGAAGGGGAGAGGATGGATTTGGTTGTGGGATCCTGTATAACAATCAGAGGAATATACACATCCCTCTAAGCATTGTGTGTTGGTGTCATTGATTTCGTGTATCAGTAGTACGTTGTTGTGAAGGAACAGGATATGGGTTAAGACTAGCCAAGAATAGAAAGCAATAGGATTTACAGCATTACTTTCGGGAGAATCAACCCCCCCCCCCCCCCACCCTTCCACACACACATACACAGAGGCAAGTTGAAAAACCAACAAAAAAAAACCTCACCAAAAATACGATTTAAAAAGTGTGATATAAAGCATAGATAAGGTAAATGTGTCCCATAACCTATAATGTCGTAGGGGAGCGAGACGTCAGAGACCTCACTTCTCTAGGGCCAGCATATTGAGGGTGGCGTCCATCTCCACTCCTCTCGCTGCTTTACCTTCCCTGACGCTAAAGAGGGCAGGTACCCATTTACAGCTGGGTGAACTGGGGAACTGTACTGAAGCCGAGGCACGCAAACGGTCACCCATCCAACTGGTAACCACGCTCGACACTGCTTTAACTTGGCTGGGGGAAAGCGAGT
>CM054136.1:22118155-22120655 GCA_028751875.1 Rapana venosa | reverse complement strand
CTGTATTCACGGCAGCCATTTTTTATCCTTATCCTCCTTTCATGTCTACTCCCCCCTCCCCCCTCCACCCTCCCGCATTCTCTCATTCCTCTTTCTGATCATCCTCTTACTCTTGTTCATGTTACTTTTCCCTTTCACCCTCCTCCTCCTCCTTCTCGTCCTCCTCCTCCTTCGTAAGCAATCAATGTTAATCTCCATTATGTCTTAGTGAGGTTCCGTGTAGCGTATTTCTGTTGAGTCACCTGAAATCTTAAGTACTATAAAGGAGGTAAAGGTAAAGGTGTCCCATAACCTATAAGGTCGTAGGGGAGCGAGGCGTCAGAGACCTCACTTCTCTAGGGCCAGCGTATTGAGGGCGGCGCCCATCTCCTCTCCCTCGCTGCTTTACCTTCCCTGACCCTAAAGAGGGCAGGTACCCATTTACAGCTGGGTGAACTTGGGGAACTGTACTGAAGCCAAGGCGCGCAAACGGTCACCCATCCAACTGGTAACCACGCTCGACGCTGCTTAACTTGGCTGGGAGAAAGCGAGTGCTCCGACCGCTGAGCTATCCCGTCCCCTTAAGTACTATAAGCCATGCTATATTTTCAGAGGTTTGTATGTGTGTGTGTGTGTGTGTGTGTGTGTGTGTGTGTGTGTGTGTGTGTGTGTGTGTGTGTGCGTTTGTTGTTGTTGGTGGTGGTGGTGGTGATGGAGGTGGTGGTGGTGGTGGTGGTGGTGTATATTTAGTCTGTTTACATTTAGTGATATTAGACGAGAGAGAGAGAGAGAGAGAGAGAGAGGGAGAGAGAGAGAGAGAGAGAGAGAGAGACAGACAGACAGACAGACAGAGTGAGTGAGTGAGTGTGTGTGTGTGTCTGTGTCTGTGTCTGTGTGTTTTTGTTTGGGGGGGGGGGGGGGGGTTCAGGGGAGGGGATTAATTTAGTGGTCTCGTCTTGTCCACTCAGTCTAGTCTAATCCAACACCTTGTAAAGTCTGGTCCGGTCTAATCTAACATTAGGGAAACTAGAAGGCCCAACCAACATCTGAGCCTGGATTGGGGCTTTTCCATCTCCAGAGTTGGAATTAGGAAGGACGGTGGCAGGATGGTTAAGACGTTTGCCTGCCAACAAGTAAACCATGAGGTTCTTGGTTCGATTCCCAGCCTCGCCCTTTCTTCCCAGTTTGACCAATAATTCGAACTAAATGTCAAAGTCCTTCGGATGAGACTATAAACCGAGGCCCCGTGTGCGAACGCATGAAGAACATCTTGCGCACACGTTAAATCCTGTTCCGCTTTGCGGAAGAGTAGGCCATTGTGTGCCGGTGGAAACAGATGATGAAATTTACAAAACCGCATACAGGCGGGGACTGGATGTAAAAAAACACATGAGTGCTTATTCCATTATCCTCGATATAAAAGAACAAATAAAATAAAGGATGGGCAAAAAAGTCTTACCATTGAGAGAATCTGAGATTTAGCCGAGGGATGAAAAAAAAAGGCAAAACAAAAACACAACAAAACAAACAAGCAGCATTTGCTAACTAACTAAATGAATGAATAAAAGAATGAATGAGTGAATGAAGTAGACCATTGTGTGCCGGTGGGAACAGATGACAGCATTCACAAATCCGCATATATACGGGGGACTAGATGTAAAAAAGCACATCAGTGTTTATTCCATTATGCTCGATATGAAAATGTTTTTAAAAAAATGAATGAATGAATGAATGAATGAATGAATGAATCATTGAACGAATGAATGATTTCGATTCACGGACATTTTAATGGACTCGTGGCTTTAAATTTACCCCTTGAATACAAAACAAGGCAAATAAAAAAAAACAGATGTTTAGTCTTTCTCAAAAAGAAACTATTTTATTCTTTGACTTCAATCATTAATCAGCTTTGTCCAGCAATCAATACATTGACCAATCAATCAATCAATCTATCTATCTATCAATCGATCAATGAGTAATGACCCTGTAACCATCAAATTCTCTAAAACCATACTTACGATCTTAAAACGTGCTATTTATTTCCTTGTCCCTTAAATTTTTATCATAAAAAGAACCCCGAAAAATTACACATTAACAATGTCAAATAAGAATTATTACTTTTATTTTCAAAAAAGCCACGGCAGCAAAATAATACAACAAAACAAACATCCTGCACCCAACCCCTAATCCAGACTTGTCAAAAAGAGATAAAAGGACGAGGAAAGAGGCACAAACCTTGAGTAGACACCGGCACTTAAACAGAGCCTTTCACAGACAGACAGAAGAACAGACAGAGAGAGAGAAGAAGAAGGAAAAAAACCACACCAAATAGCAGGAAGAAGTCTGATATTATACTCTGTAGACCGGCACAGTGCCAGAACCATTTCCTGAATATGTCTGGCCCATCGTGGAATGGCAGGGACAAAACGTGGCCAGAATGCCCCTTCCTGCAACTCTGGAACCGTCAGACATGATGTAGAGCGGCGGAGTCGTAAAGTCTCTCTGACATCGACCAGACAGA
>CM054136.1:22090655-22098155 GCA_028751875.1 Rapana venosa | reverse complement strand
CACACACACTCTCTCTCTCTCTCTCACACACACACACCACACACACACACAAGAGTTGAACTGACTCGCATATGCACGCACTATAAAACACACACACACACTCTCTCTCTCATTCTCTCTCTCTCTCTCTCTCTCTCTCTCTCTCTCTCCTCTCTCTCTCTCTCTCTCTCTCCTCACACACACACACACACACAATCTCTCTCTCTCTCTCTCTCTCTCTCTCTCTCTCTCTCTCTTTCCTCTCTCTCTCTCTCTCTCTCACACACACACACACACACACACACACACACACCACACACACGCAAGAGTTGAACGTTTTCAAAACACAATCAACCCAAACTTAATAAGCGCCGCTCATTTCGTAATTTGAAAGGAAAATGATGTTCCGCAGAGAGTGAGAGAGTGTGTGTGTGTGTGTGTGTGTGTGTGTGTGTGTGTAAGGTGGGGGGGGGGGGGGGGGGGGGGGGGGGTGCGTGTATGCCTGCGCACGCGCATGTGTGTCTGTCTGTCTATCTGTCTATAACTGCGTCTGCGTGTCTGTGTCTTTGTGTCTGTTAATGCACGCAACGTGCGCGTATGTGAATGTTGTCATTTATTTTCTGCATTTACATAAGTACGTGCACATACGCACACATGTACATTCGTGCGCACACACATAAACCCACATGCACACCCACATACACATACACACACACACACGTACAGGTACATGTACATGCATACAGAATTGAATTAATTTTCTTTAAAGAGGGTTATGGCAATTTTATTTTTTACAACCAGCCTCTGGGCAAAAAGAACTTTAAAAAAACAACAACAAACCCCAAGAAACCTCTCAACAATACATCAAACAAAAAACCGAGACGAGAGAGAGAGAGAGAGAGAGAGAGAGAGAGAGAGAGAGAGAGAGAGAGAGAGAGAGAGAGAGAGAGACAGACAGACAGAGAGACAGACAGACAGACAGAGACAGAGAGAGAGAGACAGAGAGAGATAAAGAGAGATACAGACACAGACAGACAGACAGAGACAGACACAGAGAGAGACACAGAGAAAGAGACAGACAGACAGACAGAGACAGACAGAGAGAGACAGACAGACAGACAGAGACAGACTAACAGACAGAGATGCTGCTGTCTTGCCATCGTTTTCTCTGTCTGCCTCTTAGTCTCTCTCCTTGTAGGACAGTCTTGGCCAGTCCAGATGTTGGTGTGACGTTCCCTAGATCTAAAACATCGTCTTTTTTTTTAAAGTTGTTTTTTTCTTCCTCGGCTAGAGCTCCGAGGTTCACCAATGATGAGATGTTGATGCATGCGACCGTTTAATTGCCCACCATTAAGGTAGCCGCATTCAATCTTCAGGGAGAGCTTTACTATTATTTTTTAAATTTTCCCCCTGTATTTTATGTATATTATTATAATAATAATAATAATAATAATAATAATAATAATAATAATAATAATAATAATAATAATAATGATAATAATAAAAATAATAAAAATAATAATAATAATATAATAATAATAATAATAATAATAATAATAATAATAATAATAATAATAATAAATGGAACTTATATAGCGTTATGTATTTCATAGATTTGGTCTGCAGCGCACCATGCTTGTAATATCTGTTTGAACTATTGATTATTTGTCATTGGTTGTATGACTGTGTAAGATTAGGTCGAATGCATGGGCTTTGATTTGTCTTTGCAAGATATAGCGCTATATAAGCTCCATTTATTAGTATTATTATCATTATCATTATTATTATCATATCTTGCAAAGACAAATCAAAGTGCATGCATTCAACTTAATCTTTACACAGTCATGCAACCAATGACAAATTGATAATCGATAGTGTAAATTATAACAGGTCGTTTTATTTTTGCCGTGGTTTCTGTCAAGCGCGTCAAAACACTTTCAAAACCCAGACAAACTTTGTATCAACTTCTTTTTTTTTTTTGGTCAGAAGTCTAGCACCCAGAACACCAGTTATCTTATCATGGCAGAAGAGGAAGATGAAACTTCGAACAGGATTCAGACTGGGCGCTTTCCAGGGCTGCTTTAGTATCGTCCACACGCAGACAGGACACCTGTCACGACTTAAACACAGACCACACACTTTACTCCCCGAGTAAACACACACACGCGCGCGCGCGCGCGCACACACACACACACACACACACCACACACACACACACACACACACAGGCGCGCGCGCACATACACACACACCACACTTACACACACACTGTACAAATTCTTTTATTATTATTATTTATTATATTATTATTTATTATTATTATTTATTATTTATCATTACCATCATTACATTATTAATAATATTATTATTACCATCGTTATTATTACCATTATTATTATTATTATTATTATCATCATCATCATCATCATCATCATCATCATCATCAGTAGTAGTAGTAGTTCCCGAATTCGGAATGCGGCTACACACACACACACACACACACACACACTGTATAAATTCCATTTATTGTTTTTGTTATTATCATTATTTATTTATTTTTTTATTGTCATTATTATTATTATTACCATCATCATCATCATTATTATTATTGTTAGTAGTAGTAGTAGTAGTAGTTCGCGAATTTGGAATGCAGCTACGTTAATTATGGGCAAAACCGGTCGTATACGCAACATCTCATCATTGCCGAACTTCAGAGCTCTAACCGAAGAACGAAAAAAAAAACCCAACCCAACTACTTTACATAATTTTGTGTGCCAGCTTATTGTCAAGTCATTTTACGTCTCAGCAAATCTTTGAAGTTCTATTTTGAGTTTGGGGGGGGTGGGGGGGGGGGGCGTGCCGATTGCTACTGGTGATAAAAGCAGCTGGAGAATAAAAATAAAACCCCACTTATAATGTTGAAATTCATATAACCTTACACCCCATCCTTACCCCAGCCTCCACCCACCTCTCCACCTCCCTGCCCCTCGCTCGCCCCAAGGCCAAACCCCCAACACACACACACACACACACACACACACACACACACAAAGATTTTTGATTATTTGAATTGTATGTTTTTTATTCCATGTATGCATATGTTATTGTATTTTCTTGTTTGATTGGTATGGTTATCATTGATTAGGTTGTTTATTCTATGTCTGCATATATAATATATATAAATATATATATAATATATATATATATATATATATATATATATATATATATTAATCTTTTTTCTCTCCTTTTTTTTCTTTAATAGATGGCTTATGAAAAAAGCAAAGCACTACTTATTCAATGTACCATACTGAAAAATAAAAGTTTGACTTGACTTGGCTTTGACTTTGACTTTGACACACATACACACACACACACACGCGCGCGCGCGCGCGCGCGCACACACACACACACACACACACAAACACACACACACACACACTCGGATACACAGATATACTAATATGCACACGTGCATGCAAGCAATCTTGCACAGATACATACACACATACACCAAATACACACATCACAGTCGTCTAATATCACTAGAAGTGATCAGACGTAAAATTGAAGTCAACAACAACAACACAACAACACACATACACCTGTACACACATGCACACACACCATACACACACCACCAATACACACACCGCACGCACACACCACACACACACACACCAATACACACACACACACACAACACACATCACCACGCATTTGGCTCGAAACCTGATACAGCGTTTAAAGGAAATCAATGCCAAGCTTACATCACCTTGTCTTCTGTCATTAAGGATGAATGATGCCTTCCTCTGCTTCAGTGTACAATTGATGACAACGTCAGATCTTTTTATTTGTTTTGTGTTTGTTTTGTTGTTTTGTTATGGTTTTGCTTTCTTTTTGGTTTTTTTTGGGGGAGGGGGGGGGGGGGGGGAGAAGGGGGGGGGTGGGGTTTGAGGGGGAGTTTGGGGTTTTGTTTTTTGTTTTGTTTTTTTAAACCCGGGGTTTCCTTTTTGAAAGTTCTTTGGGTTTAAATAACGAACTGTTGTGTGAAGAAGTCTACAGTGTTGTGCTGTTTTGTGTGTGTGTGTTTGTGTGTGATGTGTGTTGTGTGTGTGTGTGTGTTGTGTGTGTGTGTTGCGCGCGTGCGTGCGTGAGTTGTGTGTGTGTGTGCGTGTGTGGTGTGTTTTGTGCGTGCGCGTATGGCGCGCGCCCCGCCCTCCGTGTTTGGTGTTTCCTGGTGTGGGTGGGTGTAGTGTGTATGTGTTGGTGTGGAAGACATGTTTCCACTATACCTTCGCAAATTAATGTATGAATCCCTTTTTCCGTATGTCAGCCTTTCCTACTTCCTTTTCCCCTCCCCTTTTCAGTCCCCTATAATCTCCGCTCTCTGTCTCCTCTTCCTCTACTCTCTCTCCCCTCCATCCTCCCTCTCTCCCCTCCCTCCCTCTCTCCCTCTCTCTCTCTCTCTCCCTCTTTCCTCCCTCTCTCCCTCTCTCTCTCCCTCCCTCCCTCTTTTCCCTCCCTCTCTCCTTCCCACTCTCCCTCCCTCCCCTCCCTCTCTCCCTCCCTCACTCTCCCTCCCTCCCTCGTCCCTCACTCTCTCACCCTCTTTCCCTCCCTCTCCCTCCTCCCTCTCTCCCTCCCTCCCTCTCTCTCCCTCTCTCCCTCCCTCCCTCTTTCCCTCCCTCTCTCCCTCCCTCCCTCCCTCTCTCCCTCTCTCCCTCTCTCTCTCCCTCCCTCCCTCTTTCCCTCCCTCTCTCCCTCCCTCCCTCTCTCCCCCCCTCCCTCTCTCCCTCCCTCCCTCTCTCCCTCGCTTACTTGCTGGCTCGTGCACTTTTTGAAAAAAAATCTCTGTTCCTTATTTTGTCTGTCCTTATTTTGTCTGTCCCTTATTTTGTCTGTGTTTGCAAATGCTTTATCTTGCAGTAAGAAACCTCTGTGCGGAAACTGACCAAATAATACCCCCTCCCCCCAAAAAAATCCCAAACAACCCACTCACTCCCTCCCCCTCTACCCCCACCACCCAAAAAAACCACCACCACCACCAACAACAACAACCAAACAACCCTCAGCGTCTACTAACAAACAAGTAGGCAAAGCAACATCATCAACAACAAAACCATAACTGCCTAACAAAACAACAACAAAAAAAACCCCTCTCCTCAACCCTGACCCTATTTTGGAAAAAAAAAAACAACAACAACACAACCAAACAAACAAAACTAAACAGCATCCTCCTCATCATCAACAACAACAATAACAACAACAATCGCAATAACAACACCAGCAACAAACAACAGCAACAATGTTCGTTAGTTCCCTGTGGGAGTAAACTATGGGCGTGTAAAAAACAAAGCCTTCTTCAATGTGAAAGTGACTTGTTGTGTTAATTGTATTTACGTCCCTAGCGGAGACGTGTTGAAATGATGCGTGTCGCTTTGTTAGTTTAACCCCAAACAGTCACGAGTTTTCTTTCACTAGGTTATCCAATCCACCTTTTTTCATCACCACACAGGCACACACACACGCACGCGCGCGTGCGCGCACACCCACACCCACGAACGGATAGATTATAAGCAACAGCTACACAGATCAACGAAACCATACATATTCATGAGGGGAAAAAACAACCAATACGCACGCAGAACGTCTTGTGCACACGTTAAAACTCGTTCTATTTTTCGGAAGAGTAGGCCATTGTGTGCCGGTTGGAACGGATAACAAAATTTACAAAACTGCATACACACGGGAGTGGATGTGTTTTTTTAAAAAACCCAGCACATTAGTGTTTATTCCATTATCCTTAAATAAAAGATTTTTTTTAACCACACTATAAATCACGTATCCAACGTTAAAGCAAACAAAAAACAACAACAAAGAGAAAAAGTCTCTTTCACAGTGATGTACGTATTCATTACATATCAGATTTTATGAATATCAGATTTTTTTTAAAGTAGACATCCGTTTAACCTCATACTGCCTGCGTCGCTCATTCTGAAATTCCATTCTTCTGTTTCCTCAGGCAGTGTGGTAGGCACTGACAGCTAGCTGTGCTGTAGTAGTAGTTGTAGTTGTAGTAGTATTAGTAGTAGTAGTAGTAGTAGTAGTAGCTGTATTGCAATCATTTCCCTGTCACCTCCGCAAAATGATATCTATTATATATACCTTACCTTAGCAATCTGGCGCAAGTGCTTTGGACTGGAAAGCCTGAGTTGTGTGCAAAACAGATTCAAATAATATAAGTGAATGAATAAACAAGCACCTAGTTCTAGCAAGCAAGCAAGCAAGTGCATGAACATTCGCATGCAGGCATATACACTCGCATGTGCAGACACACTCACACAGGCACACACACACACACACACACACACACACACACTTCAGGGAGCATGGAAACCTAGTCTAATTGCAGCTGCTTTTACCGTTTTTACTTCCACTGTTTTGATTCCATTTCTGTAGATTGTTTGTTTTAGGGTAAATGTTTATTTCCCGGTTGTTAATTTGTTTGCTTCATATATATATATATATATATATATATATATATATATATATATATATATAGAGAGAGAGAGAGAGAGAGAGAGAGAGAGAGAGAGAGAGAGAGAGAGAGAGAGATAGATAGGTAGGTATGTAGAGAGTGAGAGAGATATGTGTGTGTGTCTGTCTGTCTGTTTCTGTCTGTGTCTGGGTCTATGTATTACTGGTCTTATATTGATTGGCATGGAAAAGAAAGGCACAGGTGTTCCATAAAAAATGAAGCTGATAGTTGTTTTGATGAAGGAAAGGGAACAATCTTGAGAGATAAGATATGTCAAAGAAAGGTACACTTCTTTACGTCCAGAATGATAGATAAGCGTCGACATGCATTTTTACACTCGGTCCATATCTCTTATGGAATTGATGTCAAGCTGTGTGCAATCACACATAGAAGACAAGACTATGGCAACAAGAGTTTAAATGATATTCGCAGTAATGAAATTGATATTGAAGAAAAAAAGTATTATATTTTATTTGAGAGAAAACATCATCCTAATCAATAATAAAAAGAATGGCATTTCACCTTACATATGCGCGTGTGCGCGTGCACACACACACACTCTCTCTCTCTCTCTCTCTCTCTCTCTCTCTCTCTCTCTCTCTCTCTCTCTCCCCTCTCTCTGACTCTCTCTCTCTCTCTTTCTCTCTGACTCTCTCTCTCTCTCAGTCTCTCTCTCTCTCTTTCTCTCTGACTCTCTCTATTGCTCTCTGTCTATTGTTCTCACAAATACACACACAGACACACACACAAACACACACACACACATGCACACACATGTGCGCGCACGCGCACATACACACACACGCACACACACACACACACACACACACACACACACACACGCACACACACACACACACGCACGAACGCATACACACATCAATTGCCTACATGAAAATATAGAGAGAAAAAAGCCCACTTTAAACATGAGTAACCTTTTCATTCGTTCCTCGGCTAGAGCTCCGAGGTTCACCAATGGT
>CM054136.1:22073155-22085655 GCA_028751875.1 Rapana venosa | reverse complement strand
ACCCCCCACCCCTCCCGCCTTCCCCTTCATCAAAAAAAATCGACATTAGCACACAGATGGTATTATGCGTGTAAAGAAGATATTGAGACATGAGGTTGGTAAGAAGATCAGACTAGAAGGAAAAGGTACGTATGGAATAGGAAATATTGATGGATAAGTATAAGTTGCAGTATCAGTGTATGGAGATACCAGTCTCCTTCCTGAGATGTGGGTGTGTAGAGTTAAGAGGAAGGGTACTTTTCTTGAACGAAAGCATACTGCAGTTCCTCTATGTGTTAAGTTCATCCTAAAGTATTGAAACTATCTACGGTATAACGTTTGGTTTGAGTGATGGTTATAGTAAGTAAGAAAGAGAGAAATAAACGTTACGTACAAAACGACGGTATAACGTTTCAATGTTCACGGATTGATACCTTATATATAGCCACCCTCTCTCTCTCTCTCTCTCTCTCTCTCTCTCTCTATATATATATATATATATATATATATATATATATATATATATATATATATATATAGAGAGAGAGAGAGAGAGAGAGAGAGAGAGAGAGAGAGAGATAGATAGATATAGATATAGATATAGATATATGATTATATAGATACAGAGATAGATAGATAGATATAATTATATATATATGGATGTGTGCGTGTGTGCGCGCGCACGCGCGTGTGTGTATTTTATATATAAACTAATAATTACATATATTATGACCATTCCTTTAAAAACACTGTTTGGTCTATTGATAATCTACTAGTGACATGCTATCTTCAACACTAATCTCTGTCCTCTTCTTCAAAAGACACTGCTCTGACTAGGGATCAACTAATCATGTCCTCTGTTTATTCAGCACAACTCCTCCTTTCTTCTCTCTCAAGAGCAATCAGAAACTCATCATAGAAGCTCCTTTACTTAAAAGAACCCGTTTTAACTACAAGAACTGCTATACATGTTTAACTGTGATTTTCAGTATTTTCCATTTTACACATACACACGCACATATGCACGCACATACACACACAACACATACAACACACCACAACACAACACACACAGACAAACACACACACACAAATACACACACACACACACAACAACAACAACACACCACAACACACACACACACAAACAACACACAAACACACACACACACAACACAAACACACCACACACACACACACACACACCACACACCACACACACACACACACAGAGCAGTCTTTCTAGCTTACTCTCCTCGCCTTAGATTAATTGTTTTATGATGGAAATTAGTCTGTCTCTATCACCTACTAGTGTATAGACATTAAACCAAGGAGCGCGCTCGTGTGCACACACACACACACACACACACACACACACACACACACACCACACACACACACAAACAAACAACTCACACACACACAAACACACAAACACAAACACACACACAGCAGTCTTTCTCTCTTACTCTCCTCTCCTTAGATTAATTGTTTTATGATGGAAATTAGTCTGTCTTTATCACCTACTAGTGTATAGACATTAAACCAAGGAGCGCGCACGTGCGCACACACACACACACACACACACACACACACACACACACACACACACACACACACACACACACACACCCTATTTGCTATCTGGCAGACAGTCAAGAGAACATACAAATGCCCCTAATGAAGAGCCGTCTTCTATCCATTCAAAGAGCACCTCTCTCTCTTCTCAGGGCCTCTGCTTTCACTGTTCTGATGGACAGGTCTGAAAGGACGGGACGGTTTCTTGCCTGAAAAAAACCCAAACCAAAAAATTCCTTAAGAACTATGTTTCCAGAGCAACTCTATCATGTCTGGTCAAGAATTGGTCTAGAGCTATAACTATAATTATTATCATTTTGTGGTCGGGGTTGGTGGTCTTTTCTTCTAGTTTCTTTTTCCTTCTTCCTCGTGTTTTGTTGTTGTTGTTGTTGTTTCTTTTTGGCTCGTCTGCGTCTTGTTCTGATTCTTGTCTTATTGTTGTTGTTTTGTTTTTGTTGTTGTTGTTCTTGTTGTCCTTCCTGTTCTTGTTCTTCTTGTTGTTGTTCTTGTTCTTCTTCTTCTCCTCCTCCTTTGGCTCCTCCTCCTCCTTCGTCTTCTTCGCAATTCTTCTTCGCATATTTGGCATTCGTAGCATTCTTCGCATCCTTCTTGTTTAATTCTTTCACCTTCTTTAAAATCGTTGCATTCTTCTTCTTCTTCTTCTTCTTCTTCTTCTTCTCTTCTTCTTCTTCTTCTTCTTCTTCTTCTTCTTCTTCTTCTTCTTCTTCTTCTTCTTCTTCACATTGTTCTTATTATAATTATTCTTCTTCGCATTCTTGTTCTTCTTCTTCTTCGCATTCTTCTTCGCATTCTTTGCATTCTTTTCTTTGCATTCTTCTTCTTCTCATTCATTTTCTTCTTTGCATTCTTCATCTTCATCTTCTTCTTTGTGTTTTTCATCTCCTTTTTCCATTCTTCTTCCTTTTTTGAGGGATGGGAAGTAGTGGTTCTGTTTCCTTCCTTCGACAGCTTTCTCTGAGAATTGTTTTGTCGAGGCTCTTAGATCTTCCCACCGAAGTGTTCTTTTCTTAAATGATGTCGAGAAATCTTCGTGTGAAACATCGAACTATCTAATAGCTTGTGAACTTTGAAGCTTTATCCAGTGACATTTTACAAAGAATAGACTTGTTCACATAAAACGCTTTGTCCGTACGTTCATTGAACTCAAAGCTTTCCCTTCTTCCTTAAAGGAAGCTCAAAAACTCCTAATGACACCCACAATTCTTTCCGAGAACCTTATTTTTCACCTCAGAACTTTTCTGTAACTGTTTAATTGTCGCTGTCTGAATGAACACTTGATATTGAAGTAAGAAGGTTAGGATGACTAAACAGTGAATGTGTGGCCAGGCCAAGACTTTGTTCAGTGACATTTCAACACGTTTTGCAATGCAAGATGCGCGTGGAGGGATTTTGAACCTTCTGTTGATTGCATACACTACTGAGAGAACTTGGTTATTGTGTACTGAAATAGTGATGGTTTTCCTTATTTTGAATAAACAGAACGTTGGTTGTGGAAGTAGTCTGTTGTTGTTGCGTTGTTGTTGTTGTTGTTGTTGTTCTTGCTGCTGCTGCTGCTGCTGCTGCTGCTGCTGCTGCTGCTGCTGCTGCAGATGATGCTGATGATGCTGATGATGCTGATGACGATGATACTGCTGTTTCTGTTATTTTTGTTGTCAGTTATGTTGTCAATTTTTGCTGTATGCTTGTTGGTGTTTTTTTAATTGATATTGATCATGTGTATGATATTGTTGTTGTTGCTTTTGGTAGTTTACGTGGATTTCGTTATAGTTACTGGTGGTGGTGATGGTAATGATGGGTAGTCTTCTTCTCTTTCTTTTTTTCTTTTTCATCTTGGCATTCTTCGCATTCTTTGCAAGATCTGAGTCAAGGCAGACAAGATTAAATAAAAAAGATGTCAAAATACAGTCGTAAAAGATGGTACGATCTTTCTTCAATCAAACTTCAGACGTAAAATTGAGCTACTTGACATTAATGTTAACATCTTTTAAACGGCAAAGGAAAACTAAAACTAAAGCAAAAGATAGGACAGAAAGTTTCAAAGGAGAAGAAGGAAACAATCGTACACACGCAACCTCGCTTGTACAGTTGCTACAGTGTCTTCTTCCATTTTTCCTCCTTTATCTTTGCTCTTTCTGACCAAACTGTAAAAACCAATACATTTGTCTGCGCGTGCGTATAGCTGTCTATCTGTATGTCTGCCTGCCTCTGTCTCTTAGGCTCTGTCTCTCTCCTCGTCTCTCTCTGTCTGTCTATGTCTGTTTGTCTGTCTGTTGCCTGTCTCTCTCTCTGTTTCTCTCCGTCTCTGTCTCTCTCTCTCAGTTTCTCTGTATGGCTGTGTGGATGTACGTCTGTCTGTCTGTCTCTGTCTGTCTGTCTGTCTGTATCTCTCTCTCTCCATTTTTAAAATTAATATACGCACTCTTTCTTACAAAAATCGATAGACCTGTGCTCTTCTTTGTCTGTGTGTGTGTGTGTGTGTGTGTGTGTGTGTGTGTGTGTGTGTGTGTGTGTGTGTGTGTGTGTGTGTGTGTGTGTGTGTGTGTGTGTGTGTGTGTGTCTGCCCTTCCGTCCGTCTGTCCGTCTGTCTGTCTGTCTGTCTGTCTGTCTGTCTGTCTCTCTCTCTCTCTCTCTCTCTCTCTCTCTCTCTGTTTCACTCTCTCTGTTTCTCTCTCTGTATCTCTCTGTCTGTCTGTCTTTCTCTTTCTGTGTCTGTCTCTATGTCTCTCTCCCCCCCCCTCCCCCTTCTCTCTCTCTCTCTCCCTCTCTCTGTCCCACCATTGCCTCAGATTTATGAAGACAGATAAGTGTTTTCTTTGATATGATGTATTAAGAAGCCACTTTGTATTATCTGGTAATTGAATTGGATTTGAACATGGCCATATCACGAGAACAGATTTACGACGGTATAACATGTAGAAATGGCCTGCCTAAATATTTGCTTTCTTTCTAGTCTTTTTTAATTCCTTTCTTGAAAGAGAAAAGTTTCGCAAAGATTTTTTCCCCCCATAAATTATGCTTTTGGTTTCTCAGTCTTAAACTAGAAATTCTTGCTTTGTATGTTGAAAAGAATTGATCTAAGTATTATATGACGTCGTAGACAAAAAACAAATGAACATTCTTAGTTTTACGAATATTGTTGAAAGAATCTGGAAAGATGCGCACAAACATAATCGTAAAAAAACACGCACAAAGCATCTCTCTCTGTCTCTCTGTCTGTCTGTCATTCTCTCTCCACATTAAGAAAAAAGTTTGTTCTTCAAATTTTTAGCTTATTTGGTTTTTTTTGAAATTGTGTTATATAAGCTAAAAAAAATTCAATTCAATCTGACAAACAGGCAAATATGTACTGTTGGCACACACATACACAATTTTTTTCTGTAAATTTCTGAAAAGAATTCCCACTAGCTTTTAGTGTAATCCTGGTGGAATGCCTTTTTCTTTTTGTAGGAACAATCCTGGCATTGTCTACTTTCAGAAAAGCTGAGAGTTTTAGGAACCCATTTTTCTGCCTGGTCAAGCCTTATGCGTGTAGTTCTGCTCAAGTTTAGATACCTCTGTGGCGGTGAGGGTTGGTGGGAGGGGGGGGGGGAGGCAAGGGTAGCTTAGTGGTTAAGTCGCTTTGCTCGCGTGTTGACGGCCCGCGGGATCAAGCCCAGGTTCGAACCACGACCGAAATGGCCGTTCAAGGGGATTTTTCTCCCAAAAGTTTACATCAGTATCAACTCCAGTCCCCTTCATGGGATGATTAAAGTGTTTTAGACTTGACTTGACTTGACTTGAAAGTCCATTAGAGGAGATCCGATGCCCCAAGTGCGAATAACACGCGGAGCATCTTGTACACATGTTTACACACACACACTTTCTCTCTCACTCACCACACACACACACACACACACACACACACACACACACACACACACACACGCATGCACACACGCACGCACGCACGCACACACACACACACACACATCTTCTTTCTTCCTGACAGACACATTATGCTTGTTTATTTTCTTGTGTGAAAAAAAAGAAACAAAATTAAAGAAAAGGAAAAAAAATTACCAAACTGTGAAAGCAGACGAGGTTTTTAAGCTACGCATTAAATGCTTAGAGCCACTTGAAGCCAAAAGCCACTTTAAGATTTCTGTTATGTGAGGAGCAAGGTTGTGAACACATTGTATAAGAGGATTTTTCTTTTCTCTCCCTCCTTCCGTCCTTCCCTACTCCCTCCCCCTCTCTCCGCCATTTCTATTTCTTTCAGTTTTGTTCGTTCTTTCTCCTTTTTTCTCTAAAGAAGATGTGAAACGAGGGCGTTTTCCTCTCGATCCCATTTTACCTTTTTTCCTTTTATTTTCCTTACGTTTTTCGTTTATGTCTTTGTTTGTTTTTGTTTATTTTATTTTCTCTCTTTCTTTCTGTTTTTCTTTCTTTTCTTTTCTTTCTTTCTTTCTTTCGTTCGTTCTTTCTTCCTGTCTTTCTTTCTCCCTTCTTTTCTTTCTTTCTTTCTATCTTTCTTTCTATCTTTCTTCTTCCTTTCGTCCTGACTTTCTTTCTTTCTTTCTTTTCCTTTCTTTCTTTCTTCCTTCCTTCCTTACTTTTCCAGTGTGTTTTATTCCCTTTCTTTTTGTCTCTCTCTTTTTATCACTTTCCTGTCTTCTCCTTTTTTTCCATCTTCTTTCGTTCGGAATTAATGTGTAGATGATAAAGGACTATGAATTATGTATGTTTCTACATTTTGGGGTTAGTCGAAGTCGTACAGACAGACAGACAGATACACACACTCACGCACAAACACACATACACTTACACATATTCTCACACACACACACACTTACACATACTTACACACGCACGCACACACACACACATACACCCACACATATACGCACGCTTGCACGCACACACACCCACACACACTCCCACATACAAACTTACATATACACACAAAACGTAATACAACACAACACAATACGAACACACACACTCTCTCTCTCTCTCTCTCTCTCTCTCTCTCTCTCTCTCTCTCTCTCTCTCTCTCTCTCTCTCACTCTCTCTCTCTCACACACACACACAAACACACACACACACAACGCGCGCGCGCGCGCGCACACACACACACACACACAATCCCTCCCCCCTAACTCACTCACTCACTTACACATTTATTCACGAATTCGTTCCCTCACTCAACATGCTCCAATTCGTGCGCGTGCGAAATCCTACAGAGAGATAGATGTACATAATTATGCGTATGGAGAACTAGTCGGAGGAGACAGGCAGACACTAATAGAAAGACAGTCAGAAAGATGCTATGCATATCTACAATACTCACATCTGTGCTAGACCCCCTTTTTTATCATCTAAAGATCTACCTATGAATGCCTGCACACAGACACAGAGAGCTAGACAGACAGAAAGACAGACAGACTGATAAACACACACAAATATACGCACACCAAGGCACACACACACATACATACGCACACACAAAAACACATACACACACTCTCTCTCTTTCTCTTTCACACACACACACACACACAAACACACACACTCTCTCGTTTTCTCTCTCTGTCTGTCTCTCTCTCTCTCTCTCTCTCTCTCTCTCTCTCTCTCTCTCTCTCTCTCTCTCTCTCTCTCTTTCACACACACACACACACACACACACACACACACACACACACACACATACACACACACACATACACACACATATACACACACACACACACACATACACACACACACACACACACACCACACACACACACACACACACACACACACACACACACACACACACACACAACGACTCAGGAAAGGAGGAAAGTGAAGGGGGGACCTGGATAAAAGAGAATATTCGGGACTTCAGTCCTTCATCAATGCCAATGCCCCATGAGATGACTTCATTCTTAACTCCTTCGGGAGTCTTTTGGGATACTGAACTGCACTGAAATATTCAGACATTAATGAATGTGTGTGTGTGTGTGTGTGTGTGTGTGTGTGTGTGTGTGTGTGTGTGTGTGTGTGCGTGCGTGCATGCGTGCGCGCGCGCGTCAAGTCAAGTCAATTCAAATTCTTATTTCCAGATGGTACATTGAATAAGCAATGCAATTTTGTTTTGTTTTTTGCGTGAGTGTCTGTGTAAGTATGTGTATGTGTGTAAGTGTGTGTATGTGTGTAAGTGTGTGTATGTGTGTAAGTGTGTGTATGTGTGTGTGTCTTTATTTTGTGTGTATCTATGCCTCTGTGTGTGTGTGTGTCTGTGTGTCTTTGAGTGTGTGTGAACGTGAGCATATTTACGTGAGTGTGTGTTTGTGGTATGCACGCGAATGAGTGCGCTTGCGCATGTATATGTATATGTGTTTGTATACGTGTGTAAGCGGTCCATGCATGCGAGTGTTTGCATGTATGCCTGCGTATTATATATATATGTGCATGCATGTCTGTGTGTCTATCTGCCTGCCCATCTGCCTGTCTGTCTGTCTGCCTATCTTGTCTGCTCAAACCTAAACGTATCAAGGGAACTTAATGGTGGAAGGGACACTTCTGCACTTACACTGATTAATGGACACATCCCCACTAAGCGCTCGCTTGACTGTGCTCAGCAGCTCCCATGGCGTGTGGTATACCCAGCATCCTGGCTGCAGAGGCTGAGGTCAGGCCGTCTCTGGGAAGGGATGGCATCGCTGAGTGTTATCATCTGGTCAATGAGGGGAAGCTGGAGGCGAGGACGAAATGCCAAGATCTGGAGCTTCTCTGCACTAGTCCTGTTTGTTGTTGTCGTCGTTCAGTTCCACTTTCCTTCTGTGTCTGAGGGGTTTTGGTGTTGTTTTTTTGTCTGCTCTTTTTTGTTCGTGTTTGTTTTTATTTGTCTCCTGCTTGTTTTAAATGTGCCTTTCAGTTGTTGGTTTTGTTTGTTGTTTTGTTGTCTTTGTGGTGGTGGTGGTGGTGGTGGTGGTTAGTGTTATTCTTCTTTTTTGCTTTTGCTCATGTTCTTGTTCTTCTTGTTATTCATGTTTTTGTTCTTGTTATTTGCATTCTTCTTGCTGTTGTTGTTGTTGTTTTTCTTCTTCTTCTTCTTTGCACTTCTTCTTTTTCTTAATTCTTTTTCTTCTTAATTCTTCTTCTTCTTCTTCGCAATTCTCTTCTTCTTCTTCTTCTTCTTCTTCTTCTTCTTCTTCTTCTTCTTCTTCTTCTTCTTCTTCTTCTTCTTCTTCGTCGCACTCTTAACATTCTTCTTCACATTCTTCTTCTTTGCATTCTTCTTCGCATTCTTCCTCGCATTCTTCTTCGCATTCTTCTTCTGCGCATTCTTTTTCGCAATTCTTTCTCTTCGCAGTTCTATTTCACATTCTTTTTCGTTGCATTCTTCGCATTTTTATTTTTATTTATAAACTAAAACATGCACATAAGCACTAAAAATTATATCGATACATACACGCAAAAATACTCACATACCCAAGCAGACACATTAGTCGAAAGATAAGAGGATTAGATAGGAAGAATTTCAGCCTTCATGTCCAATTCTTGGTTAGCGTGTCTAGTCACGCAATATGTTTATACACCCAAACACAATCATAAAACACAATACCCATTGGTACATACACGTAAAAGCATATTCAAAGAGACAGACCTCACCTCACCTCACCTATCCTGCAATCCCTTGGACTTTGGGGGGACTAATGAGGACTTTGCAACCAGCTTCCTCCACTCCCCGCGGTCCTCTGCTTTCCGTAGCAATTCGTTCCACTCAAGGCCAGTCCACTCTCTGATGTTGTCTTCCCATCGTTTTCTCTGTCTGCCTCTTCGTTTTCCTCCTTGTACTGTTCCCTGTAGTAGGACAGTCCTGACACATCGGTCGATAGGCTAGAAGAACAGTTAGAGGGAAAGAAATTTCAGCATTCATGTCCACTTTGTCGTAAGCGTTTGTAGTCACGCAAGATGTACACATGCATACATACATGCATACATACATACATGCATACATGCATATATACACACATACATACATACAAATCTATATATACATGCATACATACATACAAACATACATACATACATATATACATACATATATACACACACATATATACATACATACATGCATACATACATGCATACATACATACATACATACATACATACATACATACATACATACATACATACATACATACATACATACATACATACATACATATACACATATACATATACATATACATACATACATACTATATACAATCATACATACATACATACATACATGCATACACACATATATACACACACTATACATTTGGTACACACACGTTTTAAAACCCACTCAGGTAGACAGACACACTAAAGTTGAAAAACTAGAAGAACAGACAAGTAGTGGGGGGAGAGGAGAGGAGGACTTTCAGCATTTCCTCCAAATTCGCCATAAGCTTTGTGGTCACACAAGATGTATAGTACATTTCGGGAAATAAACGCTAAAAAACACACTCCCATCTATAGACAGACACACACACATCACTTGAAAGACTAGACTTGCAGACGAGGAGTGTGGGAGGGGGAAGGGAAGGGAAGAGGAGGACTTTCAGCATTCATGTCTATCCAATTGCCAGTATGCTTTGTGGTCGCGCAAGATGTATAGTACATATTGGGAAATAAACGCTAAAAAACACACTCACATCAACACACACACACACACACGCACACACCTCAGTTGAAAGACTAGAAGAACATAGTACACAATAATGTGAGGGGTGGGGATAGGGGAGGAGGAATTTCAGCATTCATGTTGAATTCACTATTTGTACACACAAGATATACAATACATATTGGGACATAAACGCTATTAAAAAACACACACACTCAAACAAACAGACACACTTTAGTTGAAAAACTACAACAGACAAGTGGGGAACGGGGAGGAATTTCAGTATTTTCTCCAAATTCACAATAAGCTTTGTGGTCACACAAGATGTATTGTACATATAGGGAAATAAACGCTAATAAAACACACTCACATCTATACATACACACACACACACATCAGTTGAAAGACTAGAAGAATAGACTACATGTGGGAGGGGTGGGGGTGGGGGGTGGGGTAGGATTTTCAGCATCCCATGTCCAATTCTGCTGACACAAAGATGTACAATACATAATTAGGACATCAACTCTGAAAAGACACTCAGATAGACAGACACACACACATCAGTTGATAGACCAAAAGAACAGATTACAACTGTTGGTTGTGGAAGGGGGGGGGGGGTTGGGGGGGGGGGGGGGGGGGCTTTCAGCATTCATGTCCCTCCCATTCACACAGTCAGCTTTGTGTTCACACAAGATGTATAGCTCCAGACGAACCGAGGCGGATCAATAATACCACTTTTCCCTCCCTCGCTCTCTAAACTCATTCAGCGGTTTGTCCGACACATTTCTGCCTTGACAAACGCACTCGCCTGTCTCTCTCGCTTAGTTGTCTGCTAGATCTGCTAGTTGTTTTTTTGTTGGGTGGTTCTGGTATAGTATTTCTGTTCTGTTTCTTGTTTTGGGGGTTTTTTCGTTGGTTTTTTTTTCAAGTTTACTTGCTAGTAGTAGTTAGTAGTAGTAGTAGTAGTAGTAGTAGTAGTAGTAGTAGTAGTAGTAGTAGTAGTAGTAGTAGTAGCAGCGGCAGCAGCAGCAGAAGCAGAAGCAGCAGCAGCAGCAGAAGCAGAAGCAGCAGCAGCAGTAGCAGCAGCATCATTAAGCATTTCCCAGCTAAGACAGCATAACTGGGCGCCATGGTCTCAACATTATTTTAGGCCGAGTGGTGTGTGTGTGTGAGTGCATGTGGTGTGTGTGTGTGTGTGTGTGTGTGTGTGTGTGTGTGTGTGTGTGTGTGTGTGTGTGTGTGGTGTGTGTGTGTGTGTGTGTGTGTGTGGTGTGTTTTAGTGTGTGTTTTAGTGTGTGAGTGTGTGTGAGTGTGTGTGTGTGTGATTTGTCAGCCATCGTGAGCTCGTGTGATGAATGGATACAGCACTTGCGCTGGCCCCAAAGCGCTGCAAGCACGCATTCTGATGCTTTTGCCAGATTCCGTATATATCATACGTTGACAAGGTCGCATGCAAGAGCACACACACACACACATGCTTGCATTCTCTGCTCTGTCTCTTTGTCTGTGTCTATTTGTGCCTGTCTGTCTGTCTGTCTGTCTGTCTGTCTGTCTGTCTGTCTGTCTGTCTGTCTGTCTCTCTCTCTCTCTCTCTCTCTCTCTCTCTCTCTCTCTTCACAAAAAAATATCTGTTGGTATCCATGTGTGTGTTTTTTTCATATTATCATAAATATGCCTTTTTTTTTTCTTGCAGCTTTTCTTTTCTTTCATTTTGAGGGCTGGATGAAAAAAGTCTTGTTACTTAATCTATTACCCTCGTGAAATAAAATTTTCGTTTGCGTTTGCGTCTCTCTCTCCCCTCTCTCTCTCTACTCAATCTCCTCTCTCTTCCTCTCTCTCTTCTCATCTCTTTTCATCTCTCTCATCTCTCTCTCTCTCATCTCCTCCATCTCTCCTCTCTCTCTCTCTCTCTCTGTCTTTCTCTCTCTCTCTTATCTATCTATCTATCTATCTCTCTATCTATCTCCTTCTATCGATCTATCTATCTATCTATCTATCTCTCTATCTATCTCCGCTATCTATCTCTCTATCTATCTCTCTATCTATCTATCTATCTATCTGTCTGTCTGTCTGTCTATCTACTATCTGTCTATCTCTATCTGTCTGTCTATCTATCTATCTATCTGTCTGCCTGTCTATCTATCTATCTATCTCTATCTGTATGTCTGTCTATCTATCTATCTATCTACTCTATCTGTCTGTCTATCTGTCTATCTATCTATCTATCTATCTATCTCATCTTCTGTCTATCTGTCTGTCTATCTATCTATCTATCTAT
>CM054136.1:22040655-22065655 GCA_028751875.1 Rapana venosa | reverse complement strand
GGGGGGGGGGGGCGTTCATGGGATCTTGTGCGCGGCGGCGTGGTTTTGGATGCGGCTGTGAGTTCTGTGTTGGGGGTGTGCGTGGTGTGTGTGTGTGTGTGTTGTGTGTGTGACGTATGTGTTTGTGCGCGTGTGTATGTGCATGTGTGTGTGCGGGCGTGTATGTACGTGTGTTTGGTTGGGTGTGTGCGGGGAGTGTGTGCGCGCGCGCGTGTGTGTTTATGAGCGCGTGTGTATGTATGTATGTATGTTTGTATGTATGTGTGTGTATTCGTGTGTTTATGAGTGTGTGCGGAAGCGCGCGCACGTGGTAGCATAATTACGCGTGTGTGTTTATCTGTATATCTCAGTTTGTGTTCCTTGTGCATGTGTCTGTTATGTAGTATATATCTGGGTGAAGGAAAACAAACATGTGTGTGATTCTCAATATCCTGTTTCATTCAGCTGAAGCTCCTACACATCTAGCCAGCCTCTGTCTACCACATTAGCAACATACGGCTCCACATCCCAGAACGCACAGAGTTCATGGCTTTGGAAATTCCAGAAGTAATGCCCCATCAGAAGGGTAATTAGCTCTAGAGTAAAAAAGCACGGATTTTTCTCCCCAGTATGAAACCATCAATTTTCTCTCGAGTTTGACGGCAGCGTAATGCATACACGCTGTTTCCTACAATCGCTGTTAGTTTATAAGGTGTTTCAGGGGAATGTAGCAGTTTGTCTGTAATCACTCACAGAGAGACAGAGAGAGACAGACATATAGACAGACGTACAGACAGACACAGAGACAGAGAGAGAATTTTTTTTTTTTTTAAAACTAGATAGTGTATTTCCAGATCTGTTTGTGCGCGCGCGCACACACACACACACACAAATACACACACACACACACATGCACTCACACACACACACACACTTACACACACACACACACGCATACACACACACAGCCATATAAAATAACGGACGCGCGCGCACGCGATTACGCGCTTGCATACGTATATGCGTCTGCGTGCTAACATATTGCTAACAGAAACCATCTTTCCCGTAAAGTAGTTTTTGATTATCTTTTCCCTCCTACTACAGTTTGATACACGGAAAGCCTCCACTCCCCCTCTTCCACCTCCCCCCCCCCCCCCCCCCCCCCCCCCCCCCCCCCCCACACACACACACCCTCCCCTCCCCCCTCCCCCTCTCCGTCCCCAATCTCTGTCCGTTTAGCTCCTGTTATTCCTATCATAATTACACTCGGCGGCAACAACCTCTCTCTCTCTCTCCCCCTACCTCCCTCCCCCCCCCCCCTCTCTCTCTCTCGCTCTCTCACGGATGAGACTATAAATCGAGGTCCCGTGTGCAAACGCACGCAGAACATCTTGCGCACACGTTAAACCCGTTCCGCTTTTCGGAAGAAGTAGGCCAGTGTGTGCCGGTGGGAACGGATGACAAAATTTACAAAACCGCATACACACGGGGACTAGATGTAAAAAAGCACATCACTGGTAAATCCTTTATCCTCGAAATAAAAGGATAAATAAAGAATCTCTCTCTCTCTCTCTCTCTCTCTCTCTCTCTCTCTCTCTCTCTCTCTCTCTCTCTCTTAATGTGTATATAGGGCTGGGCACACATGAATATGTGTGTGTGTGTGTGTGTGTGAGTGAGTAGGTATGAGCACGCATACCAGTATTGGAAGATGAGAGCGGAAAGAAAGTAGTCCTGTGTATTGTTGAAATAGCTGATGTTAGATCTGTCATTTTCTTGATGCTTTGTGGCTCGCTGTCTTCGTACATCAAATAATGTTTATTGCCTGATTTTGTCTGTGCAAATGTATGGTTATGATATTTTGATGATTATGACATGTGTCTATTATCTTGTATGTGAGGTAATGTCATGCGAATGGATATGTATCCCGGATGTGTGTGAGTGTGTATGTGTGTGTGGTGTGCGTGCGTGCGTGCGTAAGTGTGTGTGTGTGTGTGTGTGTGTGTGTGTGCGTGCGCCTCCTATTTAGCCTCGACTTTTGGGGGAGTGTTGTTTATTTAAGGGAGGCGGTGTTGGGAAGGGGAGTTTTTTCTTGTTTAATTTGTTTTGTTTATTAATTTGATTTTTTGATTTTTTTGAATAATTAAATGGGAGTTTGAGTGAAATATTTCATTGTTATTTGAAATCATCTTGTTTATTAATTAATTGATTTATTCATGCTTGTTTTCAATTTTTCCCCATGAGGGCCTGGTGTAAAGAAGCCTCTGGCTTATCCATTTACCCTTATTAAAATATTCGAGTTCGAGTTCGAGTTCTCTCTCTCTCTCTCTCTCTCTCTCTCTCTCTCTCTCTCTCTCTCTCTCTCTCTCTCTCTGTCTCTCTCTGTCTCTCTCTCTCTCTCTCTCTCTCATATGAATGGCATGCATTGATAATATTTGTCCAGCATATGTTGCTTTAAGACAAAAATACATGTTTAAGTACATGCTAAATAGCATTGAAAAATACCAGTATTACCATAATTATTTGTTATACTAAATGACAGTTGTATAGTTAGTTACTCGAAGAGTTGCTAAGTTTGTTGGTTGTTTTTTTTTTTAATGCTTGTCGACAGAGAGACCAACATGTTCTAACAGTTAATGCATAGATATACACAAGAATTCTATTTGGTTGTTGAGTATTTTTTGTTTTCATTCTTTTTAGTTTGTACTCTTTGCGTTATGTTCCTTTATGTTTCATGTCAGGTTTATTGTGTTCTTTATATTTGTTTGTTGCGTGCGTGCTATTTTGTATGCAGGTCGGTGGACTTAATTCAAATTTGCATTCGTTGAGTATGTGTGTGTGTGTGTGTGTGTGTGTGTGTGTGTGTGTGTGTGTGTGTGTGTGTGTGTGTGTGTGTGTGTGTGCATGTGTGTGTTTGTGTGCGCAAGCTTGCGATAACAATTAATGTATGATAACAATTAATGTCTTCGGTTACATGTAGTTATTGGAGATTCCTTTTCCTCTTTCGGTTTTCATCATTTCCTTGTTGCAAAAAAACATATTGCTTAAATTGTGTTCATACTGTGCTCCTTGCAAAATAAGAGAAAAGACTGTATTGTTAATGGCAATAAATTACTTTCAGTGTTCAGTGTTCAGTGTTCAGTGTTCTCTCTCTCTCTCTCTCTCTCTCTCTCTCTCTCTCTCCCTGTCTCTCTTGTCTGTTCTTCCTTCCTTCTTTTCTGTCTGTTTAGGTTCCGTACTGTTTCCTGTACTCTCCGTTTATTTTCCTATCATCCCCCCCCCCCCCCCCCCCCCCCCCCCCCCCCCCCCCCCCCCCCCCTACTCATTCCTAAGTGCACTCCCCTCTCTCGCAATATGTTCAATCTTCATGAAGTCGGGATATCTATATCACCGGCAATGTACCTTTTTTTTGTTTTGTTTGGGGGGGGGGGGGGGGGGGGGGGGGGGATGCACACTTTGTGTCTTTACCGCTGAATAAGCCTACAATCATAAACGATACGTTTTTACAAGCGCTGTTGTCAGCTTTTTTTGGGGGGAACAGGGGTGAAAGCGTGTATACAGCCTGTGACGTGAATACTTCTTAACTTTACGGGGGATTGAACATAGTGCCTCTTTCTCCGTCTCCTCTCGTGTTGTACGATCGTGATCTTCTCAAGCCAAGTGTGGCCTCAGCGTAGTGCTAGCTAGCTATAATTATGTGTGAGTCTTTAGGATGAGACTATACACCCAGGCCCCGTGTGCAAACGCACGCAGAACATCTTGCGCACACGTCAAATCCTGTTCCGCTTTTCGTACGAGTAGGGCATTGTGTGCCGGTGGGAACAGATGACACAATTTACAAAGCCGCATACACACGGGGTCTGGATGTAAAGAAGTACATAAGTGCTTATTCCATTATTCTCGATAAAAAAGAATTTTTTAATTCGAATTTTAAATTTCAAAATAAGACCAAGAGGTCTTCACGAAGACACACCGCTGGCCAAAACAGTTTCCCAGCACATCATCAAGTATGTTCAATGACGCATAGGTTGTTTTCTGTTTCTAAAATCCTCTGAAAGTTGTAGTACTATCAACACCATGATTGTGTTTTTCCATAAAAGTGAACATTGTACTGCATGCTTCTGCCGATGGGTGGTAAAATAAATGAGTGAGTTTAAGGTGGGTTGTTGGTTGTGTGGGTGGTTGGTTAGTTGGTTGGTTGGCTTGTTATTTGGTAGGTTGATTGGTTGGTTGGTTGGTTTGCTGGTTGGTTGGTTGGTTAGTTGATTGGTTGGCTGGTTTTCTGGTTGGTTGGTTGATTGGTTGGTTGGCTGGTTTGCTGGTTGGTTGGTCGGGTGTTTGGATGGTCGGCTTGATGGTTGATTGGCTAATTGGATAGTTGTGGCTGGTTGGTTGGCTGGTTGGTTGGCTGGCTGGTAGGCTGGTTATTTTTTTGGTTGATTGGTAGGCTGGTTAGTAAGTTGGTTGATCAATTTCTTGCTTAGTTGGTTGTATGGGTTGTTTTTTAAAAAATAATTTCAAATAAGAAAACTACATTCATGATAGATAATCGTGGGAAAGACGAATATACTCATCACTACATTCCTTTTCTCAGTACGAAATGACTCTGCTCACGCATTTCATAGTCAGAAAGATTGTATTCCCACAGAGAGAGATGACGGCGGTGAGTTGACTTTGCATGCATGAATTAAAATGATAAAGCATTATATAACATGAAAGTACACTAAGATAAAGTAAAAAGGTAAAGGGAAAAGGTGTTCCCATAACTTATGCGGTCGTTGAGGGAGTGAGGCATCAGAGACCTCAATTTCTCCAGGGGCCAGCATCTTGAGGGCGGCGCCCATCTCCTCTCCCTCGCTGCTTTACCTTCCCTGACCCTAAAGAGGGCAGGTACACATTTACAGCTGGGTGAACTGGGGTTACTGTACTGAAACAAAAGCGCACTCAAAGAAAGTAAGATAAAATCATACACAATCGGAGTTAATAAAAATAATGCAAAGTAAAATGATGTAAATCAAACTATAAAAAAAGAAGAAATAGTATTAAACAAAATTTTAAAATCAACAATATAAAATAAGACAAATAAAAAATACAATTCATTTTTAAATGGAAATGAGATAAGGAACAATAAAACTATTCGAAAGTAAGATCTAAAAATACAAAACACACAAAACAATTCTTGCCTGCCAAAGTAGAAATTTATGCAGAGAAATCGTGTCAAGTGTTAGACAGAAGGTGTCTTCTTTATGTGAAAAGTTTGGTCGCTGTTATTTTTGCTGATCTGCTTGTAGATATTAAACGCTCGAGTTAGTATGCCACTTCAGGAAAAATATAGCGACTTTGATTTAACAAGTAGCCACAGTTTGCGGCCTTTTTGCGCTTCTCCAGCTTCTTTGGTCACACTCCACTTTTAATGTCGCCATTTTCTTCTGTGGTTTTCGGTGTGTTGTATTTATACAAAGTCAAACACACGTACGCCAAGTATCATTGTCTCGGCATTTTTATTAACATATTGTTGTGCAAAAGACAGTCATTTCTTTGCCATATACTAGTCTCTCAACCACAAGAGACAGACGTAAGGTTTATTTCCTCAATCCCTAGTTAATTATATATATACAATATGTTTTTCCATTTTTAGAAAAAGCTTTAAATATATAGGCTACACTCCACCTTTAGCTCCCAGGTCATGTGATATCTTCTATAAAGCGCTAGTCAAAATAAATATTTTCTGCTGATTTTCAGACTGTTTTTAAAGTATGAAAAAATATACTCTCTACTTGTTTTGTTTTGGGGGTCTTTTGGGTGTGAGAAAATTGGAATATATCATCAAATCAGCATTGCTTGTGTTCCTACAGTGCTGACCCCTTGCATACAACTTGTAGTTAGGAAGCTTATCAGGCTGCAAAGGACTGAGAGGGGGAAGGGGGGTACAGTGTTTGGTAGAGAAAAAAAAAAGAAACAATCCTCTTTTGTGGAAAATCACATGAGTTTTAAGTCAGGGGCTAGTCTTTCACAAAAAGTGCTGGCTTTTCTTTCTTTTAAATTTATGTGGATAGCTTTAGTACGAGGGTATGAATGCAAGAGTGATATAGGAAAACATAGAGAAAAGCAGCAAAAAAAATAAAGATGGTGTGTAGCCCAAATCAGCCGAGATTTCCACCTCAATAACACTCAATACAGAAGAAGACACTGTTTGACCCGGAAAGTAACTAATGGTGGAGCGTGGCCTCTCCAGCAATGGCATTGCCATGCCCCCCTCCCTTTCCTATCGTCTCTCTCCCCCTCATCCTCGCTGCCTATGGTACAGGAAGAGAGAAGAAGCATCTATCATGGCTGTTCTGTTCTGAGTTGTCTCCTGCCTGCTATGGTTTAGTACCAGTTGCATCTTCTAGAAGATGAGAGACAGAGAGGGGGAGGATAGAGAGAGAGAGAGAGAAGAGAGAGAGAGAGAAAGAGAGAGAGAGAGAGACAGAGAGCAGAGACAGAGACAGAGAGACAGAGACAGACAGAGAGAGACAGAGACAGACACAGAGAGAGAGACAGAGAGAGAGAGAGAGAGAGAGAGAGAGAGAGAGAGAGAGAGAGAGAGGAGAGAGAGAGAGAGAGAGAGAGAAAAGGATTTTAAAAAATATATTTTATTTTATTCTTTTATATGGAGGATAATGCAATAAGCACTTATATGCTTTTTTTACATCCAGATGGGAGAGAGAGAGGGACAGACAGACAGACAGGCATATAGACGGATAGCCAGGCAGATATGTATTTCTTTGATTGTTATTATTTTATTTTGAAGATAAATGAATAAGCACTCGTGTGGGTTTTTTTAAATTTTATATCCAGTTCCCATGTCCATGCGGTTTTGTAAACTTTGCCACCCCTTCCCATCCGGTACACAACAATGGCCTGCTCATCCAAACAGCAGAACAGGTTTTAACATGTAAACAAGATGTTCTGAGTTTCAAGAGAGAGAGAGAGAGAGAGGACAGGCAGACAGACAGACAAACAGGCAGACAGACAGACAGAGACAGAGAGGGACACGCACGGACAGACAGGAAAAAAAGGGAGAAAGCAGAGACTAGTAGAAGGAGAATCAGAATCAGGGAGAGGGCGAGAAAGCAAATTAATGGAGACATCGGTTGTAGAGTGCAAAATTATTGTTGATAATAAATGATGAAGAAAAAGAAAGATGTTGCTTTAATTTTTTTTTTTACGAAATGTGTCACTATATTTTTTTTAAAAAGCACAAAAAATAATACAGAAGATAACAAAACACATCAATGTGGAAATAGTTCACTATGTTGCTTGCACTGAATGAACTTATTTTTCCATTCACTTTAAATGATGTTGACTGAAACCTTGCCCAACACCCGCGCGCGCGCGCATACACGTGCGTAGGTACGCATGTAAGTATGCACGCACAGTATATACACACACACTCTCTCTCTCTCTCTCCTCTCTCTCTATTCTCTCTCTTCTCTTACTCTCTCTTTCTCTAATAAATATTATTTTGGGGACGGAATAGCCTAGTGGTTAGAACACTGCGCTCGCAATCTGACGACCCGGGTTCGATTCCCGTTCAAGGGGATATTTTCCCTTGGAGCTAACATCAGTGCAGACTCCACTCTCCCCAAGAGTCCTTCGGATGAGACTATAAACCGACGCCCCGTGTTCGAACGTAAGCAGAACATCTTGCGCACTCGTTAAATCCTGTTCCGCTCTTCGTAAAAGTAGACCATTGTGTGCCGGTGGGAACAGAAGACAGAATTTACAAAACCGCATACACACGGGGACTGATGTTAAAAAGCACATAAGTGCTTATTCCATTATCCTCGATATAAAAGAATCAAAACAAAATTTAAAACTCTGTCGGTCGGTCTGTCTGTCTGACTGTCTGTCTGTATGTCTGTCTCCCTCCCTCTCTCTCTCTCTCTCTCTCTCTCTCTCTCTCTCTCTCTCTCTCTCTCTCTCTCTCTCTCTCTTCTCTCTCTCTCTCTCTCTCTCGTCCATTGCCTGTCGCTTTATTAATTTTCTTTATTGCATTCACTTTTTTATTCCTAACATGTTTTTGATGTGCTAAGGTTTTTGTTTGTTTGTGTGTTTTTTGTTGTTTTTTTTAGGGGGGGGGGGGGGGGAGGTGATTGTGTTTGCTCTTAGACGGATGTTTTCTTCTTCTTCTTCTTCTTCTTCTTTCTTCTTCTTCTTCTCCTTCTTCTTCTTCTCCTTCTTCTTCTTCTTTTCTTCTTCTTCTTCTTCTTCTTCTTCTTTCTTCTTCTTCTTCTTCTTCTTCTTCTTTCTTCTTCTCCTTCTTCTTCTTCTTCTTCTTCTTCTTCTCCTTCTTCTTTTCTTCTTCTTCTTTCTTTCTTCTTCTTCTTCTCCTTCTTCTTCTCCTTCTTCTTCTTCTTCTTCTTCTTCTCTTCTTCTTCTTCTTCTTCTTTTCTTCTTCTTCTTCTCTCCTTCTTCTTCTTCTTCTTCTCTTCTTCTTCTTCTTCTCTTCTTCTTCTTTTTCTTCTCCTTTCCTTTTCTTCTTCTTTTCTTTTTCTTTTCCCTTCTTCTTCTTCTTTTCTTCTCCTTTTTTCTTCTTTTCTCCTTCTTCTACTTTTTTTCTTCTTTTTCTTCTTCTCCCTTCTCCTTCTTCTACTTCTTCTCTTCTTCTTCTTCTTCTTCTTCTTCTTCTTCTCCTTCTCCTTCTTCTTACTTCTTCTTTTCTTCCTTCTTCTTCTTCTTTTCTTCTTCTCCTTCTCCTTCTTCTACTTCTTCTTCTTCTTCTTCTTCTTTCTTCTTCTTTTCTTCTTATTTTCTTCTTCTTCTTTACTTCTTCTTCCTCTTCTTCTTCTTCTTCTTCTTCTTCTTCTTCTTCTTCTTTCTTCTATTCTACTTCTTCTTCTCTTCTTCTTCTTCTTCTTCTTTTTTCTACTTCTACTTCTTTTTCTTCTTCTCCTCCTCTCCTCTCCTCCTTCTCCTCTTCCTCCTCCTTCTCCTCCTCCTCTCTCTCCTCCTCCTCCTCCTCTTTTCTTCTTCTTCTTCTTCTTCTTCTTCGCATTCTTCGCATTCTTCTTCGCATTCTTCTTCGCATTCTTCTTCGCATTCTTCTTTTTTTCTCTGTCTTTCTGTCTGTCTCTCTGTCTCTGCCTGTCTGTTTGTCTGTCGCTCTCTCTCTCGCTCGCTCTCTCTCTCTCACTCTCTCTCGCTTCTCTCTCTCTCTCTCTCTCTCTCTCTCTCTCTCTCTCTCTCTCTCTCTCTCTCTCCTAACCTCGCTTCTAAGGATATCAGAGCCATTTTCACCAAACTGCTCCCTTTCATCACACGTTAGGATATTAGAAAAAGGGGTATCACTGACAGTTTTATCACAATCTGTCGTATTACATCATAGAAATCATTGTTCACTGTTCAGATCAAGAACAAATGTCAGAACCTAATCTGCGTGTGTCTACGTGTGTGAATGGGGAGGGAGGATGGGGGGGTGGGGGGGGGGGAGACGGTGTTTAGGCAGGGGGATTGGGGAAACAAAGAGATGTGTATGTGTGCGCGTGCATGCATACGCGCTTAAGTTCGCACACATGCGTGTGTGCGCACGAGGCGTTCCTGCGTGCGTGCGTGGTGTGTGTGGTTTGTGTGTGTGTATGTGTCTGTTTTTGTGTGTTTGCATGTGAACATTTGTGTTTGTGTGTTAACAGATATGTGTGTTTGCGGCTTGCGTGCTTGCGTGTGTGTGTATGCGCGGGGTGCGCGTACGTGCATGCGTGCGTGCGTGTGTGAGCCTGCATGTAAAGGTTTGTGTATATATGTTTGGATCTCTGTGTGTGTTTGTGTGAGAGATAGACAGACAGACACAGAGAGAGACAGTGAGAGAGAGACAGACAGAAAGAAACAGAGATAAATGGGCAAAGAGAGTGAGACAGACAGACAGAGACAGAGAGAGAGAAAGACAGACAGAGAGAGAGAGGGGTGGAGAGAGATGAGAGAGAGGGAGGAAGCAGACAGACAGCAGAGACAGAGGATGAGAGAAAGAAGATCTGTATTTGTGTAGATTAGAGAGAGAGAGAGGGGAGAGAGAGAGAGAGGAGAGAGAGAAAGACATGAGAAGACAAGGGGACTGAGAGAAGAAGACTGAGTGTAGATAGAGAGAGAAGAGACGAGAGAAGAGAAAGAAACAGAGACAGACAGACAGACAGAGTCACAGAGACAGACAGACAAACAGACAGACAAACAGACAGAGAGACCAGAGTGCTGTTATGTCTTGTCACAAGCATTTGCGGTGTAAAATTTCTTTTGCCTTCCCCAGAGAGAAGATTGGTCCTGAGAGAGTCTCGTAAAAAAACCATTGCCACCTTGCAAATAAAAAAAGAAAAAATATATGACTCTCTTTCCGTCTGTCTGTCGGTCTGTCTGTCTGTCTATATGTCTATGTATATTTCTGCTTGTCCATCTGTCCGGGTTTGTTTTTCTAGTTATTTAATTCTCTCTTTCTGTACCTCTGCCTGATTGCCTGGGTTGTTTTGTTGTTTTTTTCTCAAAACAGTGTTCGTTTTGGCGATCTGTATTTGTCTTTGTCACTGCTTCTGTCTGTCTGTATGTTGTCTGTCTGTCTGTCTGTCTATTTATTTGTTTGTCTGTCAATCCCTGTCTCTCTGTTTTTCTATCTGTCAGGACTCTGCCTGTCTTTCTTGTCTGTCTGTCTTTCTTCTCTGTTTGTGTGTGTGTTGTCTGTCTGTATTATGTGCGAGTATGTGTGTGTGTTTCTGTGTCTGTCTGTCTGTCTGTTGTTTTTGGTCTGTCTTTTGGTATGTCTCTCTCTCTCTGTCTCTGTCTTCTGTCTGTTTCTTCTCTCTGTCTCTTGTCTTCTGTCTTTTTCTCGTCTGTTTTTCTCTCTCTCTCTCTCTCTCTCTCTCTCTCTCTCTCCCTTCTCCCTCCTTCCCCTCCCCTCCCCCCACACCCTTTACCTTCACGTTTAAAGCCGTTAACAGGTATTAAAGCCATTCATTCCATGAAGTGGCTCTCTTTCTTCATAAATTATTATAGAAAAAGAATCTTACCCCTGACACTTTTTATCACAACTTCTCAAGCCACATCATAGAAATTATTGCCCAGTTGTTCAGATCGAGTGTTAAATCTGAAAGACAGAGAGAGAGAGAGAAAGAGAGAGAGGAGAGAAGAGAGAGAGAGAGAGAGAGGAGAGAGAGAGAGAGAGAGAGAGAGAGAGAGAAATAGAGAGAGAGAGAGAAACAGGTGGACAGTGAAACAGACAGACTGACCGAGAAACAGACAGACAAAGAAACAGAGAGACAGACAAAGAAACAGACAGACAGATAAAGAAAAAGATAGAAAGACAAACAGACAGAGAAACAGAAAGACAAACAGAGAAACAGACAGAGAAACAGAAAGACATACCAACAGACATAGAAACAGACAGACAGAGACAGACAGTGAGGAAGATATTTATACAGGCAGACAGGAAGACAGAAAGACAGACAGGCAGACAGAGAAACATACCTCTGTCTGGGAAGACATACCAACAGACAGAAAAACAGAGAGACAGACAGACAGAGAGGAAGACATGTATACAGACAGACAGGGAGACAGACAGACAGACAGACAGAGAGGAAGACATGTATACAGACAGACAGGAAGACAGAAAGATAGACAGACGGACAGACATGTGGAGGAGGGGTGAGGGGAAGGGTCAGTGCGGTTATGCCTTGTCACAAGCACTTAGTGGTGTGACATTTCTTTTGCAGTCCCCAGAGAGAAGCTTGGCCCCAGAGGGAGCCTGTCACACTGTGGTCACCTTGCATAAAGTTATCTATCTGACGGTCTGTCTGTCTGTCTGTCTGTCTGACTGTCTGTCTGCCTGTCTGTCTGTCTGCCTGTTAGTATGTATGTCTTCCTGCCTCTGTATTCGGGTCGCTGTCTGTCTCTCATTCTGTCTCTCTGTCTCTGTTCTTCTGTGTATGTGTGTGTCTGTCTGTCTGTCTGTCTCTCTCTCTCTCTGTCTCTCTCTGTCTCTCTCTGTCTCTCTCTGTCTCTCTCTCTCTCTCTCTCTCTCTCTCTTCTCTCTCTCTCTTTCTCTTTTGGCCGATTCTCTTCTATATTATGGAGGTTTTTGCTTTGTTTGGCTCTGTTTTGGTTTGGGTTTGGGGTTGTTGTTTTTTTGGAGGGAGAACTATAAGATGTATCCCTAAGGGCGGGGACTGGATGTAAAAAAGCACATGGGTTCTTATTCATTATCCTCGAAATAAAAGAATTTGTCATTTGTCATTGTCATTGTCCCTATCTCTGCCTCTGTTCTTCTGTGTATGTGTGTGCATCTGTCTGTCTGTCTGTCTTTCTCTGTCTATCCTAGTATCCGTCTCTTTCTCTCTGTATGCATGCATGTGTTCATGTATGTATGTATGTATGCATGTATTTATGTATGGATGGCTGGCTTTATCTTTCTATCTTCTATCTCTGTCTCTTTTTTCCTGATATCTCCGTCTCTATGTCTCTCTCTCTCTCTCTCTCTCTCACACACACACACACACACACACACACACACACACACACACACACACACACACACACACACACACACACACACACATGTTCTGTTATCTGTTATTTGTGCTCTGTTATCTCTCTTATCCGGATCAGTCTTAGACCACGGTCCAGCCCTCACCGAGTTTGTACACTGATGTGACGAGGCCTGTCTGGAGCTAAATGTTTCTAAAACTAAAGATTTTCTTATCGATTTCAGAAGTTCAGGGCACATTCTGAAGAATATTATTATCCATAATCAAGAAGTTGAAAACGTGTCGAACGAACTATAAGTATCTGGGAACTGTTTTCGACCACAAGTCAAACCACAAGTTAACACTAACGCTATTGTCAAAAAGCGACAACAACGTGTGTATTGTTCTTGTTTCCTTGTTTTTCCATTGTTTTACAAGTTTTGCTTCCATTTATTGGTACAATAACAGTATTAGAAACAAGCATGGTCTACAGAGAATTGTAAGAATCTGCTCACAAATAACTGGAGAAGAACAAAGAGATCTCAAGTCGTTCTGCAATCAGCAGCTTGTACACAAAGCGACTGCCATTTTGGCCGATCCCTCCCATGCTTTGTTTCCAGTATTTCAGTTGTTGCCTTCGGAACGCCGTTTTCAGTGCCCCAACAGCAAAACAAACAGAACAAGAAATTCTTTTGTGGCAGTAATCATTCGATTTGTAAATTCCCAATGACATTGACTACCTAGTTTTTGCACACACACACACACACACACACTCTCTCTCTCTCTCTCTCTCTCTCTCTCTCTCTCTCTCTCTCTCTCTCTCTCTCTCTCTCTCTTTGTCTAATCCCAAGGTCTAAACCATTTGCATAGGTAAAAAGAAAACAAGTTCAGTACTGTGAGAAGACAGAGCATTTATAACTGAAGCCAGAGACCTTTGGCCGCACTCCACATTTAACGTTCTACCGATTTTCCTTTTGTTGGTCATATAAACTCAAACGCGCTAAATACAGCACTTACCGTGGCATCCCCCCCCCTCCCCCCCTCCAAAGTAAAAAGCTTTCTTTTTTATTAACTAAAGACTAGCTCCTTACTCAAAACTCAATGAACTTGTACAAATTTGTCAACTTTGAATTTTAAAATGTGTACAACAAAGTCTGTACTCCTTCATTTCTTAGTCGTCTGCTAGCCTCCCAACTACCATACATTATGTCCTGGCGACAGGGCATCAGACTGGCAGGGAAAGTCTTCAAAGATGCACAAGATTCAGCGTCCTGAGGAAGATTATGTGGCCGGCGGAGATAACCCTGCAAACCAATCTCTACGGCACATGAGAGAAGCTGGAAAGGATATACCATTGTTTGTTGTCCCAGAAAAAATCTGATGGTGTAAAGCAAACGAGAGAAGAAGACATACGTGCACGGTGTCATCAGCGTAGAAACGCAGTCAATCTTCAGAAAATGATTCTTTCCAACAGTCTTGCGAATACCTAACCTTAAGCTATATCCTTAACTCTTCCCCCCCAAAAAAAAAATAAACCCAGTCACACAGAGCAAGGTTTTATGCACTGAAAAATCTTTTAGAATGAGCAAAACTTGACCCGAGTAGAACTCCATAGAATGGACTACTTCACCCGGAAGCTTGAAACTGGAGTACAACCTTGGCTTCTCAGGGAAGACATCTGTCATCGTTCAGTATTCTAGCCCCTCTCGAGCACTCAGGCTGCTCTCTGTCTGTCTGTCTGTCTGTCTGTCTCTCTATCTGTCTGTATCTCTCTCCCTCTCTCTCTCTCTCTCTCTCTCTCTCTCTCTCTCTCTCTCTCTCTCACACACACACACACACATTCTGTTTCTCTCTGTCTCTCATTTTTTTCTCTTTCTCCTTCTCTCTCTCCCTTTCTCTATTTCTATCTGTTCCTCTGTCTCTGTCTCCCTGTCTCTGTCTCTTTCTCTCATCCTGCTGCCTTTTTCTGCTTCCTTCTATCTTGCTGATGATGATGGAGCTTTGGTGGTGGTTGTGGTAGCGGTAGTGGTGGTGATGGAGGTGGTGGCGGCTGAGGTTGTTTTCCTCTCTCACACTGTTGTGGCTGTGTGTTGCTGCTGGAGCTTCCTCCTCCCTCCTGATGATGGTGGGGCTGTTGGTGGTGGTGATGGTGGTGGTGATGGTGGTGGTGATGGTGGTGGTGGTGGTGGTGGTGATGGTGGTGGTGGTAGATGTTGTTGTTTTGGTGGCGATGGTGGTGGTGATGGTGGTAGATGTGGTTGTTTTGGTGGCCATGATGGTGGTGATGGTGGTGATGGTGGTGGTAGATGTGGTTGTTTTGGTGGCGATGGTGGTGGTGATAGTAGTGGTATTGGTGGTGGGAGTGGTGATAGTGATGATGATGATGATAATGGTGATGATGATGATGATGATGATGATGATGTTGATGATGATGATGCCAGTAATACTAGAAGTAGTAACGATAATAATGACAATGATACTAATAATGGCAATAATAATTATACTAATAATAACAAAAAGAAGAACAACAAGAACAACAGCAACAACAATAACAATACTACTAAACAACAACTTGCATTTTATAGCTGGCATGCAGCTCAAAAACTGGCACCGATTCAAAGACTTACCGGCAACACTGAGGTGTCGCTGACAAAGACACAGGTCTGGTAAACAGGAGAGGGGGAAGCGCTGACCTGTTTCTCCAGGTGGGCACAAGGAAGGATGCAGCGCTAGTCAGGGCAGGGTCCTCAGTAGACAACATACTGCACAACATGGCGTGAAGTCATCTGCCAATGGCTGTGTGCGTGTTGAGTGCAATGAGTGGCATGCGTGGGTATACGGGTACCTGTGCTGGGCAGTTGCACGCACGTAGGTACATTGCATTAAGGACAAATTAAACGAACTGTGGTGGTGGTGGTGATGCTGGTGGTGGCAAAGGAGGTGGTGGTGGTGGTGGTGGTGGCGAAGGAGGTTGTGGTGGTGGTGGTTGGAGGTGGTTGTTAGTTTGATGCAGTTTTCTTTCTGTTTTAGATTATTGTTGGGGGTTTTGGTGCTGTATTTATTGCTGTTGTCTATTTGTTGTTTGGTTGTTGTTTTTTATTGCTGTTTGTTCTTAGTGTTGTTTTTTCGTTGATTGTTATTTACTGTCTTGTTTTAAAATGTTATTTAGTTGTTTTTTTTCTTATGAGGGGGGTGTGGGTGGCATTTTTGCTTGTCTTGTTGTTGCTGTTGTTTTTTGTTTTGTTTAGGGGGTAGCTGTTACTGTTCAGCTTTTGTTTGTATTGTCTTTTTGTTCATTATTTATTTGTAGTTGTCGTTTATTGGAGATTTTGTGTTTGTTATTGCTTCTGTCATTTTTCTTAATTATTGTTTGAACATCTGTTATGTTATTTCCAAATACATGCATCAGTGCAGAGGAATCAAAATTGATTAAACCACGCTGATACAAAGATGTTGAGACACTTAGGATTATTCTACATGTATTTACTCAAACACACGCATTAAACAAAGTATAAAGCAAGGTGTTTGAAAACTGTAATACGTGCACACGTCTCATCAAGGACGTACTTACAATCTCAGAGGGATTCCCAGGTGTGATGACTGAAACTGTGCATATATTCAGGGTGACCCCAAAGATGTTTAAACCGGTGAACACGCAACACAACACAACAACAACAACAGTTGCGTTTTATAGCTAGCATGCAGCCCCAAAACTGGCGCCGATTCAAAGACTTACCGGCAACACTGAGGTGTCACTGACGAAGACACAGGTCTGGTAAACAGGAGAGGGGGAAGCGCTGACCTGTTTCTTCAGGTCGGCACAAGGAAGGAGGCAGCGATAGTCAGGGCAGGGTCCTCGGTAGACAACATACTGCACAACATGGCGTGAAGTCATCTGCGAATGAGGTGTGCATGTTGAGTGCACTGGCATGCGTGGGTATAGGGGTACATGTGCTGGGCAGTTGCACGCACGTACATTGCATTAAGGACAAATTAAATGAACTGTGGTGGTGGTGGTGATGCTGGTGGTGGCAAAGGAGGTGGTGGTGGTGGTGGTGGTGGCGAAGGAGGTTGTGGTGGTGGTGGTTGGAGGTGGTTGTTAGTTTGATGCAGTTTTCTTTCTGTTTTAGATTATTGTTGGGGGTTTTGGTGCTGTATTTATTGCTGTTGTCTATTTGTTGTTTGGTTGTTGTTTTTTATTGCTGTTTGTTCTTAGTGTTGTTTTTTCGTTGATTGTTATTTACTGTCTTGTTTTAAAATGTTATTTAGTTGTTTTTTTTCTTATGAGGGGGGTGTGGGTGGCATTTTTGCTTGTCTTGTTGTTGCTGTTGTTTTTTGTTTTGTTTAGGGGGTAGCTGTTACTGTTCAGCTTTTGTTTGTATTGTCTTTTTGTTCATTATTTATTTGTGGTTGTCGTTTATTGGAGATTTTGTGTTTGTTATTGCTTCTGTCATTTTTCTTAATTATTGTTTGAACATCTGTTATGTTATTTCCAAATACATGCATCAGTGCAGAGGAATCAAAATTGATTAAACCACGCTGATACAAAGATGTTGAGACACTTAGGATTATTCTACATGTATTTACTCAAACACACGCATTAAACAAAGTATAAAGCAAGGTGTTTGAAAACTGTAATACGTGCACACGTCTCATCAAGGACGTACTTACAATCTCAGAGGGATTCCCAGGTGTGATGACTGAAACTGTGCATATATTCAGGGTGACCCCAAAGATGTTTAAACCGGTGAACACGCAACACAACACAACAACAACAACAGTTGCGTTTTATAGCTAGCATGCAGCCCCAAAACTGGCGCCGATTCAAAGACTTACCGGCAACACTGAGGTGTCACTGACGAAGACACAGGTCTGGTAAACAGCAGAGGGGGAAGCGCTGACCTGTTTCTTCAGGTCGGCACAAGGAAGGAGGCAGCGATAGTCAGGGCAGGGTCCTCGGTAGACAACATACTGCACAACATGGCGTGAAGTCATCTGCGAATGAGGTGTGCATGTTGAGTGCACTGGCATGCGTGGGTATAGGGGTACATGTGCTGGGCAGTTGCACGCACGTACATTGCATTAAGGACAAATTAAATGAACTGTGGTGGTGGTGGTGATGCTGGTGGTGGCAAAGGAGGTGGTGGTGGTGGTGGCGAAGGAGGTTGTGGTGGTGGTGGTTGGAGGTGGTTGTTAGTTTGATGCAGTTTTCTTTCTGTTTTAGATTATTGTTGGGGGTTTTGGTGCTGTATTTATTGCTGTTGTCTATTTGTTGTTTGGTTGTTGTTTTTTATTGCTGTTTGTTCTTAGTGTTGTTTTTTCGTTGAGGTTATTTACTGTCTTGTTTGGAAACTGTTTAATCAGTTGTTGTTTTTACTTATGAGGGGTGGGGGTATTTTTGCTTGTCTTGTTGCCGTTGTTTGTTGTTTTGTTTATTACTGTCAGGGTAGCTGTTACTGTCCAGCTTGTGTTTGTATTCTTTAAAAAATTTTGGTTATCGTTTATTGGGGTTTTGTGTTTGTTATTGCTTCTGTCATATTTCTTAAGTATTATTTTTTCTGTTCTCATGAGTATTTGTTATGTTATTTCCAATACATGTATCAGTGCAGAGGAATAAAATCGATTAAACCACGCTGATACAAAGATATCGAGACACTTAGGATTATTCTACGTGTATTTACTCAACCACACGCATTTAACAAAGTACAAGACGAGGTGTTTGAAAACTGTAATATACGCAAACGTCTCATGAAGGACGTACTTACAATCTCAGAGTGATTCCCAGATGTGATGACTGAAACTGTGCGTATATTCAGGGTGACCCCAAAGATGCTAAAAACCAAGAAACACATAACACAACAAGGACATATTTTCCCCTGGAGTTAACATCAGTGCAGACTCCACTCTCCCCAAAAGTCCTTCGGATGAGACTATAAACCGAGGCCCCGTGTACGAGCGCACGCAGAACATCTTGCGCACATGTTAACTGCTGTTCCACTTTTTGTAAGAGATGACAGAATTGACAAAACCGCATACACACGGGGACTGGATGTAGAAAAGCACATGAGTGCTTATTCCATTATCCTCAATATAAAAAAAAACCAACAACAAAAACAGCAACAACAGCTGCGTTTTATAGCTAGCATGCAGCCCCAAAACTGGCACTGATTCAAAGACTTACCGGCAACACTGAGTGTCCCTGACAAAGACACAGGTCTGGTAAACAGGAGAGGGGGAAGCGCTTACCTGTTTCTTCAGGTGGGCACAAGGAAAGATGCAGCGCTAGTCAGGGCAGAGTCCTCGGTAGACAACATACTGCACAACATGGCGTGAAGTAACCTGCGAATGGCTGTGTGCGTGTTGAGTGCAATGAGTGGCATGCGTGGGTATAGGGGTACATGTGCTGGGCAGTTGCACGCACGTACATTGCATTAAGGACAAATTAAAGGAACTTGTTGATGTTTGGTGGTGGTGGTGGTGGTTGTGATGGTGGTGGTTGTGGTGGTGGTTAGTTTGATGCAGTTTTCTTTCTGTTTTAGATTATTGTTGGGGGTTTTGGTGCTGTATTTATTGCTGTTGTCTATTTGTTGTTTGGTTGTTGTTTTTTATTGCTGTTTGTTCTTAGTGTTGTTTTTTCGTTGATTGTTATTTACTGTCTTGTTTTAAAATGTTATTTAGTTGTTTTTTTTCTTATGAGGGGGGTGTGGGTGGTATTTTTGCTTGTCTTGTTGTTGCTGTTGTTTTTTGTTTTGTTTAGGGGGTAGCTGTTACTGTTCAGCTTTTGTTTGTATTGTCTTTTTGTTCATTATTTATTTGTGGTTGTCGTTTATTGGAGATTTTGTGTTTGTTATTGCTTCTGTCATTTTTCTTAATTATTGTTTTTTTCTGTTCTCATGAACATCTGTTATGTTATTTCCAAATACATGCATCAGTGCAGAGGAATCAAAATTGATTAAACCACGCTGATACAAAGATGTTGAGACACTTAGGATTATTCTACATGTATTTACTCAAACACACGCATTTAACAAAGTATAAAGCAAGGTGTTTGAAAACTGTAATACGCGCACACGTCTCATCAAGGACGTACTTACAATCTCAGAGGGATTCCCAGGTGTGATGACTGAAACTGTGCGTATATTCAGGGTGACCCCAAAGATGCTAAAAACCAAGAAACACATAATACAACAACGACATATTTTCCCCTGGAGTTAACATCAGTGCAGACTCCACTCTCCCCAAAAGTCCTTCGGATGAGACTGTAAACCGAGGACCCGTGTACGAGCGCACGCAGAACATCTTGCGCACATGTTAACTCCTGTTCCACTTTTTGTAAGAGTAGGCCATTGTGTGCCGGTGGGAACAGATGACAGAATTGACAAAACCGCATACACACGGGGACTGGATGTAGAAAAGCACATAAGTGCTTATTCCATTATCCTCGATATAAAAAAAAACCGACAACAAAAACAGCAACAACAGCTGCGTTTTATAGCTAGCATGCAGCCCAAAAACTGGCACCGATTCAAAGACTTGCCGCTACACTAAGTGTCCCTGACGAAGACACAGGTCTGGTAAACAGCAGAGGGGGAAGCGCTGACCTGTTTCTTCAGGTGGGCACAAGGAAGGAGGCAGCGATAGTCAGGGCAGAGTCTTCCGTAGACAACATACTGCACAACATGGCGTGAAGTCATCTGCCAATGGCTGTGTGCGTGTTGAGTGCAATGGCATGCGTGGGTATAGGGGTACCTAGGCTGGGCAGTTGCACGCACGTACATTGCATTAAGGACAAATTAAACGAACTTGTTGATGTTTGGTGGTGATGGTTGTGATGGTGGTGGTGGTGGTGGTGGTTGTTATTAGTTTGATGCAGTTTTCTTTTTGTTTTAGATTATTGTTGGGTTGTTGTTTGTTTGTTTTTGGGGGGCAGTGTTGGTGTTGTATTCAATGCTGTTGTGTATTTGTTGTTGGGGATTTTTTTTTTATTACTGTTTGTTCTTAGTGTTGTTGTTTTTGTTGATTGTTATATACTGTCTTGTTTTAAGAATGTGTAATCGGGTGTGTTTTTCTTATGAGGGGCGGGGGGGGGGGGGGGGGGGGGAAGGGAGGGGGCGTATTTTTGCTTGTTTTGTTGTTGCTTTTGTTTGTTGTTTTGTTTACAGTCAGAGTAGCTGGTACTGTCCAGCTTTTGTTTGTATTTTTTTGTTTATTATTTATTTTTGGTTTTCGTTTATTGGGGGGGGGGGGGGGGGGGTGTTTGTTATTGCTTCTGTAGTTTTTCTTAATTTTTTTCTGTCCTCATGAACATCTGTTTGTTGTTATTTCCAAATACATAAATCAGTGAAGAGGAATAAAAATTGACTAAACCACGCTGATACAAAGATGTTGAGACACTTAGGATTATTCTGCGTGTATTTACTCAAACACACGCATTTAATAAAGTACAAGACAAGGTGTTTGAAAACTGTAATACGCGCACACGTCTCATCAAGGACGTACTTACAATCTCAGAGGGATTCCCAGGTTTGATGACTGAAACTGTGTGTATATTCAGGGTGACCCCAAAGATGCTAAAAACCAAGAAACACATAACACAACAAGGACATATTTTCCCCTGGAGTTAACATCAGTGCAGACTCCACTCTCCCCAAAAGTCCTTCGGATGAGACTATAAACCGAGGCCTCGTGTACGAGCGCACGCAGAGCATCTTGCGCACATGTTAACTCCTGTTTCACTTTTTGTAAGAGATGACAGAATTGACAAAACCGCATACACGTGGGGACTGGATGTAAAAAAGCACATGAGTGCGTATTCCATTATCCTCGATATAAAAAAAACCGACAACAAAAACAGCAACAACAGCTGTGTTTTATAGCTAGCATGCAGCCCCAAAACTGGCACTGATTCAAAGACTTACCGGCAACACTGAGTGTCCCTGACAAAGACACAGGTCTGGTAAACAGGAGAGGGAGGAGCGCTGACCTGTTTCTTCAGGTGGGCACAAGGAAGGATGCAGCGATAGTCAGGGCAGGGTCCTCGGTAGACAACATACTGCACAACATGGCGTGATGTCATCTGCGAATGAGATGTGCGTGTTGAGTGCACTGGTGTGGTATGTGAGTGCAAGGGTGGATGTTTGTGGGATGCAGTTGTATAGATCACATGTAGAACAAAATAAAAGAATATACTGTTGCTTGGTGGTGGTGGTGGTGGTGGTGGTGGTAATTTGTTTGGGGTTGTTTTCATTTTATGTTTTGGGTTGTTTGTTTTTGTTGCTTTTTTTTTTGGGGGGGGGGTGTTTTTTATTAGTATTGTCTTGTTGTTGTTTGGGGGTTTTGTTGATGATGTTTTTGTTGGTGGTGTCATTGTTTTCGTTGATTGTTATTATGCTTTATTGTTTGGTATTGTTTACTGTCTTTCTTTCTTTTTCTCGTGTGTGTGTGTGTGTGTGTGTGTGTGTGTGTGTGTGTGTGTGTGTGTGTGTGTGTGTGTGTGTGTGTGTGTGTGTGTGTGTGTGTGTGCGCTTGTGTCAATATACTGTTTTTTGCTGTTTTGCTTACAGCCAGTCCTGCTATTACCGTTGTTTTATTGTTTTGTTGTTGTCTGCTGTTGTCTGTTATTTTGTTGTTGTGTTTTTTTTTCCTGTTACTGGTGTGTATTCGTTTTTGACTCTTTGATTCTGTTCTTACGAGCTTCTGAAATATCATACGCAATTTATGAATGCAGTGGAATAATTTGATCAAGCACCACTGATCAGAAACATGCTTCGGCAGTTTGAAGGGATTATTCTGCGTGCACTTTCCCAGAAACCCACGCATAATGAAGTGATGATGATGATGATGATGATGATGATGATGATGATGATGATGATGATGATGATGATGATGATGATGATGATGATGATAATAATAATGATAATAATAATGATGATAATAATAATAATGCTAATGCTAATAATGATAATATGGAATTGGTATATAGCGCTGAATCTTGTAATACAAAACAAACACATCGAAGTATACGGCAAAAAGTTGAAAACAATCATACATGCGAACCTTTTATCCAGCGTGGACTTACGATCTTACAGTGATTCAAAGATGGGATGATTGAAAAGTGTTGTTTTTTAATCTTCTGGGTAACCCCCAGTGTATGTGCTGCAACTGGGGAACGTGCACAAACAGTGACAACTGTAACAGCAACAACAACAACAGCAACACCACCACCAACAACAACAGCAACAACAACAACAACAACAACAACAGCAACAACAACAACAACAACAACAACAACTGCGTTTTACAGCTGGCAGTCGAAACTGGCATGGATTCAAAGATTTACCTCAACACTCGCGTCTCACTGACAAAGAAAAACGTCTTGTAAACATACACGCACGCACACATACACGCACGCAGACACACACACTCGCACACACACACACACTCGCACACACACACACACACACACACACACACACACACACACACACACACACACACACACACACAACACATTAAAAACACAGCACCACCACAACGCCGAACATCCACCAACATAATAAAAAGAAACCCCGAAAGACATTGATTAAAATCCGAACACTCCAACTTTGTTATACAACAGTTTACATCGTCCGGGAAAAAAGAATTCTCAACTGTCTTCAACACTGTAGTCTGGATCTGTTTACCACTGTCACCTTAGACATGATTCATTTAATCTGGCTCTGTCTCTGGTGGATTTGGAGGCCAAATATTTGTTGTAGTGTGCTGAATTTTCTCCTCAATACCCCACATGTTTTTTTTATCCCCCGGGGGAAATATGTTAAAAATGTGTAGGGGATAAAAAGAAAATAATGGAACCATTCTCTTGTGCTGAATGTTCAAGCGTTGCATTGAAGAAGACTGTGAAATGTTCAGTCGGTGGAGGAAGTGGGTTATCTTTCGGCATGTGTGTCGGAATTAGACTTCCGTGGTGTAAATTCAAGTTGTCAGTTCTTTCCGACGATTATGATCACCTGTTATTGATAGATATTATGTTTGTCAGATATATAATAATAATGATAATAATAATAATAATAATAATAATAATAATAAATAATAATAATAATAATAATAATAATAATAATAATAATAATAATAATAATAATAATAATAATAATAATAATAATAATGATAATAATAATAATAATAATATATGGAATGTATATAGCGCTGAATCTTGTAAAGCAACAAATCAAAGCGCTCAGATGATTTTTTTTATATCGAGGATAATGGAATAAGCACCCATGTGCTTTTTTTTTAACATCCAGTCCCCGTGTGTATGCGGTTTTGTAAATTTTGTCAGCTGTTCCCACCGGCACACAATTGCCTACTCTTTCGAAAAGCGGAACAGGATTTAACGTGTGCGCAAGATGTTCTGCATGCGTTCGCACACGGGGCCTCGGTTTATAGTCTCATCGGTTGTTCCAAAAATATTTTTAAAGTAAATAATTGTCAACGTTTGTGTTTTGTTGGCACAAAGACATTATCGTTCTTGAACTGTGGTATGTAAGAGCACATTTCTATGTCTTGTGTTGTTGCTGTAGTTTGTTTTTCTTTTCGTTTTCTTTTTTTTTCAAGAATTTAAAACTGTTAATTTTGTTTAAAATTCCCTACTCAAGACAGAATAAACCATGTGTAACATTGCCCTGAAGAAACAATCAGCATAAAGTAAAATGAATTTTCTGGTTCCTTTAGGAAATTAATGGTCTAATATATGATGGAATAAAGCTTTTGCTTTAGAAGTACCGTGTCAAAAAGTCTTAAATTACCTTAAGTTCTAATTTGTCTATATATTTGTAAAAAAAATAAATAAATAAAGGATAGAGTAAAGCGCAGCTTGTGGTTAAAATGCTTTCTTCGTGAAGCAATCTGAACAAAAGCCATCCTGATGAAAGCAGCATTGTCTTGATGGAAGGAGTGATGTGTCTATGAAACGGACCATTATATAATATATTATTCGTAAATGGTTTTACACTTGGCCAGCTACTCTAGTATGCCTGATTGGCACTTAAAAAGTTTCGACCTCGCTGTAAATAACAATAATAGAATGGCTGAACGAATGAAAACAATTTCTTTCTTTAACAGTTGACAAAAAAAGACTTTCAAATTGTTAAATTATTTAGAGTAAACTTCTGCCTTCTTGTCGATACTCTTGGCATATGAAATATAAAATATTGTTGCACAGATATTGCACACAAGCTGAGACGTGCTTTTGGGAAACTAGAAGCTGAAGAGAGAGAGAGAGAGAGAGAGAGAGGAGAGAGAGAGAGAGAGAGAGAGAGAGGAGAGAGAGAGAGAGAGAGAGAGAGAGTCTGTGTGTGTGTGGGTGTGTGCGTGCGTGCGTGCATGTGTATATATATGTGCGTGCACGCACCCATGCACGCACGCGCGCACGCACGCGCTTGCTTGCTTGCTCGAGGAGGTGGTAATAGTAGTTGTTTGGCTTCGTCTTCATTCTCAGTTTCTCCATGCTGGTCTCATGTTCATCACGAGCATGACATCGT
>CM054136.1:22033155-22035655 GCA_028751875.1 Rapana venosa | reverse complement strand
TAAATATACATAAAAACCATATGTCAATACTACTAGAGAGAGAGAGAGGGAGGTGGGAGAGAGAGAGAGAGAAGAGAGAGAGAGAGAGAGAGAGAGAGAGAGTGTGTGTGTGTGTGTGTGTGTGTGTTTGCGCGCGCGCACGGACATAATAATATACACTCATAAATATATGCATGCGATTGCACGCACATACACTAATGATATACACTCATATTTTTATGCATGTGAGTAAGCATGCCTGTGTTATACACAAGTACACAGGGACTCATAGAAAAACGCGTGCGCGTGCGTGCATGCGCGCACACACACACACACACACACACATACACACGCACACGCAAAGACACAGAGAGACAAACAGACTCACAGACAGCAAAACACACACAAGCACACACACACACACACATACACACACACACACTCGCAGAACATCTTGAGCACACGTTTCAAAAGAGTAGGCCATTGTGTGACGGTGGGAACAGATGACAAAATTTACAAAACCTCATACACATGGGGACTGGATGTAAAATAAATAAAAAATCATAGGAGTGCTTATTCCATTATCCTCGATATAAAAGAATAAATAAATACATAAATAATAAATAAATAAATAAATACAATAAATAAAACACACTCACTCACTCACTCACTCACTCACTCACTCACTGAACGCCTAATTCTCAAAATACCGGTAACCATTGCACAACGCTCACAGAACTAAGCTGACAGTTTGAGGTCAGGTCCATGGTGGCGCAAGACTTGAAAGAAGGCACTCGCTTTACGCTAATTACCTAGTTTTACGCTGTGCTCGGTCCTGAACAGAGAGGGGTCGTTTGACACTGTCACTTTGGCATTTACTTTGTGGGCTCAGTCTGCCACGCTGCCTGCCCAACCAAATACCCGGTGTAGATGCAAACAGCCGGTCCTACCTCCCAGATTTTGACCTCCCTAGGGACAAATAGTTTTATGTGAACTACCGGGTGGAGTTGCGTTTGCTACAATCCTCCTGCCTCTTCCCCATCCCCGTGTATTTTAACTGGAGGGTGAACCCGATCATCATTTAAGTGCTGTAAGGAGGTGGATGGGGGGGACGGAACAGCTCAGTGGTCGGAGCACTCGCTTTCCCCCAGCCAGTGTTAAGCAGCATCGAGCGTGGTTACCAATTGGATGGGTGACCGTTTTGCGCGTCTTGGCTTCTAGTCTCCCAGTTCACCCAGCTTGAAATGGGTACCTGCTCTCTTTAGGGTCAGGGAAGGTAAAGCAGCGAGGGAGAGGAGATGGGCGCCACCCTCACTATGCTGGCCCCTAGAGAAGTTGAGGTCTCTGACGACTCGCTCCCATACGACCACATAGGTTATGTGACACCTTTACCTTGTTTAATGAGGTGGATCATGGATGCTACGGGGGGGATGCCATTGTTGTTGCTTGTTGGGCGTTTCCCGGCTTAACATATTAGGGGTTATCGAGAATTATGCACTGTGTCTCACTCATCTGTTACATGGGAATCACTGTAAGAACTATACACTAAATGAGAAGTTTGCATGTATAGATTTTTCTTTCATCAAACACCTCACCACAATCATGAGCAGCCATACTCCGACTTCAGAATGATTTTTAATTTCTCTGTTAACAGAGAATGCGGGTTGTTATGCTGGAAGGTTTGATTGTCATGGATGAAGACGATCTTCACATAACATCTCAAAGCATAACAGCATTTTTATTCGGGCATGGGGCACTATGTTCACATTCAGAACTGTCAAAGCGTTTGGCTAAGGTAAAAAAACAAAACAACTGTGGGTGTATTTGTAACAAAATATGCATGCACATAGGAAAAGAAAAAAGCTAATGGGTGGCGCTGCTCTTGTGGCGATGCACTGTCTCTGGGAAGATCAGCCCGAATTTCACGCCGAGAAATCTGCTATGATTTAAAGTGGTATGTTTATTTATTTATTTTTATTCTTTTATATCGAGGATAATTGAATAAGCACTCATGTGCTTTTTTACACCCAGTCCCCGTGTGTATGCGGTTTTGTAAATTTTGTCATCTGTTTCCACTGGCTTTCAATGGCCTACTCTTCCGAAAAGAGGAACAGGATTTAACGTATGCGCAAGATGCTCTGCATGCGTTCGCACACGGGGCCTCGGTTTATAGTCTCATCCGAAGGACTTTGACATTCAGTTCGATTTTTTGGTCAAACTGGGAAGAAAGGGCGAGGCTGGGAATCGAACCCAGAACCTCACGGTGAACTTGTTGGCAGGCGAACGTCTTAACCATCCTGCCACCTTCCTTATACACGATACAAGATACACCAGCAATCACAGCCATCACCACCACCACCATCACCCCCACCACCGTAAGGGCAAATCCGAAGTAACCATTAAAATGCCATATGGAGGTGAATGTTTCATGGGGTCATAATTATTAAGATACTCTCGGCCCTGTCAGTTTAGATATGACGGTAACTACGTTACACCAACCTTTCATTTTGTACAGTCACGA
>CM054136.1:22028155-22030655 GCA_028751875.1 Rapana venosa | reverse complement strand
TTTTCACTTTTTGTCCTACTATGCTTTTGGGGTGTTTTTTTCAAAGGATGTCTATGTCAACTTGACTTGTTTCAGTAGTTGTCTCCCGTGCACCCCCCCCCCCCCCCCCTCCTACACACACGCACACACACACACACTCTCTCTCTCACTCTCTCTCTCTCTCTCGCTCTCTGTGTGTACGCGCGAGCAGGTGTACATTGTAAGTGTGTCTGTGTTTACGTGCATGTGTGCGTGCTCTGGCAAGCGTGTGTGTGTGTGTGTGCGTGTGTGTATGTGCGTGTGCTCGGGCAAGCGTGTGTGTGTGTGTGTGTGTGTCTATGTGTGTGAGTGAGTGTCGCATTCAAAGCATTGACAATGCTGGAGATCAAAGGCCAGACACAGACCAAAGTCCAAGTGTGTTTACATCTTATCACATCGATGGCACGTGCCGAAACAGAGAGAGAGAGAGAGAGAGAGGAGAGAGAGAAGAGAGAGAGAGAGAGAGGAGTAGAGAGAGAGAGATGGGGAGAGAAAAGGAGGGAGGGAGAGAGAGAGAGAGGAGGGAGGGAGGGAGAGAGAGAGAGGATGGGAAATGAAAAGGAGGAAGGGAGAGAGAGAGAAAAGGATGGAGGGATGGAGAGAGAGAAAGATGGGGATGAGAAGGAGGGAGAGAGAGATGGGACGAGAGATGGGGAGAGAGAAAGAGTGGAGGGAAGGAGGGATGGAGGGATAGAGACAGACAGATAGACTGAGAAATAATCTGTAGTCAGCATCTTTCCATGCATTAAGTTATTCTTTCTGACACAGGGGCAAACTGTAATGCGACCGACACTGACGATTAAACAGAAAAACATAATTCTCAATGATGATACGACTACTACTACTACTACTACTATACTACTACTACTATCCCCACCTCCACCTCCACCACCACTATTACTGCTGCTGCTGCTGCTGAAGAAGAAGAAGAAGAAGAAGAAGAAGAAAATTGATAACAACGATAATGATAACGATGATGATAATGATGATGATGATGGTGATGAAAATAGTCGTCCGCCTTTTTCTATTTTGTGCTTGTTTCGTTGGGTTTTTTTTTTAATTTATTCACCAAGATATTCAGGTGTTCCTTAACAAAAACTAATACACTCGTTTCCTTACTTGGCTGTGCAGATTAAATTATGTCTGTATGTTCAAGGGCTTTAGCGCGCGCGCGCGCGCGTGTATGTGTGTGTGTGAGTGTGTGTGTGTGTGTGTGTGTGAGAGAGAAAGAGAGAGAAATGTACACTTGCCGAGTCGTCACGAAGGTAGCTTACTCGTGTAGTCCCAAAGCCAAATTTGTAGAGCTTAGTTGTCTCCCTGAAACAGTTGAAGGCAGCAAAAACTACAGCGATTTTGCTTTGACTGTATCAGAGTTGCTGCTGCAAGGCATAGAGCAGGCATAGAGAGAGGGAGATGGGGGGAAAGGAGTGGGTGGGGGGGGGGGGGGGGTGGAGCGGAGGGCTGAAGTTTCTGAAAGTTTGACTTTCATTTAACTGTTGAAGAAAAGACAAGCAACTGCATGGAAATTTATGAAAGAAATCTGTATTCAGTGTAAAGGACTAACAAAATATCGTCATTGAACCAATAAGTAAATTGGGTGTTTTTTTTAAAGGATTTTTTGTTATAACGAATTATGTAAAAGTTATATGCGTTCCTGCACAGCCAACACACACACACACACACACACACACACACACACACACACACACACACACACACATTCCAAAGTTGATGTACCATCTGAAAATAAACGTTTGACTTTGACTTTGATTTGGTTCTCTCTCTCACACACACACAAAACACACACAACACACACAGCGATACGAGTGCTCGTTCCATTATCCTCGAAGTAAATAGAAAATGTAAAGTAGATGTGGAGAAGGTATACCTCCTTTCCACTGCGATTGTTTAGTTATACTTTGTCGGCTATAAGTTAATCTTTGAAACTTTGTATCATATCTTAAAGTATATTTTTGTCTACAACTATGTAAAAAATGTAATTCCAATATCTGGAGTAGAACTTTTTTTATACAAAAAGCCAGCCTAAAGGGGATGATGCCTAGTCCCCCCTCACAAGAATAATTATGTGTGGGATAACGAGTGTATGCCTGGAGAAACGACACTGTTAGAAGTTATTTCCCTTGCATTAGTTTGTATTACATATTGAATTAATTATTGTTTTTATTTTTTTTGTACCACTTTAAGTCACGAGATTTCTCTGCGTGAAATTCGGGCTGCTCTCCCCCTGGAGAGCGCGTCGCCACAAGTGCAGCGCCACCCTATTTTTTTTTTTTGGTCTGCAACTGTATTTGTTTACCTACCAGAGTGGCTTTTTCTAAGAATTTTGCCAAGGACAACTCTCTTGTTACCGTGGGATTCTTTAACGTGCGCTGAATAATTTTGTGAAACACACGGGACTTCGGTTTATCGTGTCATCCGAAAGACTAGCGCCCAGACCACCACTCATGGTCTAATGGATGGG
>CM054136.1:22018155-22020655 GCA_028751875.1 Rapana venosa | reverse complement strand
GGCTTTATTTCGTTGAGGTTGTTTTGTGTAGTTAATATATGTACATTTGTACCTTTTTAAGTTAAAAACTAAGAAGGATATACATGGAAGTAGGTTTGAATCAAGCACACACACACACACACACACACACACACACGCACACACACACACACACAGAGGAGTTTGACATATCATCAGACAGACAGACAGACAGACAAGCAGACAGATAGGCAGACAGACAGACAGGCAGAGACAATAGAGATGGAAAGTTGGAGGCAAACACACCACCCATGAGACGACAAAAACAGGAAACAGGGGTCAGACAATAATTATTGTGGAGGGGAAGCTTCAGAAGAAGATCAAGTGGACAACACTGTCACCTCCACTCCCCCTCCCCCTCTCTCTCTCTCTCTCTCTCTCTGATCCATTGCCTGAAGGGACAAAGGAGGACGTGTGTGTGTGTAGGGGGGGGGGGGGGAGGGAGGGGGTAGTGTAAGCAGAAGGGGTGGAGAGGGGGTGAGGAGATGGATGATAGGATGGGTATGTGGGTATGTGTGAAGTGACCTTATGATGAAATTCTTGGAGCTACGTGGTTCTTCTGAAATTCGGATTATTCTTTTTCTATGGATTGGTGGAAAATGGGTAGGGAGTCAGAAAGACAGACGGATAGGCAGAGACAAATAGACAGATAGGCAGAGATACAGAATCAGATTAATCAGACAGACATACAGACTGAATAGTCAGATATATACATAGTACTAACTCTCTCTCACCCTTCCTCACCCTCCCCACCCCCGCTCCCCCCCCCCCCCCACTCCCCACAAAGAAAGGGTCATAGTTCATGTAGCGGCATTGTTTTTAGAATATTATTTTATGCAACATTTAGCAAAACCAAAGTGTAGACTTTCGCTAATTTTGCGTCTGTATGGAAAAAAAACACACCATAGTTTTCAGAAGATTCACGTATATCGGTCTATACACGACTCTATGAAGAATAAAAGCAACACGTGTTTCGGCAGAATCATTATTTTAGCTATAAGTATATTTCATCAGAAGCTCGCTTCGCAGACATGGTCACAGGTTTTGGGAGGCAAGATAGAGGGGGAGGGGGAAGGGGGAGGGTGGAAGATGGGGGAAAGGGAGGAGGGAAGGGGGGAAGGGGGATGGAGGAGGGTGGTTCATGTGGATGGGGGATAGTAGGGGAGGAAAAGTCGAAGAGTTGATGGATTACCATGTGTGGCAAACGTCAGTCAATGTTGTTTGTATTTTTGACGTGTGTACTTAGCTATCTGTGAGTGATGTGTGTGTGTTGATAGTCTGCCAGGGTTGTGTTTTTTCTTGGTTGGTTTGTGAGTTGGTTAAGTTGGTTAGTTCTGGTTGATCGTTTGTTGTTCTTTTTTTCTTTGCGTTTTTAGTCATAATTTGTTTGTGGTTTGCTTAGGGTGCTTTTTACGACTTTTTATATATCTTTTGTTTGCTTTTTGTCACACACGCTCTCTCTCTCTCCTCTCTCTCTCTCTCTCTCTCATTCTCTCTCTCTCTCACTCTCTCTCTCCCTCTCTCTCTCTCTCTCTCTCTCTCTCTCTCCCCTATCCTCGTTCTCTCTCTCCATACACACACATACACACTCGGACACACATGCACACATACACACACATATACATTTTTTTTTCATTTTTAAATGTTCTTGATCTGTTTATGTTAAGAATACTATTTGTGTATTTCCCTTGTTATTACTCTTTATTACAGACACAGACACAGACACACACACTTATACACACCCATGCACCACCACACAGAGTAGATCTATCTATTTATCTATCTATCTATCTATCTCTCTTTCATTCAGTCTCCTATTTTAGGGCCGTCTGGTATCACTTAAAGTGGAAAGACGTTAAAATTGAAGACTTACTTACACACATATACACATAATACACACAAACACACACACACACACTCTCTCTCTCTCACACACACACACACACTCACTCATTCAAAACACAACACACACACACACAACACACACACACACGCGCGCACTAACTCACTCACAACGCTCTCACACACTCACACACACAACTCCATTCTCAACCCTACCTCCGCTACATACCATATACTACCCAACCTTACCCAACCCTACCCTACTCAACCCTACCCTACCATACCCCTACTCAAACCTACCCTGCTCTACCCTACCTTACCCCTACCTTTCCTTTTAACCATCCCTACATGACTTGTGCTACAGAAAGATCACTCTCTTGGAAATAGGACTCTGCAAACCCATGTAACTCCAGACTGGCTTTCTTCTCACTTCTTTAATTAAGACAAAGGACTGATCTCTCTCTCTCTCCTCTCTCTCTCCTCTCTCTCTCTCTCTCTCTCTCTCTCTCTCTCTCTCTCTCTCTCTCGCTCTCTGTCTCTCTGTCTCTCTATCTCTCTGTCTCTCTCTCTCTCTCTCTCTCTCTCTCTCTCTCTCTCTCTCTCTCTCTCTCTCTCTGTTTGTGACTCTATGACAAACAGG
>CM054136.1:22013155-22015655 GCA_028751875.1 Rapana venosa | reverse complement strand
CAGAATGAAGAAAGAAAGAAAAAAAGAAAGAAAGATAGATAGAAAGAAAGAAAGACAGACAGGCAGACAGAAAGAAAGAAAGCAAAACAGACAGACAGACAGACAAAAAGAAAGAAAGAAAGAAATTTTTTAAAAAGGAAGCGAAAAGTCGCAGATCAGAAAAAAGATCAAAGTAAGACGGACAGAACGCTAGTCCATAGCGACAAGACAGTTCTCCCTGGTAGAATCACGCACAAAATAAATAAAACGAAATTGAAGACAGACAGGAGGAGTCAAAGAGATAAAGAAAGAAGCAAACGAACAATAACGAAGTAACCCAGAACTAAAACACAAGACCACTAAGCAACCAAGCAGCGAGCTTATCGCCAACTGTCCTCTCCCCGGACAACAGCACACGTTGATGAAAGGCGACCATAGCTCCATTGGACAGAGGCTTTATTGGGAACGTCCTGTGTCACCCCAATGATTGATTCTCCACTGGACAGAAAGGCTTCATTTGGGAACACCCTGTGTCACCCCCAATGATTGATTTTCCAGTGGACAGAAAGGCTTCATTGGGATCACCCTGTGTCACCCCAGTGACCACCTTCCATTAGACAGAAGACCTCATTGGAAACACCCTGTGTCACCCCAATGACTGATTCTTCAGTGGACAGAAAGGCTTCATTGGGAACACCCTGTGCCACCCCAATGATTGATTCCTCACTGGACAGAAAGGCTTTATTGGGAACGTCCTATGTCACCCCAGTGACTACCTTCCATTAGAAAGAAGACCTCATTGGTAACAGCCTGAGTCATTCCGGGTGACTGCTTTCCATCGGCCAGAAAGACTTCATTAATAACGTCTGTTGTCGCCCCTTCCCTGTCCTCCTTCCCTGACCAATGGCTTTCCCTGTCACAACTTCTGGCACTGGTGGTGGGATTATTTCCCCCATAGATCTGGGAGGATTTGGTTTTTGCGTAGTCTGAGGGTTTGGAAAGAAGAAAAAGACGAAAGCATATTGGTTTATCTCATTTTGTTACCAATTTTAGCAAAGCCTTTCTAGTTGTTGTTGTTGTTTTGCTTTTACGTGGAATGTACCCCTTCTGGTTCTGTTCCTTAAATAATTGAGGGTTAAACATTGGAGAGAGCAAGGGTAAAGAGAAACTACAGCTACCTTTGTATCTGTCATCTCCTAGATCGCTTTGGTTTCCATTTCGCCTAAGTGTTATGTTTTTGTTGTTGTTTTACCATGAAAGGTCTTGCCGTCAGCGCCTGGGCTTTATCACAGTTCTTGTTTAAACCATTGACACTGGGGGCAACAGCAAAGTGAGAGGCTGTATGACCAGTGGCTTTCCCACTCATGGAATTCCACTTTACAGCTTAGTCTTTAGTGATCGACTATGACTCTCTGACTAGGAGGCTTGACTCGCAGTCCTTATGTGCTGCAGCCCTGGGGGCTTGATGGCCTTTGGAGAACATCTCCAACGCTGACTGTCCTTATGCCCACTTGGCCGAGAGAGTGGGGATGTACTGTGGGCAAGGCATCTCCACTATAATCAAATTTCTGCCCAGTTTCCAAAACAGCAGCTGCCTCCTCTGCTGTTTTGGAGGTCATCGTCGGACACGACGGACAAACATGCACCATGAAAGGTTTGTTTATTGTATAGTTCCTGGACAAAGATTGATAGATATAGGTTTTCAACAACATCTTCGGAAACCCTGTGTAAATAGAACCTTACCTTACATTGTCTTACACATCCCTACCTCATCCTGTCCTATCATCTCCTAATCTACCCTACTCTACTTTACCCTACCAAAACAGATACCTTAGTTTAAACAAATATTTATGCAGAAAAGAAATAAAAAGACATTGTACATAAATACATTTGGAGAAGCAACAAGCTGGCAGCTTATAGTGCACTCCACCATCAAAGCAAAACGAAACTTGTTATTGGACAGCTTGAAAAAAAACACATTGTCACAACAAATCAGCTCTGTTGGAAAATAAAATTTTAAAAATCAAAGACGTAATGTCTAAACTTGCTGCCTTTTACACTTTACCTTCCATCAGTTGTCTCTTCAAGACCAGTGCAAGAAACTGAACACTGAGTTGACAGAAGCGTGCAACTGTAGACATCAGATCCTCAGTCTCAGAGACAAAGGACCACACTTCACGACTTCGCGCGGAATTGTCCAGCACATCCCTTCACCTCTTACAAAATACATTTGGCTGAGTATCAATCCTTGAACTGAAAAAAAAATCCAGAACAAAAAGTCGTCTTGATGGCTCGACAGTCAAGGCTTCTGTCTTCTCGTTGTTGATGTCGTGGTTGTTGTTTGTTGTTGTTTGTGGTTGTTGGTGTTGTTGCTGTTGTCATGCGTTCCCCAGCTCCACTAGGGAGTTATCAAACAAACTTAAGCACTCTGAATCTCATAAATCACTGTGCGATTGAAAGTACACACTGCTTGAGAAGCATATGTATATGACTCATGTTAAGTACTTCGCCACATACAAAG
>CM054136.1:22000655-22008155 GCA_028751875.1 Rapana venosa | reverse complement strand
GAAAGAATGAAAGAGAAAAAAAAAAGAGACAGACATATAGACAGAGGGAGAGAGAAAGACAGAGACAGACAGAAAGACATAGAGACAGAGACAGAGAGACCTAGAAAAAAGCTGTGAGACAGACAGACATTCAGACAGAGACAGGTACACAGAGATAGACAGACAGACAGAGAGAGACAGACAGACAGATTCAAATACAAACAAACGCAATCAAAAAGAGCAAAAAGGGTTCGTTTTCTCTCTAGGGAAATTGTTTTTTCAACCAAGGAAGGGACCCCCCAAAAAAAAGCAAAACAGAAGCAGAACGAAACACCGCAACACTAAGAAAAAGGAATAAACAGGAAAAGAAACAAACAAAATCAAATTATCTAAAACATACCAATCTCATCATCATCATCATCATCATCATCATCATCATCATCACCATCATCATCATCATCATCACCATCATCATCATGATAATAATAATCATCATCTTGATGATGATGATGATGATGATGATGATGATGATGATGATGATGATGATGATGATGATGATGATGATGAAGAAATGGAATTTATACAGCGCTATATCCTGCAAAAAAATCCAAATCAAAGCGCTTGCATTCATCCTACTCTTACACATGCAACCAGTTACAATGACTAGTTTTTACAAACTTAAAATGTATACACACTCACACACGCACGCACGCACACGCACACGCACGCACGCACACACACACGCACGTATGAAAGTCTTAACACTGATTAAACACCTTTCATTTACAGCGCGACTTAGACAGTTAAATATTAATCTTCAGCAAGAATTAAACATGTTTAGTGGGAAAACATAAGACCAAAGGAGAAAAAACGTTTTTTGGAAAAACAAAACAAAACAAAATAAAACAAACAAAACTAATCAGACAGAATGAATCATACAGGAAAAACATTTTGAACGATAGCGAATGAATCATCTAGAAACTAGAAATACCAACCAAAGACAAAAACAAACCATAAAAAACGAAACAAAACAACAAACTAAGCACAACAGTAGAAAAGTCTATAGTAGTATGTTCTTTCGAGCCAGAAGGCCCATAGAGCCGGAGCTTATCCCGGTTTCTGTAGCGTTAAGCGAACTGATGGTTTTTCACCACCCCTGTGACAGGACGCTAGTCTGTCGCCAGATACTTCCCCAGCAGAGCAAAGTCTATAACAAGGGGGAAAAAAACACCAACAACAGTCATGCAGTTTACGTTTATGCTGCGAGCGAGTCGTGGTTAATAGAGTGCCAATGACTCACACACAAACACACACATACACATACACATACACATATACACACGCACGCACACACACACACACACACACACACGCACGCAACGCACGCACGCACACACACACACACACACACACAACACACACACATACCGTAGTGCTGTCATGGCTAGCATTAGAACAACACATTTCCACGCTAAAAAAACCCAACAAACAAATACAAATAAAAACATGTACCCAATTTCAGTATCAATATAAATATGTATACAAAGAAAAACAACATCAGAAAAAAAAGAATGACAGAGAGACAGGGAGGAGGGAGGGAGAGGGGGGAGGGAGGGTGAGAGAGAGAGAGAGAGAGAGAGAGACACACACACACACACACAAACACACACACAACACACACACACACACACACACACACCACACACACACACACACACACACACACACACATGCACACACAAACACAGAAAGAAAGAGAGACAAACAGACAGACAGAGAGTTTCATGCGTGCGTGCATGCGTGCGTGCATGCATATATGCGCACGTGTGAGTCTGTCTGTCTGTCTGTCTGTCTGTCTGTCTGTCTGTCTGTCTGTCTGTCTGTCGGTCTGTGTCTTAGTTTCTCTCTGTTGGTGTGTCTGTATGGCCAAAACTCCCTTCCTTTATGGCAAGGGCATTCAATATTATGCTTTTGGAGGCGGAGCAATAAAAGCCTGTTGGCCATTATTGTCAGCACATCAGTGGGAAGTTGAGGCTGATGCTTCCACATCTGCGGGCATTAAATTCCGGTTTTCGGATTAATATATTATACTAGCAGAACTGAAGCAGAACATCTTGCGCACACGTTAAATCCTGTTCCGCTTTTCGTAAGAGTAGGCCATTTTGTGCCGGTGGGAACAGGTGACAGAATTTACAAAACCGCAAACACAGGGGACTGGATGTAAAAAAGCACATAAGTGCTTATTCCATTATCCGCGATAAAAAATAATAAAATAAAATAAAGTTGAGTTAGAGTTGAGTCAGAGGGGATGTATGTGTGTGTGTGAGTGTTTTGTGTGTGTGTGTGTGTTCGTGCGCGCGCGCGCGCGCGTGTGTGTGTAGTAGTGCATGTGCGTGTGTGTGCATGTGCGTTGATATTGTGTGTTATGTATGTGTGTGTGCATGTGTGTGTGCGTGCGTGCGTGCGTGTGGTCGCTTATATAGGCATGCCCCGTGCATAACAAACAAGTGCGAATGCACTGCATACATACATACATATTACATAATTTCAAACGTAAGTTTGCTTGCCTGCACCACACGTATTGTGTGTGTGTGTGTGTGGTGTGTGGGTGTGTTGGGGTGGTGTGGTGTGTGTGTGTTTGTGTGTGTGTTGTGTCTACCTCCCTGTCTCTCTGTCTCTCTGCCTCTCTCTCTCTCTCTCTCCTCCTCTCTCTCTCTCCTCTCCTCACTCTCTCTCTCCCCTCCTCTCCTCTCTCTCACTCTCTCTCCTCTCTCTCTCTCCACTCTCTCCCCTCCTCCCCCCCATGGTGTTTCGTACGTGCGTGCGTTGCGTGTGTGTGTATTTGTGTACGTGTGTGTGTACGTGTGCATGGGGATACAAATTGCTTGTGCATATCTCCTAAATCTGCTTATACAATATTAATTTGTTTTGTGTAGTTTACTATTGCTGCCGCTTCCCATAAAAGCACAATGAATTTGTTGACGTTTCTGTTAGCCAAAATGATACTATTTACGTGGTTTGTTATCCTTTATATTATGGAGGTTTTGTTTTGTTTGGTTCTGTTTTGGTTTGGGTTTGGGGTTTTTTGAGGGGGCATTATTCGGTTGTCCCCTCTCCCCTTTTTTGTTGTTGTTGCTATTTTTTCGGTTGTTTTCTGTTTTTTCTGTTTGCTTTCTTTCTACTTGTTGTTGCTTTTTTTCTCTGTCTCTCTTTTCGGTGATTTTTGTGGGGGCTTTTGTGTAGATATATTTTCCCCGTATACTGTGTGAGTATATTGGTATGTACTTTATTTTATTTTATTACCATATATATCCCTAAGGGCGGGGAATGGATGTAAAAAAGCACATGGGTGCTTATTCATTATCCTCGAAATAAAGAATTTGTCATTGCCCCCCTTCCCCCCCCCCCCTCGCGCTTCTCTCCTTCTTCTTCCCTTTTTCTTCTTTTTCTTCTTCTTCTTCTCTTTTTTCTTCTTCTTCTTCTTCCTTCTTCTTCTGTATGGCTGTTTCGCTGCCATGGGCTTTTGTCATTCTGACCGTCTAACCAATTGTTTGTCTTTTTTTTCTCTCTTCCTGTCTTTGGTTCTGTCTTTTGTAACTTTTTCTCTCTGCCCCCACGTCTCTCTTCCCTCTCTTCTCTCTCTCTCTCTCTCTCCCCCTCCTCCTCCTCCCTTTTTTCTTCTCCCTCGCTCCTCTCCTTTTTTCAAAACAAAACACACACACACATACACACACTCACACACACCACTAAGCACGAAGTGAATAACTACCGAAAACATCTCAAGGGAACCAAGAAAATCATTATAGGAACAAGGGGGTGAAGAATTGGGGGGGAAGGGGGAAGAAGAAAAGGTAGAAAAACTTTGTTCTTTTTCTTTTTTTTTTTCTTTTTTTTTTTTTTGTAAGGTTTTTTGGGTTTTCATACCCCGAAAACCCAATTTTTTTTTTTTTTCCTGTTTTTTAGTTTCCCGAACTCCTCCCCACTTTTTAGGGGGGCCCCCCCCTTTTTTTTTTCTTCTTTTTTTCTTCTTTTGTTCTTTTTTAAACCCCTTTCCCCCCGGGCCATGGTGGGTAGGGAAACCGGGTTTAAATTTATTGAGTTGGGGGGTTGGGGGGGGGGGGGAGGAGGTAGAAAAGCCGGGGGGGGGGGGGGGGGTGGGGGGGGGGGGGGGGGGGGGTGGGGGGTGGGGGGGGGGGGGGGGGGGGGGGGGGGGGGGGGGGGGGGGGGGTTTGGGGGGGGGGAGAGGGGAAGAGAAGAAAGAAGGGGGAAAAAAGAGGAAAGGTAAAAAAAGGGTTTTGGGAGAAAGGGAAAAGAGAGAGAGAGGAGGGGAGGAGGGGGGGGAAGGGGGTATTTGTTGGGGCTGGTAGGGAAGGAAGGGGGGGGGGGGTATGTTTGAGTGGTTGTGGGGTCCTGTGGGGGTATGTTATGAGATTTTGTGGCAGGAGGGGGGGAAAGGGAGGGGGAAGGGAGGGAAAAAAAATGAGAGAAGAAGGAAGAAGAAAAGGGTAGGGGAGAGGAATAGGGGGGAGAGGGGGGGTTGGGGGGTAGGAGGGAGGGAGAAAAGGGGGGGGGGGTAATCCTAACCAAAAAACCCCAACGGGCACACACCACCCCCAACCCCAACCAAACCCCAACCACAAAACCCCCAGCAAAAAAAACAAACCCCAACCCCCCCGGCAAACCAAAAACCACACACTCCCACATACCCACAAATTTAACTAAAAAGTTTTTTTTTGGGGGGGGGTTAAAGGGGGTTTTTTGGGGTTTTTTTTCATTTTAAAAGGGAAAAGGGGGAAAAAATAAGTAAAAAACTTAAAAGACGCAACGGTTGGGAAAATGGAAAAACACCATACAAATTTAAAAAAACCAGAGGGGGAACCAAAAACCCCCCCCCCCGGGGGGGGGCCCCCAAGGGGGGGTTTTTTTTTTCCCCCCCCCCCCCCCAAAAAAAAAAAAATTTTTTTTGGGTTTTTGGGGGGGTTTTTTTCCCCCCTTTTATTTTTCCTTTCCCCCAAAACCCCTTAACCCCTTTTTTATTCTTGGAAAAAAAAATTTGGGGTTTAAAAACCCAGAAAGGGGGAAGAAGATGGTTGAAGATGAGTGCGGGGGGCCTCCTACTGGGGCCCGAGCCCAAACCGGAAGAAATGAAAAGAGGGGGAGGGAGAGAAAAAAGAGAGAGGAGAAGAGAGGAGGGGTGGGAGGTGGGTAAGAGGGAGAAAATAAAAAAAAGTGAGAAGAATAAGAAGAAAAAAAGTAAGAAGGAAGCACGCACCAGACAGACCGGCGCTTGGTAAAATGAAAATTTGTAAAAAAAAAACACCACGAAACCAACCTCAAAAGACAAACAAACCAACACCCAGAAACAAAATAAGAAACAAAACAACACGGGGCCCAAAACCCAAAACCACACACACACACATCACAAAATAGAAAGGAAAGGGAGTTTTGGGAGGGTGAGGAGGTATTTTTCGAGGGAGGGGTTTAAGACTTGAGCAGTATGGAGGAGGGGAGAGGGGGAAAATCGAAGATAACAGAAAGCTTCCCGGGCCAGCATTGGGGTAGAAGGAGTGTGATTAGATGCAGACACTCGTTTTAAAGTCCACAGACAGTCCGACACCCCCCACAGAAAAGGCAAACTAGCAAAAGCGAAAACGGACCCTTTTGCAACGTAGAGACAGGGAAGTAGCGACGTACTGGGCGTTGGGTGAAAAAAAGGGTCTGGGGCCTGGGAGAAAAGGGGAAAATTATCTTTTCTTACAGTTCTGGTTCTTCTTCTGCTGTTGTGGTTTTTTCCTATTTGCATGTATATCTCTTCTCTACTCCTTACATTTACTTATTTACTACCGCACTTCATACCCCGAGGGTTTTTTCTACTTTAAACATCTTACGTTTTGTCTAACTACTACTCTACTACTAACATTCACTATTATTTACCTTATTACTACGACTCTCCTCCTACCTAAAAATTTTCACTTCTTTAATCACTTCTCTACTCCTCTCTCTAATTATCTATCTCCTCTACTATCTTCTATTTGGCTTTTTTAATCTCTATTTTGCTATATGTTTCACTTATTATAAAAATATACTACTTGGGCTGGTGATTGTGCTTTTTCTAAACTGTAAATTTACTACTCAACCTTTTCCCTCCTGTTTCACTACTACTCTCTCTTCTATACTATTTTCTCTACCTGATACATACTCTTATTGCTGCTGTTTTGTCTACTTATACACATGTTTATTTTGTTTACTTTTCTCTATTAGTGCATTTTGATTCTCTCGCTGCTTGTTCTGTACTTTTTTCCCCTACTCACTCTTCTTTTTCTTTTTTTCTTCTTCTTTTCTTTTTCCCCCCCCTTCCTTTTTTGTTTTTTTCCACTTTTCTTCTTTTCCTTCAAAATTATTTAATTCACAACACACTAAAACAAGGACAAAGAAAAACTAGGGGTTAAACCTGAACTTATTGAGAAAGGAGAAAGAGGGAGACGAAAAGAGAGGAGAAGAGAGAGAAGAGAGAAGGGAGGGAGAGAAGGACAAGGGAGAGGGAGAGGAAGAAGAACGGAGAAGTGAGAGGGGAGACGAGAAGAGACCAAAAGGGGGGGGGGGGGGGGGGGGGGGGGGGGGGGGGGGGGGGGGGGGGGGGGGGGGGGGGGGGGGGGGGGGGGGGGGGGGGGGGGGGGGGGGGGGGGGGGGGGGGGGGGGGGGGGGGGGGGGGGGGGGGGGGGGGGGGGGGGGGGGGGGGGGGGGGGGGGGGGGGGGGGGGGGGGGGGGAAAAAACCCCGGGGCCCTTCCCCGGGGGAAAAAAAAACCCCTTTTTCCTTTTTCTTCTTTTTTCTCTTCTTCTTTCTTCTTCTTCTTTTTCTTCTTTTCTTCTGTAGGGCTGTTTCGTCCCTGGTTTTTGTTTTCTGACGCAACCAATTGTTTTGGCTTTTTTTCTCTCTCTTCCTGTCTTTGTTGCTGTCTGTCTGTTTTCCTCTCTCTCTGCCCCTTCTTCTCTCTTCTCCTCCTTCTCTCCCCTTTTCTCTCTCTCTCTCTCTCTCTTCTTTTTCTCTCCCCTCGCTCTCTCCTCTCTTTCACACCCCACAACACACACATACACACCCACACAACATGGGCACGAAGTGAAAACACCAAAAACATATCAAGGGAACCAAGAATAATCATTAGATGGAAGCAAGGAGTGAAGAATGGCGGGAGGGGGGGGGGGGAAAGAAGAGAAGTAGAAACGCAAGGCCGGGGGGGGGGGGGGGGGGGGGAGCGGGGAGGGGGGGAGGGGGGAGGCGGGAGAAGGGGAAGAGGAAAGTAAAAAGAGGCAATATATATATAATAATATATATATATATATATATATAATAATAAGAGAGAGAGAGAGAGAGAGAGAGAGAGAGAGGGAGGAAGGAGGAAGGGAGGAGGGAGGGGGGAGACGAGAAAGCTTTTGTCTAGGCTTGTCAACTAACGCAGAGGAAGGGAGGGAATGAAGGAAGAATGTGCCTGTACTGAATGCACGTGCGCTGTGGCCTCCAG
>CM054136.1:21983155-21988155 GCA_028751875.1 Rapana venosa | reverse complement strand
TTGCTCTCTCTCTCTCTCTCTCTCTCTCCTCTCTCTCTCTCTCTCTCTCTCTCTCCTCTCTCTCTTCCTCTCTCTCCTTCTCCCTCTCTCTCTCTTCTCTCATCTCTCTCTCTCTTCTCTCTCTATCCTCTCCTCCTCTCTCCTCTCTCCTCCTCCTCTCTTCTCTTCTCTCTCTCTCTCTCCTCTCTCTCCCTCCCTCCTCTCTCTCTCTCTCTCTCTCCTCCTCCTCTCTCACCCCCTCCTCTCCTCTCTCTCTCTCTCCTCTCTCTCTCTCCTCTCTCCTCTCCTCATTGCCTATTGCACATATATAGACACACACACTATATACATACACACACGACGCTCACACACAACACACACACACACACACACACACACACACACACACACACACACACACACACACACACACACACACACACAACACATATATATATATATAATACACACACTGAAATTCTCTCCATCTCTCTTTTAATCACAGACTCTCACGCGAGCTGTAGATCAGTCAAACCACACACACACACACACACACACACACACACACACACACAACACACACACACACACACACACACACACTAACACAAAACACACACACACACACACACACTAACACACACACTAACACACACACACACACACACACACACACACACACACACACACACACACACACACACGCCAGCGAGCCAAGATAACGACCAGTCAAACCGCGGTAAACTATGGAGTCTTAGAGAGTTAAAACTCTCATGGATCCAGAATTAGAATTCCTTACCTCTGGCAGACAGAAGCAAGCGGTGTAGTGGCCACTCTCTGTTGTTACGCTAGTGCTACGTATATTTTCCACTTTTTTTTTCCTTTCCTCTCTTGGGCTAGGCTCCAAGGTTTACCAATGGGGAGATTTTTGCGTGTGCGACCCTTTACCCACCATTAAGGTAGCCGCATTCCGACTTCGATGTTCATAAGTAAACGTGACACTGGTGTGCATGCGGTTTTATTTGTTTTTTTGTTTTATGCGGTTTTTTGTGGGTTTTTTAATGAATTGTTGTCATCTGTTCCTATCGGTTAGTAATGGTCTACTCTTCCGAAAGGTGGAACAGGGTTTAGCATGTGCACAAGAAGTTCTGCATGGGTTTGTACACGGGACCTCGGTTTATAGTCAAGTCTATTCTGAAAGATTTTCGAGGGCTGTGGAGTTTCGTTACTGATGTTAACTTCGGGGCAAAACTCCCCTCCAGTGTAGGGATTTGTGGTGTTGGCAGCGACCGTCAACAAAACTACAGTTTGTTATGTCGTCGTGATTTTGGATAGAGGAATATAGCTTGTTTGATTCTCCTTGCTGTTGTTGTTGTTGTTGTTGTTGTTGCTGTTGTTGTTGTTGTTGAACAAGTTTGTTGATTCTCCTTGCTGGTCTTCTTGTTGTTGTTCGTCTTGTTGTTTTTGCTGCTGCTACTGCTGCTACTGTTGTTGTTGTTGTTGTCTTTGTTGAACGTTCCTCAGCTTAACGCCCAGAAAAAACAGGATTAAACAGGATTGTGTATCATCTTCCGGATGATGCGATAAACCGAAGCCCTGTGTGTTACACATAATCAGTTAGCGTACGTAAAAGAACCCACGGCAACAAAGGAATTGTCCCTTGTAAAAGTCTGTAGAAAAACCCACTCTGATAGGGAAACAAATGCAGTTGCAAACAGGAAAAGGAAAACAATATAATGGGTGGCGCTGCTCTTGTGGTGTCGACACTCTGTAACCATGGAGAGCTAGAACATCCCGAGTTTCGTGCAGAGAAATCCGCCACGACTTAAAGTGGTATACAATACAATGTACGGTACAATACAAACACAACCAAAAAGTCAAACCTCTGTTGACAGTCACTCTGACATTTTCTCAGTGCTCTAATGGTAACATCGGCGTGTGTTAATCTAGCACAGTTGTTTGGGCTTTAGTTTTCAGACCATCCAGTTTAAAGAGTTGCCAGGCCAGTTATAAAACAAGGGCACGTCACCACCTATATACCATTGCAGACGAGCCAGTGACGAGTTCACACTCTCAGGTTTCAACTGTGTCCTGCGACTGGTTCGGTAGCTTTTTTCTTCTCAGTGTGTCTTGACACAGCTTACGTCAAAGAGAAGAAAGAAACTGTAGTATAGGTGGTTTCTAAATGTTGAGAACTGTAGTTTGAAGACATTGTATGTACAGGTCGTTTTTTGGGTTTGCTGAAAGCAGAGTATGTGTGAATATGGACAATATTTGATAGGTGACCAGATATGATGTTTGTATTGTGTGTGTTTGTTGTGTGTTTGTGTGTGTGTGTGTGTGTGTGTGTGTGTGTGTGTGTGTGTGTGTGGTGTGTGTGTGTGTTTGTATGTATATGAGTGTGTGTGTGTGTTTTGTGTGTGTGTGTGAGAGAGAGAAAGCTTTCAATTAAAGTGACACAAATATGTGTAGGTACTGCACCACACAAAAGCATTTATTTACATGCCTAGAAAACAGACAGAGCCAAAAACGAAGTCTTTGTTGAATGCTATTGCCCCAGCTTCTTAGTGCAAAATGACAACAGCAGTACCTGTTAACATGTCTCTGTTGTATTTTTCCTTCAGTTCCAGGACCATCCAGTTTTCAGTCACCAGGTCCGACTTTGACAACATTAACAAGTTTTAATCTGTCCTCCTTATTTCGCAGCAGTTCTCACGCTATCCAGTTGAAAGAGTCACCAGGGCAGCTACAATGTAGTGCATGTCAACACCTAGAGAACAGCGCAGACGAGCCAGTGATGAGTTTCCACTCTCAGGTTTCAACACTCTGTGCCCTGCTACTGGTTCAGCAGCTTTATTTCAGTGTGTCTTGACAGGGCTTAGGTCAGAAGAGAGGAAGAAACTGTAGTATAGGTGGTTTCCAAAGTTGAGAACTATAGTTTGAAGACATTGTATGTGATTTGTTGGGTTTGCTGAAAGGAGTGTAATGTAATTATTGAAAAGATTTGATAAGTGATGAGATGTGATGTGTATATTTTGTGCATATGTGTGTTGTGTTGTGTGTGTGTGTGTTCGTGTTTGTTTATTTTGTGTGTGTGTGTGTTTTTGTGGTGTGTGTGTGATGTGTGTGTGTGTGTTTGTGTGTGTGTGTGTGTGTGCGTGTGCGTGTGTGTAAGGAAGAGAGAGAGCGCGAGATTGATTTTATTTAAAATAGCACAAATGTGTGCAGATACTGCACCACACAGAAGCGTTTCTTTACCTCTGTAGAAAACATAGAGCTAAAAACGAAACCTGTGTTGAATGCTACTGCCCCAGCTTCTTAGTGCGAAAATGACAACAGCGATACCTGTTAACATGTCACTGTTGTATTTTTGGCTTCAGTTCCTGGACAATCCAGTTTAGAGTGACTAGGTCCGAATTTGACAAAATCAACGCCTGTTAATCTTTCTTTGTTGTTTTTGTTGGGATTTTTTGCAGCAGTTTTTATACTATCCAGTTTTAATTAAGAGTTACCAGGGCAGCTTTAATGTAGGGCATATCAACAGCCATACAACATCGCCAGAAGAGTGTGTGACAAGTTCATACTCTCAGGTTTCAACAGTCTGCGCCCCAGTTCTGGGTCCAGAAGCTTTGTTTTCTTCAGTGTGTCCTCACAGGGCTTAGGTCAGGAGAGAAGAAGGAATTGCAGTATAGGGCGTTTCCAAAGTTGAGAAGTGTAGTTGAAAGAAATCGTGTGAATAGGTCGTTTGTTGAGTCTGCTGAAGTGAGTTTAATTATGGAAAAGACTGGATAGGTAATGAAATGAGATGTATGTAGTGTGTGTGTATGTATGAGTGTGTGTTTTTTAAAACTAGCATAGCCATTTTATTTCATTTATTCATTTTTTTAAGGAAAATAGAATAAGCACTCATTGGTTTGGGTTTTTTATATTACATTGCATCCGTGTGTTCTTGCAGTTTTTAAAATGTTGTCATCTGATCCCACCAGCACCCAATGGGGCACTCTTCCAGAGTGGAACAGGTTTCAACGTGTGTGTAAGATCTTCTGCGTGCGTTCACAACGGTAGTTTGGTTTACAGACTCATCCAAAGGACTTTCGGGAGAGAGAGTTGGCACTGATGTTAATTCCAGGATGGGGAGGGTGGGGGGACCCTTGAACGGGCGTCTCAATGGTGGTCTGAACCTGGACTTAATAATAATAATAATAATAAATAATGTATGGAATTTATATAGCGCTGAATCTCGTAAAGCAACAAATTAAAGCGCTCAGATTTCATTTCATACCACTTTAAGTCACGGCAGATTTCTGTCCGTGAAATTCGGGCTGCTCTCCCCGGGAGAGCGCGTGGCCACAAGAGCAGCGCCACCCATTTTTTTCTTCTTTTTCCTGTCTGCAACTGTATTTGTTTCCCTATCAGAGTGGCTTTTTTCTAAGAATTTTGCCAGGGACAACTCTCTTGCTGCCGTGGGTTCTTTTACGTGCGCTAAATAATTACGTGTAACACACGGGACCTCGGTTTATCGTCTCATCCGAAAGACTAGCGCCCAGACCACCACTCATGGTCTAATGGATGGGGGAAAAGTTTCGGGTCCAAACGGGGTACGAACCGCCGCACACTTCCGACCCGGACTTTTCGCTTTCTAGACAGGCGCGTTACCTCTAGACCACCGATCCATCACTTGATTGAACCAGGGCCATCAGATTGCGAGCGCACCGTGCAATGCTCTAACGTTCTAACCACCATGCTATCCCGTCCCTCGTTTCTTTTACATGTGTAGAAAATCAGTGAAATGTGTAGAAAATCAGTGAAATGTATAGTGAAACGTGTAAGAAATCAGTAAAATGTGTAAGGAATGAGTGAAATGTGTAGGAAATTAGTGAAATGTGTAGGAAATCAGTGAAATGTATAGTGAAATGTGTTTTTTTAAAAATCAGTGAAATGTGTAGGAAATAAGTGAAATGTCTAGAAAATCAGGGAAATGTGTAGTGAAATGTGTAGGAAATCAGTGAAATGGGTAGGAA
>CM054136.1:21950655-21978155 GCA_028751875.1 Rapana venosa | reverse complement strand
TAACCACTATACCATTCAATGTCAGTATTATGTAAAAGGTCGTTAACTTTGAAACACACATATGTCTCTGTGTGTTTGTGCGTGCGTGCGTGCGCGCGCGTGTGTGTGTGTGTGTGTGTGTGTGTGTGTGTGTGTGTGTGTGTGTGTGTGTGTGTGTGTGTGTGTGTGTGTGTGTGTGGTGTGTGTGTGTGGCGTGTGTTTGTGTGTGTGTGTGTGTTGTTTTATTTTATTTTACTTTTTTCTAATTTTCGAGGATAATGGAATAAGCACTCATGCGCTTTTTTATTTATTTACACCCATTCCCTGTGTGTATGCAGTTTTGTAAATTTATCACCCGTTCGTGTGTGTGTGTGTTTGTGTAGGGACGGGTGTGCATTGTGTTTTTCTCCAATTCTCACTGAGAAAGATAATTGAAAACACGTTAATGTCACAAGAACGTTGCTCCCTACAGTGCTGAACAGTTACAGTGATCATGAAAACAATAAATCGTTTCTGCTTTAAAAAAAAATCTTATGCAGGTTTTTAAAAACAAACAAGCGATAAACTATTGATCAAATCGAGGTCAAAGTAAATAATGACAACAATAATGAGAATAAAAGCTAGGTGATTTGTGTAGTAAAATCACATTTGTTTACCGAAAATGTTTTGGTACATTTTTGTTTCACGGATACAAATTAAAAAGCTGTTCTTTTGCTACGGACATTGACACAACAATGATGTAGGCCTAATATCTTATTGGCATAATTGTACCCAAACGAAACTTATTTGATCAAAATAAATTAATGAAGAGATGTCCCCCTCCCCCCCCCCCCCCCCCCCCACAAGAAAAAAGTGACAAAAACCAGACAGACAAATTATGTTAGTGGCTGTGGTATTTGAAGGAAAGGAAGAAAAACACACACAAAACCCAAACTAATATTTAAATAAATAAAAAAACCAGACAGACAAATCACGTTAGTGACTGTGGTGTTTAAAGAAAAGGAAGGAAAATACAAATTGAAAGAAAACTCACTGAGCTAATCTTAGAATATTACATCAGTCGGGATATACAGTTGTATATACAAACCACAAACAATAGACTTGTATGTAGGCTAAAACGGCGAGATGACAGATACGCAGACAGAGAGACAGACATTAAGATGGATGGATGGATGGATGGATGGATGGATGGATGGATGGATGGATGGATAGATGGATGGATGGATGGATGGATGGATGGATGGATGGATGGATGGATGGACAGTTTGGTAGGGAGACAATCAGACAAGTACATCTACTCTAAACAAGCAAATAAGGTAAGTAGCGGGGTACGTACGTAGGCAGGCAGGCAGACAGGCAAACAGGCAAGCTGTTTAGGTAGTTAAACGCGTTTTTTCAGATCGCTTGAAACTAGAGTGATAAATAGAACAGAAAACACACACACACACACACAAACACACACACACACACACACACACACACACACACACACACACACTCAAAAAAACAGAGACATTAACAAACAAATAAAAAAAGAAAGCAAACATAACAAGGCATGAGACAAAATAAAAGATTTTTTAAAAACCTGAGCAAACAATGACCTGTTATTTGTAACTGAACTCAAGGTAGTAAAACAACTGACCTGACAACGAAGACAGGAACAGCTTCAGCTGACGGGCTTCATGCTCTGCAGGGCATCATGTGTGTGCCTGAGGCCTCTGAGGGGGAAAAGAAGAAAAGAAAAAGAAAAGAAACGGGGGACATCCTCTCATTTGCAGACCCAAGAGGCAGCGATAAAACATTATCAGACAACAAACAAGAATGAAGATGAAAGGAGTAATGTGTTCTCTGTCTCTGTCTCTGTCTGTCTCTTTGTCTGTCTGTCCATCTCTCTGTCTCTGTCTCTGTCTGTCTGTCTCTGTCTGTCTGTCTGTCTGTCTCTCTCTCTCTCTCTATCTCTCTCTCTCTCTCGTAATGTAATAGAATGGAAATTACTCTGTGTGTGTATGTGTGTGTGTGTGTTTTATTCATCGATATTTTTGGAAAATGGCCACAAAGTGTTACAATGAAATTAACTGTTCATAAAGTTAACTAGCAGATTGTGTTTGTTAACATGAATTTTCTTTTAATGTTTGTTTGATTTGGTGTTACTCAGTTATCTAAAAGTGAATGGGAGGAAAATAAAACAACACCACAAGATGTTAGAAACTAGGTTTGCAATGGTTTTTGTACACTCACAAGCACACATTGTGCAGTATCCTTGGCCATGCTTGATAGTATCATCATAATCTGTACCCAACAGATCATTTTGCAATTCAGCGGAGTGAATCTGACACCTAAAATGTTCAGCAAAAAAGGAACTGTTTTTGGAATACTGTTCCTACTCTTCAAAGCTCTGAAAACATTCTTTCTGGGCCATGTCTTACAACCAAGCATTATTTCATTGATTACTGGCTGATACCTACACCAAACAAAAACATAAACCAGATAAAGGAAACATCACCGACTACAAAATGATCCCAGCTGGATCCCATATATAGGAAATAATTCACTGCGCCCTTCCAGCCAAACTAGATTAGTTCCCTACAGAACAAACCAATATCGTCGCTCTAAGGGTTTATTCAAAGAGTGGGGTAGGATTCTAATTTATTTCTATCACCGCCGGAAAGAGAGAAGGAGCCAACACAGTGGTAATGATGACTGTGTTGGGGAAGACGAGAGAGCCAGGCAGTTCTGAAGTATCGGCAACACGAGGGGCTGTGAGGATGAAGATGAGGATGAGGATGATGAGGAGGAAGTTTCTGTGCTTGTCGTGTCCATACGATGATGGAGTGTGATATGGGTGGGTTGGGGGGAGGGGGGGGGCTATTTCTGTGTAGTGAGAAACTAGTTTCTGCTTTTGTGCTTCAGCTCATGGTCATGTTTTTGATACTCTTGTAGGAGCGTAGATCCAGTTGGATTTCTAGAGGGATAGATATAGTTTGAATGTATGGGGAAAAGAGGGGGTGGCTTGTGTGTATGTGTGTGTGTATGTGTATGTGTGTATGTGTGTATGTATGTATGCGTGTATGTGTGTGTATGTGTGTGTAGCAACACGTGCCTTTATGTGTGTGCATACGTGTGTGTATATATGTGTGTGTGTGTGTAGCAAAGATGTGTACACACATGCACACACATACAGGCACGTATTGCTACACACACACACACACACACACACACACACACACACACACACACACACAACACAACACAACACAACACACACAACACAAACACACACACACCTTTTCAATTCAATATTTTCTGGAGGCCTCGCTGCCACCATGCCCCTTCCCCCTAACCTTTCAGCAGCTCCTTTCCCCTCACCTTGACGTCAAAAGAAGCACAGGGAGACAAGAGTGATTTAGTCCCTCCATTGTTCTGCACTTTTTCACCCACCCACCCACCCCTCTCCTCTCCAGCCTATGAAATCGGTTTATCAGTGAAACACACGCGTATTTTATCCTTTCTGATGCAGTTTTTGATGAGAGAAAAAAACTAATTAAGAGAACATTAAGGTGTGAAGGAAATGTGTTTTTGAAAGTGTGTAGAAAAATTAAGGGTTTTTTAAAAAAAAATAATGAAGACATGATTAATTTTAAGGTTATGGCCGACCTGATGTTTTTAATGTGTGTGTTTTTTCCACAAACCTTCTGCGCGCTGATGTCTTCTGGTTTGTGTTGTTGATGAAATGTTAATGTTACGATGAGGTATTGCTTCTCCTTGGCTGGATCCTGTTAACAATTCTTCCCCGCCTCTTCTTAATCTTCATAAGAGATTCTGTGAAGCCTGTTATGGCTGCCTTTTGTAACAGGGTACTAGAAAACAGGCTTTTAACATGATAAACGTAATCTCTGCCGGAAAGAATCAATTTTCGGATTATTATCTTAGATGCTTCCACTCCCAAATGTATGTTTTTTGATGTACTATGATTTTACATGTATACTGTTTCCTATTTTTCTCGTTGAAAATCTGGGAGAGGAAGAAAATGGGGGAGGAAAAAAAATTAAAGTTCAGATTAAACTAACAGCTCTCTCTCTCTCTCTCTCTCTCTCTCTCTCTCTCTCTCTCTCTCTCTCTCTCTCTCTCTCTCTCTCTCTCTCTCTCTCTCTCTCTCTCTCTCTCTCTCTCTCCTCTCTCTCTCTCTCTCTCTCTCCTCTCTCTCTCTCTCTCTCTGCTTTTCTTGAATAGAAGATGCTGATTGTTTATAAAAGAAAATATGAAATAACTCCAGGGGTTGAAAGAAAGAAATGGGGTGTCATTTTCAACTCTACCACCGGTACACACAAGAAACCAAAGGAGAAAATTAATAACGAGAGTGTTAGCAGCCTGAGTGTAGTGTAGTGTAGTGTAGTGGTCAGTATCAGGAAGTCTGAGAGACCTTGATGATGGATGTCCACCGTGTGATGGTCATGTCCATCTGCTGATTGTCAGCTGAGGCTATTTCTGTCTTGTGGACAGTTTGGGTTGTTTGCGTGATGCTGCGTTCATGCACATGCTGTTTGTTTTGATTTGTGTGTGGAAATATGTTTCAAGATGTGAAAGGGGGTGTTCTAGGTTTGTATCTTTCTGTGTGTGTATGTGACATTGTGTCGTGAATGTGTGTGTGTGTGTGCGTGCGTGTGTGTGTGTGTGTGTGTGTGTGTGTGTGTGTGTGTGTGTGTGTGTGTGTGTGTGTGTGTGTGTGTGTGTGTGTGTGTGTGTTTGAGAAAGAGATCGAGATCGACTGTATGTACATGTAGGGAGAGACAGGGACAGGGATAGAGAGAAAAAATCAGAGAGAGAGGGAAAGAGAGAGAGGGGGGGGGGCACAGAGAGAGAGGGAGACACAGAGAGAGGGCATGACAGAGACAGATACAGACAGACAGGAATACAGACAGAGACTGTCAAAATGAGTCAGACAATCACACAGAAAGACAGAGAAAACATTTCTGATACACATTTATTAAACCGTAATTATACTCTTTCCTCCCAAGCCCTCTCTATCTCTCTGCAACCCCTTCCACAAAACTGAGCAGGCCTTTTTGACATCAGAAAAACACTCAATAAGACAAAAGTAAAAAAAATAATGGATTTTAAAAACGTGAAAGAAAAAGGTGAATAACTATAACAGTACTGATACTTTCTTGGTGTAACTGGACAGTCATGAACAGTTATTTGATGGGGGAAAAAGAGAAATTAATATACACACTGCAATACAAACAGCAGACAATTGATATTAGTGATGTGGTAGTTGAGAATTAAGTACCTGCGTGTGTTTTAATAAAAACAAAAACAAAACCTATGAACGTGAAGTAACCAAGCTGTGCTTAGATTACTAGATCGATCAGTAAACGGATTCGTGGAGACAAGGAAAGAATGATAGGCAAGCAGGTAGGCAAACAAAACAGACAGGCAGAGAAACATATATAGGATGGATGGATGGATGAATAAATGACTGGATGGGTGAATTGATGGATGGATGGGTGAAGAAATAAATGATTGGATAATGGACGGATGGATGGATGGACGGATGCATGGATGGATGGATGGGTGGATGGATGGATGGATGGATGGATGGATGGATGGATGGATGGATGGATGAATAAATCATTGGATGGATGAATAGATGGATTCATGGATTCATGGATGGATTCATTGATGGGTGGATAGTTGGTATGAAGATAAAAGACAATTACATATTCTCTGCATAAGCATTAACGTAAGTAGTGACAATCGTAGGTAGGCAGACAGGCAGGAAAACTTGGGAGGTGTTTAAATCAGTTCATTCAGTTAGCCAGGACCTAGAGTGAAAGGTAGAACAGAAATAAACACAAACATGCTAGATAATTGAGTGGGTCCATTCACTTGGCTTGAATCTCAACATAGAATTAGAACAGAAAGGGACATTTGCATAAGAGAACATAGAAAAAGACGGAAACAAGAAAGAACGCAAAATATGGCATAACAGATAACAACATCAAAATGAACAGCAAATTTTGTGTTACCTACTAAGATGAAGGGGGAAAACAAACATGGGAAACAAACAAGAAACAAACTACCTGTAACCTAACAAGATGAGAGATTGAAACAAACAAACAAACGAAATTATTTGCATCATAGAAAGATGAAAATTGGAAACGAAGAAACAAATCATCTATAACATAAAAAGATAAAAGATTGAAACAAGCAAACAACAAACTATCTGTAGCATAAGCAGGATGAAAGATTGGAACAAGCAAACAACAAACTATCTGTAACATAAAAAGATGAGAGATTGAAACAAACAAACAAACGGAAATTATTTGTAACATACAAAGATGACAATTGGAAACGAAGAAACAAATCATTTATAGCATAAAAAGATGAAAGATTAAAACAAACAAACAACAAACTACCTGTAACATAAAAAGATAAAAGATTGAAACAAACAAAAACAAACTATCTGTAACATAAGCAGGATGAAAAATTGAAACAAGCGAACAACAAACTACCTGTAACATAAAAAGATAAAAGATTGAAACAAACAAAAACAAACTATCTGTAACATAAGCAGGATGAAAAATTGAAACAAGCGAACAACAAACTATCTGTAACATAAAAAGATAAAAGATTGAAACAAACAAAAGCAAACTATCTGTAAAATTCCTGATACATTCTATTGCAAGCAGAGGCATCAGCATAACTTTTTGCTGGATCCCCTCTCATTGTGGAATTTATTCGAATGAGCTGGTTGATTCTTTGGCAAAACAAGGTGCCTCTGAATACAGTACTGAAGTGTTTGATTCTAATCTTGCATTGTCGTCTTATGAAATTCATTCTAAGTTAATGAAATGCATACATTCAAAGATTAGAAAAACATTATCAGCAGTTTCCTTGCCCCGGAAATTAGAATTCTAATACATAAACGAGATTAATGCATGGAATATAAATATTCAAAAAAAAGTAACATGTTGTTGTTCTATTCCACTTTCAGTCCACCATTTGTTGTTTGATTGCCCAATTCTTCTTGACATGTATAAAAGGAGAGGTTTAGATATTCATAAGAAATATGCCACTAGTCAAGAATTTTATATGACTCTCAGCAATTCATGGTGTCAGTTGCTGAAGTCATATATTCTTCACCTGTAAAACCTTTACTGTAATTACATATATATTATATAATTAAAATATATATATATATAAATTTTATATATATATATATATATGTATATATTTATATACCTATGTGTGTGTGGATGTGGGTGCGTGTAGGGGAGAGAAAGAAAAGAGAGAGAGAGAGAGAGAGAGAGAGAGAGAGAGAGAGAGAGATGCGGGTGTAATAATAGGTACTTTGGTATGAATGCGGGGGTGCTAAATCACCATGTAGTGAATAGACATTAAACAAAACAAAACAAAACAAACTATCTGTAACATAAGCAGGATGAAAGATTGAAACCAAGCGAACAACAAACTTGTGCAACATAAAAAGATGAAAGATTAATAACAAACAACAAACTATCTGTAACATAAGCAGGATAAAAGATTGAAACAAACAAACACAAGGTCTTAAAATAAAAAGATGAAGAATTTAAACAAACAAAAAAACGAAAAAAATTTGTAACATAAAAAAGAAAATTGGAACAAAAAACAAAAATTTTTCATAAAAAAAAAAAAATTTAAACAACAAAAAAAATACCTTAACATAAAAAGATAAATTGAAACAAACAAAAGAAAATCTGTAACAAAGCAGATGAAAAATTGAAACAAAACGAACAACAAACTATTGCAACATAAAAAAAATGAAAGATTAATAACAAAAAAACAAACCCTGTAACATAAGAGGATAAAAAATTGAAACAAGCAAACAAAAACTATCTGTAACATAAGCGGGTGAAAGATTGAAAAAAAAAAAACCAATCTCTCTTCTTTCTCTCTCTCTGCTTTTCTTGAATATAAGATGCTGATTGTTTATAAAAGAAAATATGAAATAACTCCAGGGGTTGAAAGAAAGAAATGGGGTGTCATTTTCAACTCTACCACCGGTACACACAAGAAACCAAAGGAGAAAATTAATAACGAGAGTGTTAGCAGCCTGGGTGTAGTGTAGTGTAGTGTAGTGTAGTGGTCAGTATCAGGAAGTCTGAGAGACCTTGGTGATGGATGTCCACCCTGTGATGGTCATGTCCATCTGCTGATTGTCAGCTGAGGCTATTTCTGTCTTGTGGACAGTTGGGTTGTTTGCGTGAAGCTGCGTTCATGCACATGCTGTTTGTTTTGATTTGTGTGTGGAAATATGTTTCAAGATGGGAAAGGGGTGTTCTGGGTTTGCATCTTTCTGTGTGTGTATGTGATCTTGTGTTGTGAATGTGTGTGTGTGCGCGCGCGCGCGTGCGTGTGTGTGTGTGAAAGAGATCAACTGTGTGTACATGCAGGGAGAGACAGGGACAGGGACAGAGAGAAAAAATCAGAGAGAGATGGAAAGAGAGTGAGGGGGCACAGAGAGAGAGGAAGAGAGAGACAGAGAGTGGGGGGGCAGAGACAGATACAGACAGGAAGACAGACAGAGACTGTCAAAATCAGTCAGACAATCACGCAGACAGACACAGGAAACAATGTTGATGCATATTTATTGAACGGTAATTATACTCTTTCCTCCCAAGCCCTCTCTATCTCTCTGCAACCCCTTCCACAAAACTGAGCAGACCTTTTGACATCAGAAAAACACGCAATTAAACGAGGTGAAAGCTCCATAATACCCACCATAATTGTATACGAAAGGACGTTAACAGAAAGGTACGTGTGCTCAACATTGTGACCGACATCTTACTGAGAAACATAATTGAAAAATACGTTAATGCCGCAAGAATTTTGCTCCCTACAATGCTGAACAGATTTGGATTGAATAAAAGCCAGAAATGCTTCCTACCATTAAAATGCAGACCGTAAAATATTTTAGCCTAAAAAACCCCATAAAGAATGTTTTTTTAAGAAAGGAAAAATGTAGATAATTACAAAAGTACTGAGAACAAAGCTAAGTAAAATCATGTTACATTTTCTTCACAAAGACAAAAAAAAACCACTAGTATATATTTTTGTTCGTTTCATGCACAGAATTTACAATGCTAATTTTATTATATGGATTTATATGTAATTTTTTACATAACAATTGTTTGATATTTTCTTGAATTTCATTGTTCAGAAATGAAATTTTATTTGATGAAAATGAATATATCAAGACTGCAATATAAAGAACTAACCGAGTGTGTTCACTAAAAAACAAAAACTAAATAACAAATTAAAGTAAACTAGTCAAGTTGTGCTTAGATTATTATAAGATCAATCGCGATAAGCAGATTTATGAACAGAAAATTAAAGAACAATAGGCAAGCGGATAGATAAACAAAACAGATAAGCAGTGAAACATATTATACAGGATGGATGGATGGATGGATAGATGGACGGACGGACGGACGGACGGATGGATGAATGGATGGATAGATGGATGGATGGATGGATAGCTTGGTATGTATGTGATAGATAAGTACATATGCCCGACGTAACTTAAGAAGCAAAGTACGTAGGCAGGCAGACAGGCAGATTAGCTTGGGAAGTACTGAAATGAGTTCATTCAGTTGACTTGAACCTAGAGGGAAAAGTAGAACAGAAAGAAACACCAACACGGTAGATAATCAAAAAGGTTCGTTTATTTGGCTTAAATCTATGCTGAGAAAGTGTACAAAAAGAGTCATAATTATGCATAGGAGAACAGAGAAGACAGAACAAAGAAATAAATGGTAAGGCATAACAGCTAATAGATCAAAATAAACACCAAATTGCATGTCACCTTCTAAAGATGAAAGATCAAAACAATCAGACGTGGGAAAGAAACAAGCAACAAATTACATGTAGCATAAAAGAATGAACGAATGGAAACAAAGAAATCAACAAACTATTTGTAACATAAACAGATGAAAGATTAAAAACAAACAACAAACTATCTGTAACATAAGCAAGATGAAAGATTGAAACAAGAAAACAACAAATTATCTGTAACATAAGCAGGATGAAAGATTGAAACAAACAAACAACAAGCTGTATGTAACCTATTAAGATGAGAGATTGAAACAAACAAACGAACAAAAATTATTTGCATCATAGAAAGATGAAAATTGGAAACAAAGAAACAAATCATTTATAATATAAAAAGATGAAAGATTGAAACAAGCAAACAACAAACTACCTGTAACTTAAAAAGATAAAAGATTGAAACAAACAAAAGCAAACTATCTGTAACATAAGCAGGATGAAAGATTGAAACAAGCGAACAACAAACTATCTGCAAAATAAAAAGATGAAAGATTAATAACAAACAACAAACTATCTGTAACATAAGCAGGATAAAAGATTGAAACAAGCAAACAACAAAGTATCTGTAACATAAGCAGGATGAAAGATTGAAACAAACAACAAACTATCTGTAACCTAAAAGGATGAAAGATTAATAACAAACAATCAACAAGCTGTCTGTAACCTAATAAGATGAGAGATTAAAACAAACAAACACACGAAAATTATTTGCAACATACAAAGATGACAATTTGAAACAAAGAAACAAATCATTTATAACATAAAAAGATGAAAGATTGAAACAAGCAAACAACAAACTATCTGTAGCATAAGCAGGATGAAAGATTTAAACAAACAAACAACAAGCTGTCTGTAACCTAAAAAGATGAGAGATTGAAACAAACAAACAAACGAAAATTATTTGTAACATACAAAGATGACAATTGGAAACGAAGAAACAAATCATTTATAGCATAAAAAGATGAAAGATTTAAACAAGCAAACAATAAACTATCTGTAGCATAAGCAGGATGAAAGATTTAAACAAACAAACAACAAGCTGTCTGTAACCTAATAAGATGAGAGATTGAGACAAACAAACAACAAACTATCTGCAGCATAAGCAGGATGAAAGATGGAAACAAGCAGACAACAAGCTGTCTGTAGCCAAACTGACGGCAAAGAAACCCAGCGCTCAAGCTCTCCACAAAGAGAGGGAGTACTTCAGTTCTTCAGCGTATCAGGCACGCGTGCTCCAGATCTCCCAGGAGAAAAAAGACATCTCTCATTTGCAGACCTAAGTGGCAGCGATAAAACATTATCAGACAACAAACAAGGATGAGGATGAAAGGTGCAATTCTCCTCTCTCTCTCTCTCTCTCTTCTCTCTCTCCTCTCTCTCTCTCTCTCTCTCTCTCTCTTCTCTCTCTCTCTCTTCCCCCCCCCCCTCTCTCTCTCTCTCCGCTATCTATCTCTCTCCCTCTCCTCTCTCCCCCCTCTCTCTCTCTACCTCCCCCACCCCTCTCTCTCTCTCTCCTTTCCTCTCCCCACAACGCTCGTCTGTGCCCAGTCAAGAGGTCATGTTGTTGTTTTGGAAGAACTGTTAACCACTGTGCTGGATTTATCCCTGCAATAGTTGTGTGCAGAATGCTCAAAGTTAAATTAATGTTAGTGGTATAGGCAAAAGCAATGTGCTGATATGCCATGCATTGTCTTTCTCTCATGTTAGTGGTATAGACAAATACAATGGGCTGATATACCATACATTGTCTTTCCCTTATGTTAGTGGTATAGACAATAGCGATGGGCTGATATACCATACGTTGTCTTTCCCTTATGTTAGTGGTATAGACAATAGCGATGGGCTGATATACCATACATTGTCTTCCCCCTATATTAGTGGTATAGACAATAGCGATGGGCTGATATACCATACGTTGTCTTTCCCTTATGTTAGTGGTATAGACAATAGCAATGGGCTGATATACCATACGTTGTCTTTCCCTTATGTTAGCGGTATAGACAATAGCGATGGGCTGATATACCATACATTGTCTTTCCCTTTCTCACCGGCAGACGGCATGTTGATGGAGGTAATAGGAAGCAGACACATCGCTTTTCTCCTCCTCAGCTCCTCTTTCAATGGGCTGAGTGTCCACTCTCCCTATTCCGAGATCATTGTTTGATGAAAGCCTACAGAAAACAGCTCTCAAAGAACAGATGGTATTATAAACTTGTGTGCGATTGAAAGTACTTCCGCCTCCATGGATTGCAAGTTCTTGTTCAAAGTGACTGATGAGAAGTGGTTTATGCTTCATTGTTATGCTCTCTTGACAAAGCTTTTTGAAATCAATCTGTGTGTGGGTGGGTTTTTTTCTTCAAACATTGGCTTGCAGAATCGCCACAGGTTGTTACTGCAAATTTAAAAGATCAACTCGACTGATTTACCTATTATTGACTACTCTTATCTGGATCAGAATTCCGTTGTTTGTTGCATATTCTATTCCGTTTTCTTTCTAACAAGCTCTCTTCTATCTTTGTGTATCTAGATATTACATGGTTGAATGAATGTAGAGATATATGAGACAAAAACATAAAATGCAAAGAAAAAAAGCTGCATGACAACAAAATTATTTCATGTAAATCCCTTTGGGGGGAAATAATCTACGCTACTCTATCTAGCTGGATCAGGTCATACTTTGATACACACGCAAAAATAGACGGTCATTGAAGGGAGCATTATCAAAGAGTGTGGGGGTAGGATTCTGATCTCTATCACCGCCAGAAAGAGAGAAGGAGCCAAAGTGGTAATGATGACAGCGTTGGGGAAGAGGAGAAAAGCCAGGCAGTCAGTATCTGCAACTCTTGGGGCTGTGATGAGGAGGAGGAGGAGGTGGAGGAGGATAAGGAGGAGGAGGAGGAAGAGGGGGATGATGTTTCTGTGCTTGTCATGTCCATATGCTGATGGAGTGTGATATGGCAGCGGGGGTGGGGGGTGAGCTATTTCTGTGTAGTGAGGGACTCTTTTCTGCTTCCGTTAATGATGCGCTGGAGCTCATGGTCATGTCTTTGATACTCTTTGTGGGGAGTGTCGTTTAGAGAGAGAGAGAGAGAATAGTGATGGTGATCATGGTTGGTAGCTATTGCTGTTGCTCTGTCTCACTGTCTCTGTCTGTATCTTTCTGTGTCTGTCTGCCTATCTGCCTGCCTGTCTGTCTGTCTGTCTGTCTGCCTGCCTGCCTCTCTCATGCACACGCAACCTACACTTACAATCAGGTACAATCTATGTATAACCTTTAAAGACACACACACACGCACAACACACACACACACACATACACGCACACACACACCTACACACACACACCTACACACACACATACACTCACACACACACACACACACACACACACCTACACACACACACACTCAGACACACACACACACATACACACCCACATACACACACACTTAAACACACACCTACACACACATACACACACACCTACACACACACACCCACACACACACACACACCATTTCAATAACTTTCCAGACGCTCTTTATCACCTCTCCTCCATTTTAGGCTACCCACTTTTTTCACCTTACAGCCCCCCCCCCCACCCCCCACCACCACCACCCCTCTTTCCGCCCCACCCCCACCTCCCCCACTGCGTCTTTTGTACAAAACAAAGCAAGACGTCTTGAGATATTTTTAAAAAAAAGCATAAGGCAACAAAGGTGTTTTTTAGGCACCATTGTTTAGCGGCTTTTTGCTCTCTCTGTCTTGCTCTGTCTCTGTCTCTCTCTGTCTCTCTCTTCCTCTCTCTTTCTCTCTCTTTTTCTCATTGTCTTTCTCTTTCTATCTTTTTCTCTCTCTGTCTCCCTCTGTCTCTCTGTCTCTATTCCTCTCTCTTTCTCTCCCTTTCGCTCTCTGTCTCTCTCTCTGTCTCTCTCTCTCTGTCTCTCTCTGTCTCTGTCTGACTGTCTATCTCTGTCTCTCTCTATGTCTCTATCTCCGTATGTCTCTGTCTCTGTCTCTCTATCTCTGTCTGTCTCTCTGCCCCCCTCCCCACCCACCACCCACCCCATGCAGGGAAAATGGAATTTATCGGTGAAACACACGGTCTGTTTCACATTCTCTGTAGCGGTTCTTGCACAGAAAAAAATCAAAATAAAAAAGCACAATAAAATGTAAAGAACTTTGCTTTTTTTTTTTTAAAGCGTTTTAGAAAAATAGTGGGGTGGGGGGGGTGGGGGGGGGTTCCATTACAATAATGAAGCCATAATTTCTGTTACAGCTAGCCTGCTTCTGTCATCTTGCGCACACGCTCAATCCAAATCCTGCTCCGCTTTTCGAAAGAGTAGGCCATTGTGTGCCGGTTGGGAACAGATGACAACATTTACCGGACCGCATGCAGACGGGGACTGGATGTAAAAAAAAACACAAGCACGTGTGTGCTTATTCTATTATCCTCGATATAAAAGAATAGATAAGAATTGTTAGCATCACACGCCTATTGTCTGCAGAGGCCTTCATTATGTTTTTGGTGTTGTTGATGAATTAATTCAGTGTTGTGACAGCAGGAGTGGTGGGTGGAGTCGTTTCGAAACTGGAAGTTTGGTTGTGTTTTTATTGAAGAATTTTGATTGGAGAAGAGGGGGGGGGGGGGGGAGGGGCTGTTCGTCTGCTGCATTTTCTATTGTGGCTCTCTCTCTCTCTCTCTCTCTCTCTCTCTCTTCTCTCCTCTCTCTCTCCTCTCTCTCTCTCTCTCTCTCTTCTCTCTCTCTCTCTCTCATGCCAAAGTCTTACCAAACTTATGTGAATTTTTTTTCATGTTCCACTTTTCATCTTCAATTTTTTGCCCCTCAATGTGTATTGTGGCCAAAGGCCGATGTACATTAAACCATTTCAGAGTTCAGAGTTCAGACTTCTCTCTCTCTCTTTCTCTCTCATCAGTGCAGACTCCACTCTCCCCAAAAGTCCTTCAGATGAGACTATAAACCGAGGCCCCGTGTGCAAACGCACGCAGACCATCTTGCGCACACGTTAAATCCTGTTCCGCTTTTCGTAAGAGTAGGTCATTGTGTGTCGGTGGGAACAGATGACAGAATTTACAAAACTGCATACACACGGGGACTGGATGTAAAAAAGCACATAAGTGCTTATTCCATTATCCTCGCTATAAAAGAATAAAATAAATAAAAAATAAATAAATTTTCATCTCTCTCTCTCTTCTCTCTCTCTCTCTCTCTCTCTCTCTCTCTCTCTCTCTCTCTCTCTCTCTCTCTCTCTCTGTATCGAAGAAGAAATACGATTTAAAAGGAACGTTGATTGTTCTTGCTCTTGTAGTATTCGCAAACTCAATATTGTTATAATCTTCTGTATGAAACGGTGTTTAAAATCAAACACTGTATTGGCAGAAACTCAAGATGTATAATCTTCTGAATAAAATTGTCTATAAAATCGATGATTGTCAGGCGCTTAACGGCAGTGCAACGCATTGTCACTCATAAGACAAATAGCCACAGTTGCTGCCTGAGCGTTTGACCATGACGAGGACGAGGACGACGACGACGACGACGAAGAAGAAGAAGAAGAAGAAGAAGAAGAAGATGATGATGATGATGATGATGATGATGATGATGATGATGATGAAGAACAAGATCAATAACAACAAGAAGAAGAAAGAAATGCTCTAAATGTAGAGTGTGGCCACATGTAAGACAAGACACACAAGAAAGCAGGCTTCAGTCCCAAGCTGTCTTTTTTTCATGACGTACCTTAAGGTCCTAAGAGAGTTAAAGGGGTTCCCTGTGGAGAAGAATACTGGTGTAAACTGGGTGACCCCTAAAGGGCTGAGGTGTGGAATGCCAGTTATGTACGCCAACACCACACAGCAGAGGACATGTTTTTTTGTGAAAATGAGGACAACAACTCTTTTAGTTTGTGATGTGCATGGACAAAATCTCTACGTGCTTTTCGTGTGATTGTAGTGGATAAAGACAGGACTTTATAGAGAAGAGGAAAAGGTTCAGATCAGGAAATGGGATTAAACCCCCAAAAAGCCTCGACATGTCATAGCAAGTGCATAGGTGTGCGCAGGTCAGCACACACACACACACACAGAGCGCGCGCGTGTGTGCGCGCGCACGTGAGAGAGAGAGAGAGAGAGAAAGAGAGAGAGAGAGAGTGGCAAAACCAACAAAGGTTTCTTTAAGGTCCCTAAAAAGAATTCCTTTCAAATAGAGAGCAATAAGATCTGTGTGTGTGTGTGTGTGTGTGTGTGTGTGTGTGTGTGTGTGTGTGTGTGGTGTGTGTGTGTGCAGAAAGTTGTTCAGTAAAAAGAAAAGTCTTTCCCCAGTTCCCTAAAGCAAACCTGCGCTGATGAATATAGACGACCAGCACGCCACTGCCAGACAGAAATGATCTGCATGACATACCTACGCTTCATTCACTTACAGCCCCATGAGAGCACATGGTTCGTGTCATTGTCATGTGCGTGACACAGTCACTTACCACTTTATTTTCAGGACTCAACAGCTTTTATCTGCTTTTACATGTTCTGCCAGTGACCTTTCCGTACTAACTTTCTGCTTTCACTGTAGCATTGCAGTCTCTTTGTTCTGTGGGTATTTTTTCCCTTTTCTGCTGGCTGTTGTAATGCTTGCGTGAGGAAATCATGTAGCCTATGTTACACGTCTGCGAGGCTAATAGGTCCCTACACCAGGGGCTGTGGGGTAAGATGAAAGGAACTTCACAAAGATTGGGGTTTTTTAAAGGCCAATTCCAAAACAAAGCAAAACAAAAGATGAACTGACCTTCAGCATATTGGACAAAAGTATAGATGTCATTTGCCTTGTTTTTGTTTCGTTCACAATGGGAAAAAAACTGCCGATACGCTATCTTTCTTAACTTAACACTTTGTGTAATCTTCAAAGTAAAATCAGCTTTGTTGCTTTATGTCCTTCAAACGAATTTTTACAACAATATGAACATGGCATCATGTGTTTCTCTTTTTTACTAAGAAAGAAGTCGTATAGTCTTCATTGTTGTACATCTTCCTGTTTAAAGTGATAGCAGTTCCTGGGAAAGCATATTTTAAATTCTTTAATTTCGAGGATAATGGAATAAGCACTCATGTACTTTTGTTACATCTAGTCCCTGTGTGTCTACAGTTTTGTAAATTTTGCCATCCATTCCCACCAGCACACAATGGCCTACTTGTCCAAATAGCGGAACAGGTTTTAACATGTGCGCAAGATGTTTTGCATTCATTTGCACATGGGACCTCAGTTTATAGTCTCATCCAAAGGACTTTTGGGGAGAGTGGGGTCTGCACTGATGTTAACTCCAGAGGAAAAATCCTCTTGAACAAGTTTCGAACCCGGGTTAGCAGATCACGAGCACACTGTAAGTAAGAATAGTCTTTCCATTGACTCCACAAACACACATCTGCTGATGGTTCCCTCATTACAGTCTGGTCCCAAAGGGCCAACAGACAGGATTTCTATGGCATGTGCTCCATTACTTTACATGCAACCCCACGAGAGAACATGTTTTGTGGCTATGTGGTTTGCGTGACACAAACGCTTAGAGCTTCTTATTCAGGACTGAACACTTGCCATCTGCTTCTATATGCTCTGACAAGTGACCTTTCCGTATTTCTTCTTTTGCTGTATCATCGCATTTTTTTCATTTTTTCTCTCCTTTCTGCTAGGTGACCTTGTGTGAGGGAAATCATATACCCTGTGCATGTTGCACGTATGGGAAGCTAATGGGCCTATACACTTGGGGTTGGGAGGTAAGATGAACGGAATTTCACAAAGATTGGTGATTTTGAAGCAACTCCCAAAACACAGCGAAAAACGTGAAATGACCTTTAACATGTTGGGCAAAAAATACAAATATTGATTGCCTAGTTTTTATTTTTTGCACTAAGGAAAAACTTTTTAAAAAAATTTCTGTTTTCTAGCTTCATTCTTTACGCAACCTTCCTGGCAAAATTGCTTAGTGTCCTTTGTACAGAATGCCTGCAGAAAGATGAGCACATCATTATGTGTTTCTCTTTTCCTGGCAGATTAGTATAGAAGTAGTCTTTCATTATTTTTGCATCTTCCTGCTTTGATGGATACCAGTTCCTTGGAAAAGTATCTTCAGTGAGAGCAATCTTCCCATGGAATCTACACACACATCTCTGCTGGTGGCTCCCTCATTCTAGTCTGGTCCCAAAGCACCAGCAGACAGACAGGATTTCTATGGCGTGTGCTCCATTTACTGCATCCCAGTGAGAGAATGTGCTTCGTGCCTATGTCCTTTGCGTGACACAGTCACTTAACCACTGGATATTCGGGACTTAACACTTTTTGTCTGCCTCTACATGTTCTGCCAGTGACACTCGCCTAGTTCTTCTTTCACTGTAATGTTGCACTTTCTTTTGTGTTTAACTGTTTTTTCTGTCGTGTGACACACTCCTTGGGTCATGAAAGTGTGTACCCTGTGGTGCACATCTCTGCTGAAGCTAACGGGCCTATACACCAGGGGTTAGGAGGTGAGATGAAAGAATGTTACAGGCATTTGAGTTTTTGAAAATGCGCTCAAGAACACAGCAAAGAAAAGCATAATGAACTGTTTGACATATCGGTCTATTATAAACAATGTCTACCGCAGACAATGAAATTTCCTTTTCTGAAAAAACCCACAAACCTTTAAAACAACTTAGGTACATTTCATTTTATGTTATTTTAATCGTTCTATGATATCTAGCAAATCAAGCACAAAAAAGGTTTATTTACAGTTCTGAAGAAAAGTTCTTAAAAAGAACAGATTGAAAAGAGGGTTCCCTCCTCCCTCCTGCTCCGCCCCCCCCCCCCCCCAACCCTGCCAACCCCAACTTCACCTCCACTGTGAAGAACCCACCCTTCAGATAAGAAAAGTCTGTTCACGGTCCTATACCCTGTATCTGTGCTGATAAGGCATTGACCACAGTCTAGGCCCACTGTACCAACAGACGGCCATGATTTCTTTGACACATTAATCTCTTTACAGTCATGCAACCCCAAGAGTGAACAATCATGGCCCATACGTGTCTGTCTGTACCTGACAGATACAGTTACGACTTTTCTGTGGTGGACATGACAGTTTGTCATCTACTTTCCCTGCATTGTAGCTGACCTTTTGCACAGTCCCCTTTTTCTCCCGGTTGTGGTATTTCAAATGCATTGTACTCTGTGTGTGTGTGTGTGTGTGTGTTGGGTGGCATGGCTTGTATGGGAACACTCTACACTCCACTATGTGGAATGTACGTCTGGTAGGTTAATGGGCCCCTACAATAGTAGGGGTTTCAGGTGGAAGGAATTTCACACACATCTAAAATCTTTGGAAGCCGTAGGACTAAAATGGGGAAATACTTTTCAAGTCTTGTGATTTGCTTTTGTCGTTTCTTGCTGTTTCTAAAAATCGAAGACATCTAAAATGTTTACATGGGCATTTAAGCATCTACTTACATACATGCATGATTGCGCACTCTCTCTCTCTCTCTCACCCACACCTTCAAGCCAACAGACAGAGAGGACCAGGTAGACAAAAACACAGAGATAAGATGCAAAATGTGTCACACAAGGATAGAAATAATAAAAACAGCAGGAGAGAGACAGACAGACAGAGAGACAGTCAGAGATAGAAAGGCAGACAGAGAGAGAGAGGGAAGCAGACCAAGACAGTGAGAGAGACAGTAGACAGAGACATCCAGGCAGACAGAGAGAGTCGAAAACAAGAGAGACCAAGAGAGAGAGAGAGAGAGAGAGAGAGAGAGAGAGAGAGAGAGAGAGAGAGAGAGAGAGAGAAAGAAGATGAAATGACAATGACAAATTCTTTTAATTTCGAGGATAATGAAAAAGCACTCATGTGTTTTTTTTTTACATCCAGTCCCCGCCCGTAGGGATACATCTAATAATACCCAACACTTATTACAGTCTCACAGTAGAAACAAGGGGAAATAACACTTTTCAAAACAGCCACCCCCCCTAACAACCCCCCCCCCCCCCAAAAAAAAAGCAAACAAAAGAAAACCCTAAACACCACCCCCCCCCCCCCAAAAAAACAAACGCAAAAAAACAAACAAAGAGAGAGAGGGAGGGAGGAGAGAGAGAGAGAGAGAGAGAGGAGAGAGAGAGAGAGAGAGAGAGAGAGAGATCACTGACCTGTGTGTGAACTGTACCCTGATTATGTAAACTAAACAAGACGCCTTTTTACTGAAAATGTGATTATTCAAAAATAATGTGCTGTGTGACCTATAACGTGTTTTTCTACTGAAAGCCCCTCCCTTCTCAACCTCTTGTCCCATGGAGGGGGGGAGGGGAAGAGATGAGGTGGGGGTGAAGGTGGTGATGGTGATGGGGGTGGGGAGAGAAGGCCCTGTCGTGTTGTGTGTGTGTCTGTGTGTCGTGTGTGTGCGAGCACGCGCATGTGTGTGTGTGTTTCATTTAACGTCTTTTCAAAATTAAAAAAGGCGTGAAATTAAACGCACATTTAAGGCTTCTGTGTGTAAGTGTATTTTTCATTTTTTTTTATTTAATCCCTTCATTTCTAGAATAATAAACAGGCATTCACGAGGATGGGTGTTTTTTTTCGTTCAATGGGGTTTTGTCAATTTTGTCATCCCTTCCCACCGGCACAAGATGGCTTACTCTTGAGAAAGGCAAAACAGGTTTTAACATGTGTGCAAGATCTTTTGCGTGCGTTCGCACACGGGTACGTCCTCGGTTTACAGTCTCATCTAAAGGATTTGGGTGAGATTGGGGTCAGCTCTGATGATAACTCCATGTGAAAAATCCCCTTGAACGGGCGCCTCAGGGATGACTCGACCCTGAGTTGTTACTCCCAGGGTATCCTGTCCCCTAACATGTGTGTTAATTTTTTTTATTTTATTCTTTTATTTCGAGGATAATAGAATAAGCACTCGTGTGCTTTGGTTGGTTTTTTTACATCCAGTCGCCATGTGTATGCCGTTTCGTAAATTTTGTCATCCGTTCCCACGGGCACCCAATGGCCTCCTTTTCTGAAAAGCGGAACGGGTTTTAACGTGTGCGCAAGATGTTCTTCGTGCGTTCGCATACGGGACCTCGGTTTATAGTCTCATCTGAAGTATTTGTTTATGTGTGTCAAGTCAAGTCAAGTCAAATTTTTATTTCCAAATGGTACAATGAATAAGGGGGGACGGGATAGCTCAGTGGTCGGAGCACTCGCTTTCCCCCAGCCAAGTTAAGCAGCGTCGAGCGTGGTTACCAGTTGGATGGGTGACCGTTTGCGCGCCTTGGCTTCAGTACAGTTCCCCTAGTTCACCCAGCTGTAAATGGGTACCTACCCTCTTTAGGGTCAGGGAAGGTAAAGCAGCGAGGGAGAGGAGATGGGCGCCGCCCTCAATATGCTGGCCCTAGAGAAGTGAGGTCTCTGACGCCTCGCTCCCCTACGACCTTATAGGTTATGGGACTCCTTTACCTTTTTCCTTTACAATGAATAAGCAATGCATTGCTTTTTTTTCATCAAGCCATCTATCTAAGAATACATTTCTTAGTGATAATACTGAAATACTACATTATTGCAACCTTTACCAATAAATTGAACTAGTAAAAAGCGGAAAACCAATAAAATAATACATTGGAAAATACAAATTACACACACACACCTGCGCGCATTCGTGCGTGTGTAAGTGCGCATGCGTGCGTGTGTGTGTAGAGGGTGGTGTGATAGTGTAGAGAGCAAAGTATAAAAAAAACTAGCAATAGTGTGCAATAGTTTGTACAAGGTGACCGGAAAAGAGACTACTTGTCGTCAGAGTGTTTGTATAATATCCTGTAAGTGATTTTCCATTCTGGTTCTGCTTTGCCTACTTAATGTAAGACTAGCTGTTTAAATATTAATGCTAATGAATTCCAGCACGTAATTTTGACGTCAGCAAAAACATGAGAGAAAGAGACAGACAGACAGACACAGAGAGAGAGAGACAGAGAGAGAGAGAGGTGAAATGAAGAGAAGAATAAACAAAACCCCAAACAGGTTCTGTCGCTATGTCTTTACTCACTGTCTGTCTGTCTCTCTGTCTCTGGTTCTCTCTCTTTCACTGTGTCTGTCTCTGCGGTCTGTGTCTGTATCTCTGTGTCTCTGGTCTGTGTCTTTCTCTTTCTCTCTGTCGTCTTCTGTCTCTGTCTTACTTCTCATTTTATCTCTACTTCTCTCTCTAAAAATTATATATATCAAAATTTTATATATATAATATATATATATATATATATAGAGAGAGAGAGAGAGAGAGAGAGAGAGATATCTCTCCTGATATATATATATATATATATATATATATATCCCTCTCTCTCTCTCTCACACACACACACAACACACACACACACACACACACACACACACACAAATAGAGAAACGAAGAGAAAACAGACAGAAGACCCAAATACACATGCAAACAGCGAAGTTATAATATAACTAAAGAAAATATGTAAATGTGATTGTTATTCAAAACCTCTGTCACTGCCCTACCTCCACCGCCACCACCACCACCACCACCGCCACCACCAACACCGCCACCACCACCACCACCGCCGCCACCGCCACCACCACCACCACCACCGCCACCGCCACCGCCACCGCCACCGCCACCTTGGGAGTAGGGAAGTAAGTGGACCAAAATCCATGGGAGAAACACAGCTAGTCTGCCACAGGTTTCCCATCTTTGTATTGTTGAGGCTACATTTCATACATTTGATATTGATACTGTACGTGTTTTAAACTCTCGGAATGGTGGGGGGGGGGGGGGGGTGCTACTGGAAAGATCGTTGCACTCCTGATCTGATGACCTGGTTTTGAGCCACTACCCAGACACACGCACCCCTTCGAGGGGATTGTCCCCTGGGATTAACATCGGTACCGGCTATACTTCCCCACAAAAATCCCTCGGATGAGCCTATAAACCCAGGTCCCGTATGCGGACGCACGCAGAACATCTTGCACACACAGTTTGCACACACAGTTTGCTTTTCGAAAGAGTAGCCTAGCTCATCATTCCTTGCCGGTAGGAATGGATGACAATTTAAAAAAAAAAAAAAAAAAAAGAAACTAACTGCATGTGCAGTGGTGTCGTGTTTAGATATCATCCCCGAAATCGGAATGCCGCTACCTTAATTGGGAAGGGGTGGGGGTTGGGGGAACGGTCGCGTATGCAAAAACATTCACCATGCGCGCGTCGGAACTCTAACCAAAGAAAAACAAACAACTAGCTCCCTCCCCCCCAAAAAAACAAAAACAAAAAAACCCACACACCTCTCCCCCTTCCAAAAAAATAATAATAATAAAGTGGGTAGTCTGTTTGTACAAGGTGACCGACCCTGTGTGTGTGTGTGTGTGTGTGTGTGTGTGTGCATGTATGTAGTGTGTATATGCCTGTGTGTGCATTTCTTATTTTTGTGTTACTTGATTCTATATAATTATCACACGTTTTGATGATTATGATACTGTACGTGATATAAACACGAAAGTAGTCTATCGTACGCTCCTCATCTTTCTCTTTCTCATGCTTCCCAATATCACACAGTTGATAGTGATGATGACGTGCTTCAGAGGGCCCCGTGTATGTGCAAATAACAATCATGATTTGAAAATGACGATTTCGTGTTTATGCTCCTTCAAATGTCCGGGTGTTCTTTTTGTTGGGTTGGGGTTTTTTTTGGATATCAGTTATGGAAACCTGATTCTTGATCATCTCGTTCTATTGATCTATCCGTCCTTCATTCTTCTTTCATTCTTCTTGCCTCCCCCCCCCCTCCCTCTCTCTCTCTCTCTCTCTCTCTCTCTCTCTCTCTCTCTCTCTCTCTCTCTCTCTCTCTCTCTCTCTCTCTCTCTCTCTCTCTCTCTCTCTTCCCTATCCCTTTTGGTTTAAGTAGATTTTTATTCAGAAAGCATGACTATTATACATACATAAATTGAGAGCAATAACATCCTTTTTCTCATCTCTGTCTCTGTCTCTGTCTGTCTCTGCCTCTCTCTCACTCACTCACTCACTCACACGCACGCACGCACGCACGCACGCACGCACGCATACATACTCATTCTTTTCGCTTCTCTCTCTATTTTTCTCTATCTATTTTCTCTCTCTCTCTCTCTCTCTCTCTCTCTCTCCTCTCTCTCTTCTCTCTCTCTCTCTCTCTCCTCTTCTCCACTCCCACTGTCTGTCTCAGGGTTTTTTTTCTGTGTCTGTGTGATTATCTGTCAATCTGTGTGAGTGATTTGTGTCTCTATGTGTGCTTCTCTCTCTCTCTGTCTCTCTCTCTCTCTGTGTCTCTCTCTCTGTCTCTGTCTGTCTGTCTGTCTGTCTGTCTGTCTGTCTGTCTGTCTCTCTCTCTCTCTCTCTCTCTCTCTCTCCCCTCTTCTCTCTCTCTCTCTTCCTCTTCTCCACTCCCACTGTCTGTCACAGTCTCTCTTTCTGTACCTGTGTTTTTGTCTTCGTGCGAGTGTTTTTGTGTCTCTTATGTGTGCTTCTCTCTCTCTCTCTCTCTCTCATCTCTCCTCTCTCTCTCTCTCTCTCCTCTCTCTCTCTCTCTCTCTCTCTCTCTTTCTCTCTTTCTTTCTTTCTCCCCCCCCCCCCCCCTCTCTCTCCTCTCCCCCCCCTCTCTCTCTTCCTTTCTCCCTCTCTCTCCATTAAACGTGTGGGAGAGAGCCATCGTGTGCCTCATTAGAGCAGCATATCCAGCACTTTTATGGGGTGAAGCTTTGGGCTTGTGTTTCAAATTACACACAGTCAGACAGACAGACAGACAGAAAGGCAGACAGACAGACAGAAAGGCAGACAGAGACAGGATGAGAGAGAGAGGGGTGTGTGTGTGTGTGTGTGTGTGTGTGTGTGTGTGTGTGTGTGTGTGTGTGTGTACGAGTGCGTTCGCACACGGGGCCTCGTTTTCTAGTCTCATCCGAAGGACTTTTGGGGAGAGTGGAGACTGCACTGGTGTTAACTCCAGAGGAAAATATCCCACCTTGAACGGGAATCGAACCCGGGTCGTCAGATTGCGAGCGCAATATTCTAACCACTAGGCTATCCCGCCCCCCTGTGTGTGTGTGTGTGTGTGTGTGTGTGTGTGTGTGCGTGCACGCATGAGCTGACGATCTGACGGTGCAGGTTAAAGCCAACAACACCCCGACGCATGCACGTTGGAGGGGATTTTTTTTTCTCTACCGAGTCCATTCACCCAGAAGTCCTTCACATGCCACTATAAACCCAGGTCCCCTGTGCGAACGCAAGCAAAAAAGTATTGCTTACGCGTTGAAAACCTGTTCCGACTCTCTCTGTCTCTCTGTCTGTCTGACTGTCTCTCTCTCTGTCTGTCTCTCTGTCGGTCTATGTCGGTCTGTCTCTGTCTTCTGTCTGTCTGTCTCTCCTGTCTCTCTCTCTCTCATGTCCTTCTGTCTCTGTCTGTCTGTCTGTCTCTCTCTCTCTTTTCTGCTGTCTCTGTCTGTCTCTCTCTCTCTTCTCTCTCTCTCTGTCTCTCTCATTGTCTCTCTGTCCTCTCTCTCTTCTCCCTCCCTCCCTCCCCCCCCCCTCCCTCCCCCCTCCTCTCTCTCTCTCTCTCTCTCTCTCTCTCTCTCTCTCTCTCTGTCCTCCTTGCTACTACTACTACTACTACCTCTGACCGTGACACACTTCATTCTGTCATCCAGTGACCACAGCTGGCTATCGACCCATCATCCCCAAAGCTTGCGAACCCTTTATCAATCAATCAATCCATCAATCCATCAGTCCCTCAGTCCATCAGTCCCTTTCCTTCTTCCCTTTCTCCTGCCTCCTCTGCCCCATCCCTTCAGCCTCTCTATCTCTGTCTCCTTTCCCCTTCCCTCCTCCTCCTCCTGCCCCTTATCCCCTCCCTCTCTCCCCCCTCCCTCTCTCCCTCCTCCCTCTTCCCTATTAAGTTCTGCGAGAAGAAGAGGTGTCAGAGGGGATAGATAAGCGTTACCATGTATGTAGATCGGTAGTCTAGAGGTAGCCTACATCATCTTTAGTAAGCGGGAAGAGACAGACGGGTTCGGTTCCAGTTTGAACCCAAACTTTTACCTTTTCTGTCTGTCTCTGTCTGTCTTCTCTGTCTTCTCTGTCTCTGTCTGTTTTTCTGTCTCTCTCTGTGTGTGTCTCTGTCTGTCTGTGTCTCTCTCTCAATCTTGAGTGGTGGTCTGAGTACTTACAATACAATACAGTACAATAAAATGCAATTATATACAATACAATACACTATGCTACAGTACAATCCAATCCAATCCAATAAATACAATACAATACAACACAACACAATGTAGTTCAGAGCCTATCCCAGCCAGGGTCCTTTATCTGGCTTCAGTGGCTGTTTCTCTGCAATATAATACAAAAGAATACAACACAATACAATACAACACAATACAATACAAAACAACACAATATAACACAATATACCACAATACAATCCGGTTCAGTAACACCCTACCCCTGCCAGGATACTTGATCTGGCTTCAGCGGCCGTTTCTCTACAATACAATACAATACAACACAATACAACACAATACAATACAACACAACACAACACAAACAAACAACACAACACAATACAATACAATACAACACAATACAACAAATGCAATACAACACAATACAAAACAACACAACACAACACAATACAACACAACACAATACAACAATTGCAATACAACACAATACAACACAATACAATACAGCACAATGTAGTTCAGTAACACTCTATCTCAGCCAGGATACTTGATCTGGCTTCAGCGGGACTGTTTCTCTACAATGCAATACAATACAATACAACACGACACAACACAATACCATACAACACAATACAACACAACACAATGAAGTTCAGTGACACCCCCCTCTCTATCTCAGCCCAGTGACTTGATCTGGCTTCAGCGGCTGTTTCTCTGGTGTATCCATTTTCTGGCACTGCGTCAAGAGGCAGGCTGAAGTACAAGGTGTCCTCGATAGCTTCAGTCTGTGTCTTTGTCTGCTCATATGTCTGTCTCTGTCTATCTCTTTCTCCCTCTCTGTTTCTCTGTCTCTCTCTGTCTGTCTGCCTCTTTCTCCCTCTCTGTTTATCTGTCTCTTGCCTCCGTCTGTCTGTCCCTTTCTCTCACTCTCTGTCTATTTCTGTCTCTGTCTCTCGCTGTCTCTCTCTGTACTTCTCTCTCTGTCTCTCTCTGTCTGTCTCTATCTCTCTCTCCCTCTCTTCCCTCTCTCTCTCTCTCTCTCTCTCTCTCTCTCTCTCTCTCTATCTTGCTCTCTCTCTCTTATGAATGACCAACTGTAGCACATGTAAGTATGCAGTTAACAAAAGATGCATTTCAATCCACATTCATCCAATTCTAATAAAGAACCTCTATCAGCATAACAAACCCTCTAGTCCGTTTCTCCTTCCTTTATTCACCTCATTTGTCTTTATATCCTTCTTTCCTTATTTTTATATCCCCCAGTATCCCCTTATCCTTCACTTTAGCTCGATAGGCAGAAGAGAGTTCAGAAGAGATGAAGGCTAAGAAGTGTGAGATATAAATGATCTCGTGGCCACCTCCCCCCTGGCTAATGTATTGTCTAGCTGGCTTCAGTCCATGTTTCTGGGCTGTATCACGTTTCT
>CM054136.1:21943155-21948155 GCA_028751875.1 Rapana venosa | reverse complement strand
AAGCATCAGATGGATCGACCAGCTAACATTTTCTTATTCCGTTTGATACACAGGAAGAATGGCAGGAAAGAAAGAAGGAAGGAGAAATGAAAGAATGGGAAGACGGAAACATTGTCAAAGAAAACAGAAACTATCCGACACTACTGCATTGATTTTTCTTCTTCTTCGTCGTCGTGGACGAACGCTCAGACAGCAACTATTGTTGTCTGTCATATGAGCACACAAAAATGCCTTGCGCTGCTGTTAATAAGCGCCTGACAAGTCAGGCCCAGAGCATCCGATTTGAGCGTAGGAGAGAACTATTATTATTTTTTTTAAGTATTTCTGGGGGGAAAAGGCAGGAAAATAGACCCAGAAGGCAGAAAACAGTCTAAGAATGAGGTGAAAGGAAGAAAAGAAAAAAAAGAGGCAGAAACAAAGAGAAGGATAGAGAAGAGGGAATTCCTGGCGTAGAATTTCCAGAAGGTTGGGATTCTATTTGTACAGAGAGTTTCCCGCACGGAAAGGAAGAAGAAAAAAAAGGCAGAAAGAAAGAGAGGGATAGAAAAAAGGAAATTACTGGCACATAATTTCCAGAAGGTTGGGATTCTATTTGTACAGAGAGTTTCGAGTTACTGCACCATAACTGCATTTGATTTAGCGTGGTGATACATACATCTTGTTTTATCTTTATAGCGTGGTGATATATGTATCTTATTTTATCTTATTTTATTATGTTACTTCATTGTATCGTGTTTTTATTGTTTGGTGGGTTTTTCTCTTACATTTATAAATTTTCATTTTAACCAATTTTATTTGTCTTCATTTCTTTTTATATAATACTCTTCCACCATATGAGATAATTATTGTTTAATTTTTTTTTATAGATTTTGTTGTCTAGCTTTGATTTTAAATCAGTGTTCGGTGTATCTTACTTTACATTATTTATTTTACTTCAGTGTATTCTATTTCATTTCTTTATTTATTTTTTTATTCTATCTTATTTACTATCTTATTTTATATCTTGTCGGAAAGGACTAACGAATGTATGCTGCCCCGAACATGTTGCCATTGTGTTTTACACGTATTGTTTTTTGTTTTTTCCTTTCACTTCATTTTATTATTTTATCAGAACTAAGAGGGACCGTGTTTTCAATTTATCGTTTCACTATTTTTAAAAAAAAATAATTATTCCCTTTATTTCATTTTTTTCGGGATTATTTTTTTTGCTCTTGAAGGCTGATAAATTATTCTTATGTCGCTTTCATTCTCACACAAAATTTAAACAATCTTTTTTTTATTTTTCTCTCATCTGAATATTCTACATACTGATCAGTGATGGCTCATCGTGAAAACTAACCTGAATTGAATTTAAATTCACTTTTGACAAGACCCGAAAACCTCTATAATCTTTGTGTGGAGTAAAAACACAACCAAACAAATGCAATCGGCTTTTTACGGGTTTGAAACAACAAGACTGGATTTGAAAGCAATTTATTTGTCGTTTCAAGGCTCGCAATCCATTCTTTAGAGAATCTGCCGATTTGTTGGTTGGTTGGTTGGTTGGTTGGTTGGTTGGTTGGTTGGTTGGTTAGATGTGATTAGTGGGTTGGTGGGTTGGTGGGTTGATGAGTTGGTTGGTTGGTGGGTTGGTTGGTTGGTTGGTGGGTTGGTTGGTTGGCTGGCTGGTGGGTTGGTTGGCTGCTTGTTTCCTTGCTTGCCTGCTTCCTTAGTTCGTTAGTTCTTTCGTTCGTTCGTTTGTTCTGGGTTGTGTTGGGTCGGGTCGGGTAGGGTTGGGTTGTGCTGGGTTGGGTTGGGTTGAGTGCTTGATTGGTTGGTTTGGCTGGTTGACTGGTTTGGCGCGGTGTGGTTTGGGTTCGTTGGATTTGGATTTGAAAATAAAGGCAGATCAAGTATAGAAAAAAACAAACCGGAAAAGGATAACACACTGTTGCAACGTGAGACCGAACCCTATACGACCAACTTGTGATTTAGAGGAAGATACTTTGCGATACCGCCTTATCAATACCAGTCTTAGGCTCAATGTCTTGAATGCAAAATAAACATACAAGAGAGAGAGGGAAGGACAGAGAGAGAGGGGGGGAGAGAGAGAGGAGAGGAGAGAGAGAAGGGGAGAGAGAAAGGAGAGAGAGAGAAGGAGAGAGAAAAAGAGAGAGAGAGAGAGAGAGAGAGAGAGAGAGAGAGAGAGAGAGAGAGAGAGAGAGAGAGAGAGAGAGAGAGAGAGAGAGAGCTCAAAGAACTGACGAACTCAAAAGTTTTAATGAACTTCTGCCCTTGGCCTCAATACGTAGAATGGCTGGCAAAGGCAGCAGGAGTGGAATGGTGCCGACCTCAACGTTAGCTGTAGTAATCTATAAAAAAAAAAAAAAAAGTATCCAAATGTAGAAAATAACATTGTTAACACTCTAGCGAGTGACAGACAGACACATAGATAGACAGATGGACGGACAGATAGAGAGACAGGAAGATAGACAGAGAGAGCCGCAGACAAGACAGAAAGATCTAGAGAGACAAAGGCAATGACAGCAGAGACATCAAGAGAGACAACACACAAGACACAAGATACAGAACAAACAAGAGACACAGCAATACAGAGACAGACACACAGACAAGACAGACATACAGATAGAAAAGACCCAAAGACAGACAGAGATACAGACTAGAAGACAAATGAAACATGGAGACACAGAAACAGACAGAGACAGAAACACAAACAAGACGAGGCACAACACACACACACACACACAGACAGACAGACAAACACACACGACAACAGACAGACACACACACACACACACACACACACACACACACACACACACACACACACACACACACAGACAAGGCACAGACAGACAGATAGATAGACAGACATTTAAAGAAAGCGAAATGCAGACAAGACTTTTTGCGTTGCTAACTTTTAAAAGAAAAAATAAGAATCTCACCGTTATTTTTGTGTGTGTGCTTCATCTCCTTCTTCTTGTCTTCTTGTTTCCACCCATAAAGGTGGTTATATTTTTACATCGATTCTACACCAAGACTATAATTATAGGTTTTAGTGCTTTGTTGTTATTTTTGTTTTTGAACTTTTTGTTGTGGATGAGCGTTGCCCAGCTTAACATCCTGAGGCTACCCAAAATAAATAATTATATGTGCACTCTGTCTCACTCCATCACACTTGCAAGTCACGGTAACTTCGTAAATAAACTAGTGGGTGAAAAGCTTGCGTGTAGTTCTGTTTTCAAGTACCTTATAATAATTATAGGCAGCCGTACTACAACTTCAGAAGATTTTTTGTCCTTGATTGGAGATACAGTGTGTTAAGTTAAGAGCTTATCATGGCATGGATGAAGACAAACTCAGTGTGACTTTTTTTTCCATGTGTTGCTCGGCTAATGCTCCGAGGCTAACCAATGGTGAGATTTTAAGCATGTTACTATTTTTACCACCATTAAGGCAGCCACGCTCCGACTTCGGGAATGTGACATTTTAAATGCAAGCCTTAGCACTTTGCTTACATCAATGTCTGACACAAGCTAGGGCCTGTGCTTTAGGGAAGTCATGGCTTTCGGTCAGAATGTTAGAGCGAGGTAATCGGTCTGTAAGCAAGTCAAGTCAAAAACACTTTTCACCACCCTGAAGGGCAATACAATACTGACGGCATGATACTATCACAGCAAAGCTGTACCTATTGTTAATAATAAACTGGGTGAATTACTTAAAATTTAGAGGGATAGAGTGTAGCTCAATACGGACACATCCTCGCAGCTCAGTAAACAGCGATCGACGTGTACCACTTGATGGTACAGTTTGCGCGCTGCTCATCAGTTCCATTCACGGGCTGAATGGTACCTGCCTCTTAGGTTCGGAATGTAAGAGGAAAAGGTAAGGGCCAGTGTCCCATAACCTATAAGGTCGTAGGGGAGCGAGGCTCAGAGACCTCAACTTCTCTAGGGGCCAGCGTATTGAGGGCGGCGCCCATCTCCTCTCCCTCGCTGCTTTACCTTCCTGACCTAAAGAGGGCAGGTACCCATTTACAGCTGGGTGAACTGGGGGAACTGTACTGAAGCAAGGCGCGCAAACTGTCACCCATCCAAGTGGTAACCACGCTCGACGCTGCTTAACTTGGCTGGGGGAAAGCGAGTGCTCCGACTACTGAGCTATCCCGTCCCCAATCCCGTCTAAAATTAATTAAAGATTAATTCAGCCCAGTTTCACAAGCAGATGTCACTGTATTCAAACAAAGATTTTTTTTGTTAAAAAAAAATTCTCAGCTTTTGTCGGGGTAAAAGCACTAATGAAATAGTTCATCAGGATCTCCTAGAAAGAAAAAGAGACAAAATTAATAGACGTATTCAATAAGTCTGTTTTTAAAAGCGAAAAAAAAAAGAAATATAACTATGAAAAAGCGCCTTTAAATCAAAACGAAACGTAAAGGAGACAAATATTTTCTTGACATCAAGGAGAAAGTACTCCCCCCCCCTCCCCCACACACACACACGCGCGCACAAAACAAACAACAAAAAAGTAAACAAAAAAAACACCACTAACAACAAAAGACAAGCAAAAGAAACCATGAAAAACAGGAAGTAAAAAAAATTGCATCGCATTTCCATCTTGTTAGAAAATGAAATGGTATGAAGTAGAAAAAAAAAAGTGAAACAAATTGAAATTAAATTTGAAGGACAAGAAAAATAGACATGGACACGCAAAATTAAACATGGAGGTGTTATGCACTTCCTGTTTTCTTAGGCAGTGTCCTGTTGTCACATCCGTTCAACTGTTAGTTCTTCCTTTCTTTCTTTCTTTCTTTCTTCCTTCCTTCCTTTCTGTCTGTCTGTCTTTCTGTCTTTCTCTCTGTCTGTCTGTCTTTCTTTTTTTCTTTCTTTCTTAATTTCTTTCTCTTTCTCTTTCTTTCTTTCCCCTTTCTTTCTTTCTTTCTTTCTTTCTTTTTCCTTTCTTTCTTTCTTTTGTTGTTTTCTTTTTTTCTTTCTTGTCTT
>CM054136.1:21920655-21938155 GCA_028751875.1 Rapana venosa | reverse complement strand
GAAGCCGAGAGGCGCACGACTGGTCACCACGCTGACCGCTGCCTCACTTTAGCTTGGGAAGAAGTAACTGCTCTGCTATGACATGACCTCTGAATTATCCTGTCCCCGTGTATATTTGTAATCCTAAAATCTGATGCACTTAAAATTATTTACAATTTAATATTTAATACTTGTTTTAGGGTAAATAATTAGTTATAATAATGTGTACTTTTCTAATGTCAGTTAGGGTTAAACCTGTATACTGTTTGGGATGTCAGACTACTATAGGTAGTTTGGAAATTGTTGCTGACCTTTTTTTTTTAAAGGAAACGTTCTTTCGAAGAAGTGGCAGAATTGTGCTTTTTTGCGTCATGTTTACAATTATTCCTTTTTTACACGTATAAGTCTTTTAATCCCATTACAGTATTCACAATGAGACATTCAGTTGTATTGAAATGTATTGTATTGTATTGAAAATAATCACGTTTTCGTGAAATCTGAGCGCTTTGATTTGTTGCTTTACAAGATTCAGCGCTATATAAATTCCATACATTATTATTATTATTATTATTATTATTATTATTATTAAATTTAGGTTGCTTTCCCTGAAACAGACACCGCCACTATAGTTCAACTCTCTTGTTTGCATTATCTCTGCCTTCGTATATATTGCTTCTGTATGAGAATGGCTTTTTCTGTACTGTTTTGCCATGGTGGCAACACTGCTTTGCCATGGTGGCAATGGTGGCACTACTGCTTTGCCATGGTGGCAATGGTGGAACTACTGCTTTGCCATGGTGGCAATAGGCCAGATATGATGATCCACTTTGCCATGGTAACAATAGGCCAGATATGATACTCCACTTCAAGTCTGCTAAGAGGGAGTCTGAATGAGCTCACTGAACCGCATAAAACCATAATCACACCCACGAGATTGGAAAACAAAATGTTGGTCTTGCAAAACAGTTTAAAGGAAATCTATTTTCCGAGCCAGTTTTCACCGTAAAAGCTGGATCCAGAAAGACTGTACTGTACGTGCAGCTGCCTACGATATCCTGAAACAACTCAGGATCTGAGGGAGTAAGGGAAGAACCAGAGCTCTAAAAGTAGAAATGGTGGAGGCGAGTGAAAAGTGTTGAACGCAGATGTGATGAAGGTAAAACAGAAACGAACTTCATAGTCATTAAGGTTCTTTTTAAAGATAGGATTTTCAGGTTTTTTCCTGACAGCAACTTTGATGTGATAAAATCACATACGTAGTCTAGCCGGTACTGAATAGGGAATCTTTTTCTTACCAAACAATATCTGTCCTCGTAGCAGAGTGGTTTAAAACATTTGAGTTATAAGTTAATTTGGCAATGAGATACCCACAATCATGAGAAGAAGAGTTTGAATCCGGGTCTAGGCAGGCGTAGAAAGAACAAAACAGCAAAAATAGAAAACAAAAACAACAAGAAATATTTTAAAAACGGCAGCAGCTAAAGAGCATCAAGAGAATGATTCAAACACGGCTCGGCCCCTTCTCTCCTCCACCATTAAGTTAGGCCCTCTATCTCCTCCTGCCCACCCTCTTCCATCTTGTCAGAGTGCTAAAGGTTCCTTTACCTTCCCTTATCCCGTAGTCTTGTAGACCGTTAAGGCACCACTGAAGATTGCGCAACCAGCTTTTTCAGGATTAGTGGCTAAAATGTTGGTTGCTAGCAGGGGGCCCTTTCTCCGAGATCTTCTACTATCCAATTTCTCCCTATGTTTGTTTTCGTTCTTGGGAAAATGTTTTGTAAAGGGGGTGGGTTTTTTAATCATAGAGCACACATTCTCAGAAACATAATTGGAGATGAATAGTTCATTGGTGTGTAAGGTTTTGCCTTCCTAACTATTCGATTTTATTTCATTTCATATAATTTGCTTGATTTTCTGTTGTTTCTTTCTTGTACTTTGTCTTATTGTATCTGCTATACTCTACTTAAGTTGTGAATCGTGTGTGTGTGTGTGTGTGTGTGTGTGTGTGTGTGTGTGTGTGTGTGTGTGTGTGTGTGTGTGTGTGTGTGTGTGTGTGAAGGGGAGGGGGTGGTCAGTGTGGTTGTTTGAGACAGAGAGAGAGAGAGAGAGAGAGAGAAGAGAGAGAGAGAGAGAGAGAGAGAGAGAGAGAGAGTTTAAATACTCTATGTTTGATCAACTGTATATGTTCCGACATTCTCTCTATCTTTTTTTTTTTTTGGCCAGAATAAACACTCCGATTGTCAACTGAATTGTCAGCCCCTGTTGTATGCAGCAGTATCGCCTTTATGCGATTGACATTCCTATTCACATGCCTGTGTTCCGCCCTGCACTGTTTATGCTTAATCTCATTCCCAGCTAGAAGAGGCGCATTCATTCTCTGACGTAACCTGTTCACTATGGCTGCCACCGTGGTTTTTTTCTTCAAGTTTCAAACTAGTTTGACAGCTTGTGTGTCCTCCCCCTCCCTCTTTTCTTTTTCGGTTGTGCGTGCGTGCGTGCGTGCGTGCGTGCGTGCGTGCGTGTGTGTGTGTGTGTGTGTGTGTGTGTGTGTGTGTGTGTGTGTGTGTATGTCCAAGTTAGATTCCCACCCCCTCACTTTTCTCTAACACTCTCACTCCTTCTCTTCTTCCTTCTCTCCCTTCTCTTCTTAGTCACCCCCTCCCTCCCTCCCTCTCTCTCTCTCACTCTCTCTCTCCTCCAATTTGTTTTTCTTTCTGTCCTTTCTTTCAAATCACGTTCTCCTTCCTCTTCTCTTCCCTTCCTAAGGTTGTTACTTTTTCGTCATCTCATGTGCTTGTGTCAGTTATTGTTCTTTTAATACGTTTCTGTCTGTCTGTCTGTCTGTCTGTCTGTCTGTCTGTGTGCCTGCCTGTCTATCTGTCTGGTCTGTCTTTGTCTCTGTCTGTCTGTCTCTGTCTCTGTCTGTCTGTCTGTCCTCTCTCTCTCTCTCTCTCTCTCTCTCCTCTCTCTCTCTCTCTCTCTCTCTCTCTCTCTCTCTAAGTTTTAATGAATGCCCTATTTCAATATCTTCTTGTTATATGTAACAAGTATGCGTACCATTTGACAATGTGTAGATGTTTATTTTTATGACTTATTAAGTTTGGTTCTTGTTATTTTTCTTGGTTTTGTTGTTGTTGTTTGTTTTTGTCTTTTTCCTTTTTTTAAATTCTTTTTGTTGGTTTGTTTTTTCTTTTACTTTTGTTTGTTTTGGTTGGGGCTTTTTTTTTGGGGGGGGGGGGGGTGGGGGGGTGTTTTTAGGGTTTTCTTTTATTTGTTTGTTTGTTCTTTGTTATTGTTTGGGGTTTTTAAGGGGTTATTTCCCTTTGTTTCTACTGTATGAGAGTACAAGTTTTGGGTTATTAATAAGATGTATCCTCCCTAAAAATAAAAAAAAAGCATATGAGTGCTTATTCATTATCCTCGAAATAAAAGAATTTGTCATTGTCATTGTCTCTCTCTTATCTTTTTATCTATTCCCTTTAAAAGACCTTATTTGCAAGATATGAGGATATATTTTCATGCGGTATCCACAACATGTGTAAACACGTACAACACCGACAATGCATAATACAGAGACGTGTTTTTCAACGTGGATTCAAATGTTAACAAAGTATTCAAAAGAGTTTAGCGCAACAGATAAATACATCTTTTAATAGATTATTCAATAAACAAATTTACAAGTAAATAAAGGTAAAGAAACAAATGATCACAAACTTCGGGTAAAAATCATTATTTTTACATTCGTTTTAGACAAGCAAAGGAATACCTTTTATTTTATTCTCTTGTTTGAGTTGTGACACTTCTGCTTTTCTTCTTTTTCTTTCTTTCTTTCTTTCTTTCCCCCTTTTTTCAGTCTTTTCAATGCAGTCTACATTCGTTCCTTTTAAGCGTTTCTAAAGTACGCGGTTTTCCCCCCCACCACAGTGCTTTATTTCTGTATTGCACCTTATAACAAAGGGGGTCTCGGTTGCTGACAATGTGCAATAGCCGGTTGAAAAACCTGGCATGGCGTCTGCTTTAGTTCGTTGGATACTTGGTTGGTTGGATGGTTGGTTGGTTGACTGGCTGGCTGGTTGCCTGGCTGGCTGGCATGTTTGCCTGCTTTATCGGTTATAATTTGGCTTCGGATGAGACTATAAACCGAGGCCCCGTGTGCGAATGCATGCAGAACATCTTGCGCACACGTTAAATCCTGTTCCGCTTTTTGAAAGAGTAGGCCATTGTGTGCCAGTGGGAACAGATGACAAAATTTACAAAACCGTATACACACGGGGACTAGATGTAAAAAAAAAAGCACATGAGTGCTTATTCCATTATCCTCGATAATAAATTTTTAAAACGTCATCTGAGCGCTTTGATTTGTTGCTTTACAAGATTCAGCGCTATATAAATTCCATACATTATTTTTATTTTATTTTTTTTGGCTAATTGGTTGGTTGGCTGTTTAGTTCGTTGGTTGGTTGGTTGGTTGATTTTTTGGCTGGTTGGCTGGTTGCCTGCTTCCTTGATTACTTGCTTGTTTACTTGTTTTACTGGTTGGATGGTTTGTCACTATCGTAGTTTGTTCACTGTGTGGTTTGCTGTTGTGTTTTACCGGTGTCTTCCTTTGTTGGTATTCTTGATATGTCTGTCTGAATGTAGGCCAGGCCTATGCCTGTTAATTTGTTTGAACACTTTATTTATTTATGTATTAGCCCATGGATTAGTGGCGCTTACTTTTCTGGATGCTGCGTATATTATGTTTTTTGTTTTGATTGCATTTGGTTTTAAAAAATCCTTTTAAATTTCATTTTGTTGTATTCTTTTATGAATTTCATGTCTAATTTTATTTTATTTTTGTCCATTTCATTTAATAATCTTGTTTTCTTTCTTTACATTGTTTTAATGTATAATATTCCATATATTTCGTTATGTTTGTGCTATTCTATTCCGCATCATTTTACTTTTTTTCCCTCTTCTTTGTAAACCTTACCGTACTAAAGACTTCATTCTTATCACAATTAAAAAAATGATATATGGGCATTTCGAAGTATTTACAAACCAGGAGGCTGTTTGGATTACTTGCATCTATGGTAAAAGTCATTCTGCAAGCTGCCAGATGGGAAGTATTTTATAACACCAGCCTGTGCTTCACGGCTGAAGGAGGGCAGTGTGTGTGTGGGAGGGGGGGGGGGGTGCGTGCGTGTGTGTGTATGTGTTATCCGTGTGGTATGGAGGTTAGATCATAGCTGTTACTATCTTCCTTGCCGTGCACCGGTAATAGCACACGCCTGCACACAAACGTGCTCAAATAACTATCACACACACACACACACACACACACACACACACACACACACACACACACACACACACACACACACACACACACACACCACCACACACACACACACACACACACACACACACACACACACACACACACACACACGTACACACACACCACTTACACACCACTCACAACCACACACGTTTACTCATGCATACAAAGACATTTCCTATGGCAAACATTTTTTAAAATTTTTATAATATACACACTTCTGCCCTTACCCTCCCTCAACTTCCCCCTACACACACACACAAACACACACACACACACACACACACACACACACACACACACACACACACACACACACACACACACACACACACACACACACACACACACACACACACACACACACACACACACACACACACACACACACACACACACACACACACACACACACACACACACACACACACACACACACACACACACACACACACACACACACACACACACACACACACACACACACACACACACACACACACACACACACACAACACACACACAACACACACACTCACACACACACACACACACACACACACACACACACACACACACACACACACACACAGTCCCCAATCCACATTACTCCTAAACTCCCTGACAGAGCCTCTCTCTTTTCTCCAGTGAAGAAAGCAGCAGCAGGAGTAGTAGGCGTTCACTTGAATGAATATTTGTCTTCACTTCAGTTCTTTCTTTCATAAAATACCAAGTAAATAGGCAGTTACGGCCCGATCCTGTAACATTCCTTGTAATGTGTGTGTGCGTGCGTGCGTGCGTGCGCGCGTGTGTGTGTGTGTGTTGTGTGTGTGTGTTTGTGTGTGTGTGTGTGTGAGAGAGAGAGAGAGTATATGTGTGTGTGTTTTTTGTGTCTTGTGTATGTATGTGTTTTGTGCGTGTGAATGTGTTTGTGTGTGTATGTGTGTGTGTGTATGTATGTGTGGATGGATGCATGTATGCATGCACGCATGTATATGTGTGTATGTATGTATGTATGTATGTATGTGTGTATGCATGCATGCATACATGCATGTTTTTATCTATGTATGTATATATGCATGTATGTACGCATGTTTTTGTTTGTATGTATGTATGTATGTATGTACGTATGTATGTATGTATGTATGTATGTATGTATGTACGTATGTATGCATGTATAATATATGTATGTATGCATATGTGTGTTCTTCTTTAATTTAACATGGTTACGGCTGTTATTGTTGCTGCTGCTGCTGCTTCTGGTGGTGCTTGTGATTGTGGTTGTTGTGGCAGTGTTGATGTTTGTTACAGCTGTTATTCCTATCCCAAGTAACTCCTAAAGCAAACCAGACGTGTCACGGCTTATAGTGTGTCGAAAAACGACTGTCAAGTGTACCAACGAACTCTGTCAAACATGATAGTCATGCTACACAGCCAACGTCGTTAGCCGCCAAGAATATTGCTGGCTTTTACAGAGTTTCCTAGCAAGTCTGCTCCCTGTGAGCCGCTGCTCCGAAAATGGACAGTCTTGGGCATACTTTACCACCGTGTGTTATAATGCAAAGCGCGTAGTCATGTCCCGAAATCATCAATCAGAAAGCGTGGAAATATGTGCAAGTACTCTAAGGTACTAGAGAGAAAACCAGACAGACAAATGCATACAGACAGACAGATATATATATATATATATAGATATATATATCTATATCTATATATATATATATATATATAATTATGTGTGTGTACACACCTATACATACATATTTACATACATACATACATACATCCACACATCCACACATCCACGCATCCATCCATCCATACATACATACATACAGACAGACAGAAACAGACACACAGACACGCATACATACATACATACATACATGCATACATACATCCATTTTATTTCATACATCCATCCATCCATACATACATCCATACCAACATACATACACACACATACATCCATACATCCATACATCCATACATACACACAAACACACATCACACATACACACACCACACATACACACATCACACATACCCCACATACACACATATAAAAGAAGCACACGTGTCGTACACCGCTCCCAGCGCATACAGCGTGTACTCACTACCCTCGAAACACAACAGGATGCAGAATGTTATCTTTAGAAAGTGCACACACACACACACACACACACACACACAACACAGGCATGCAGCGGCCATCTTCCAGTTACAGTGCCATGAGGTCTACTTCATACCCAGAACAGAGAGAGAGAGAGAGAGAGAGGAGAGAGAGAGAGAGCAAAGAGTTCAGAGTAGAAAACTGCTAGAGAAATGAAAAACAAGAGAAGAAAGAAAGAAAGAAAGAAAGAAAGACAAGACAAGACAGACAGACAGACAGACAAGACAAGACAAGACAAGACAAGAAAAAACAACAAACAAACAAACAAAAAAGAAAGACAAATAAAAGAAACGTTAGGTATGAAGATATATGGAAGACCCAAAAAGTGAAGGGAATAAAGGGAAAAAAAAAAACAGAAAATAAACAGCAAAAGACAAGACAAAGAAAAAAGAGAAACAACTAGGAACAGTAAAAAAAAAAAACAACAACAACCCAACAACAACAGCTACCTTACCCTCCCCCCTCCCCCCCAACCCCCCCCCCCCCCCCCCCCCCCCCCCCCCCCCCCTCTAATCCAATGTTTAAAGCCCCACCCAAACCCCAAAGACCTTATAAAAGTTGTCATCTTCTGGAAAATACTACTCACGCTCACAACCCCCCCCCCCCCTCCCTTCCTCTCCCCTTCTCCCCTTTCCCATCCCGTTTTCCCCCCACCTCTATCCCCACCCACCCCTACCCCCCACCACTCCTCAGGCCAGTCTCACCCCCCACCCCCTCCCACCCCCCACCCTAGGGTCAAGGAAAGCTATATTGTTATCATTCCCATAGCCATGGCAATATGCAGAGTTATGTATGTCTGGGCCCAGCCAGTCAGTCCTTTGTGTTCGTTTATTATAGGTGCCGGCTTTTCCGTGCCATTGTGCGGTCATTGCTTGATTGCTTGGCAACACACACACACACACACACACATGTGCGCCCGTGCGCGCACGGACACGCATGCGCACACACACACATGTGGTCGCGCGCGCGACAGACATACACACACACACACACATACACACACAGGGCAAGTGGCCAACGTACTGACCACTTCTTAGAGTGTGGTTTGTGCACTAGGAGGAGAAGAGAGAGAGGGGAGAGAAGAGAGATGAGAGAGAGAGAGAGAGAGAGAGAGACAGAGAGAGAGAAGAGAAGGAGAGAGAGGAAGGAGAAGAGAGAGAGAGAGAGAGATAAGGAGAGAGAGAGAGAGGGAGAGAGAGAGAGGAGAGAGAGAGAGAGAGAGAGAGAGAGAGAGAGAGAGAGAGAGACAGAGACAGAGAGGCAGAGAGGCAGAGAGACATACAGAGACAGATACAGAGACAGATACAGAGGATGGAAAATGTCTAGGACCTTGTAATATTCAATGAGGGCATACATGGTTTGAGGTGGGTGGTTTGGTCCTTTACCTTACCTTAACTCTTTGGGAGTTACGGGTTCGAAACTTGTTATTGGTGAAAGTCAGGTTAGGAGGGATGGGTTAGGTCTTGTTTTCAGAGCTGGTATTTTGTGGAGGCTGTCTTCTAGGTTTTTGAAGGGGGACTTAAAATCTAGGTACCTTGCCAAGTCTTTGTTTTCGCATATTGACAGATGCGTGGATGTACGTACCTGTGTTGATAGCTCTCTTTAAGTGTATCTATTGTGTTGTATTGTATTGTATTGTATTGTATTGTATTGTATTGCAGTGCAGTGTAGTATGGTAATGGTGAAGTGTGGTGTAGTGTGTTGTAGTGTGGTGTGGTGTGGTGTGGTGTAGTTTAGTATATTGTGTCTATTGTATCGTATTGTATATATAATTATCGTGTTGTGTTGTGTTGTGTTGTGTTGTCTACCATGTTCAGTTCCGACAGATTTCTAGGCATGAACTTAGGCGTGCTCTGTAGGTAGGCTACAGTGGGAATAACTGTGTGGCTTCAAGAGCAACCCTACTGTTTATGATTTCTTTTCATCATCTGAACGTGCACTTGTTTCCCTAATAAAGTAGCTTTTTCCACGGCGGCCTGATAGTGATTGGCTCCTTGTGGACCTCCGACTCTGAGGATGAGACATAACAAATCTGGGTATGGTTGTGGCGGGGAGATTGGAATGAACGGCGTGGGAACAGCAGGACGGGGGCACGTCACAGAAGATGAGACAGCAAAAAAAAAGTAGCTTTTTCTACAGAATTTGGCCAGGGACTACTCCTGTTGCCATGGTCTTTTGCTTGATGTTGTTATTATTGTTATTATTATTTTATATACATAAAATGCATGCTGCACAAAAACCCTTCGGTTTATCGCCTCATCCAAAAGATTGGCACCCACCCAGACTATCACATAAGGTCTGACAGAGGTGGGGGAAACATTCAGGTGTAAAAATGAGGATAAAACCCATAAGTTCTCGCTTTCTGAAAAAGGGGGGAGGGGAGGGTTGCTACCTCTAGGCCATCAGTTCACCGCACAGGAGGTGATTCACACGTTCAGGATTTCCAACTGCTATTGTCCTCGCTGTGAACCCAGCAAGACATGCATCACGCTGCATGTTCTAGCATTTTGCCTTCAGAGGATGGCAAACACACATAGTACACACACACAAACACACACACAAACACACACACACCCAGCATGTGCTGTATGTTTTCCTTGGCCTGTTTTATGCGATCCTGCCGAAATACTAACTGTTGTGTGTTTGCGAAGAATAGAATATGCACGTTGAAAGTATATGTTTATATATATTATATATATATATATATATATATATATATATATATATATATATATATATATATATATATATATATATATATATATATATATATATATATATGGAACCAGCAATTTGTGAATGACACAAATACATATAGTAGGTGTGTAATCTTGAGCATGGATCAACATACATGCAGAACTGAATGTCAAAGCCTTCGGATGAGACTATAAACCGAGGCCCCGTGTTCGAACGCATGCAGAACATCTTGCGCACACGTTAAATCCTGCTCCGCTTTTCCTAAGAGTAGGCCATTGTGTGCTGGTGGGAACGGATGACAAAAATTTACAAAACCGCACACACACAGGGACTGGATGTAAAAAAAGAACATAAGTGCTTATTCCATTATCCTCCATATAAAAGAATTAAATTAAAAAAAAAAAATTTTTTAAATAAAGCATGTGCTGTATGTTTCTCTTGGCCAGTTTTATGCGATCCTGACGAACTACTAACTGTTGTGGGTTTGCGAAGAATAATTATAACATTCACGTTGAAAGTCTAGAGATATATATCTGTAACCAGCGATTTGTGAATGACACAAAGACATATAGTAGGTGTGTAATCTTGTGCATGGATCAACATACATGCAGACCTATTCATGTCTTACCTTGTTCCTCTGTGTGTGTGTGTGGTGTGTGTGTGTGTGTGTGTGTGTGTGTGTGTGTGTGTGTGTGTGTGTGTGTGTGTGTGTGTGTGTGTAAAGAAAGGAACTAAAATATCACAAAATGGAAAAAAACCAACGTTATTGTTTCTAAGTTGATGAACAATTTAAGATCTTTATGTAAACCACATGACATCTATAGATTTTAATACAACCAACGTTTTGTTTTTCTCTGTGTGTGCGGGTTGTTGTTGGGTTTTTTTTATACAGGAAACAAGTAGAGAAGAGATAAAGCAGAAGACTTGGGCAAACAAACACATCTATTATGCCCTGTTATCTCAAAGAGAAACAAGAATAGAATAATTATACTTAACTGACAAATGAATGTGTGTGTGTGAGTGAGTGTGCGCGCGCGCGCGCGCGCGCGCGCGTGTGTGTGTGTGTGTGTGTGTGTGTGTGTGTGTGTGTGTGTGTGTGTGTGTGTGTGTGTGTGTGTGTGTGTGTGTGTGGAATGCGCGCGCGCGCGCGTGTTTATTTATTTATGTTATTTATTCTTTTATATCCAGGATAATGGAATAAGCACTCATGTGCTTTTTTACATCCAGTCCCCGTGTGTATGCGGTTTTGTAAATTTTGTCATCTGTTTCCACCGGCACACAATGGCCTACTCTTCCGAAAAGCGGAACAGGATTTAACGTGTGCGCAAGATGTTCTGCATGCGTTCGAAAATGGGGCCCCGGTTTATAGTCTCATCCGAAGTGCGTGTATGTGTGTGTCTGCGTGTGTGTGTGTGCGTATATAATTTATGTGTGTTTACATGTGTGTTTGCATCTGTGCGTCCGTTGGTGCGTGCGTGTGTGGGGGAAGCTTGGCAAAGAACATTGTAATAAGAACTGCATTCAAACATACAAAAGCTTTCTTACATGACACGAGTAAATAGGAATTTACCTGTCCCCCAAACTGACAGGGCAAACTACAGACTACAGGAAACAGACACTCACGGCATCAAAGCACTGGACAAAATGATTGGAACAAGAGCGCACGAAATGCTTCACATTTCAGTCGCTCTGGCACCATCGTGGCTCGTATCATACATAGTCTTGATGGTGCATTGCCATTCGTGTACTGTCGCTTCCTTCAGGGCCAGTTTTGAGAGAGTGGATATGTCAAAATAATGGGCATGGAAACAAGGAGATGTATTTTTTTGGCTTTGTTTTTGTATCTGTATGTTATAGGAGATAAATTTTGGGTTGTTTTTTTTATCTGTATGGTATAGGTGATCATTTTTGTTTTGTATATCTGTGTGCTATAGAAGATCATTTTGGTGGGTTTTTTTCTATCTGTATGTTATACGATATAATTTTGTTTGTATGTGTGAAAGCTATTCGATATAATTTTTGTTTGTATATCTGTAAGATATACGATATAATTTTGTTTGCATATCTGTAAGCTATACGATATAATTTTGTTTGGATATATATGTATGCTATAGAAAATTTTGCTTTTATAATTATCTGTATGCTATAGGATATAATAATTATTTTTATATGTGTATGATATAGGAGATAATAGTTGTTTTTGTCCCGGTATGCTGTAGGAGATAAAAACAATATATTTGTATGGCGTATGTAACTCTAGATATTTTTGCATGTAAATGAATGAAAAAGTCAAGGGCTTGTACGTGTATGGATGGCATAGTTTAATTTAGAAGGCAAGATGTCAAGTGTGTGTGTGTGTGTATGTGTCGCGTGCGTGCACGTGTATGTGTGTATGTATGTATGTATGAATGTGTGTGAGTGTATGTATGTATGGATGGATGGATGGTTGGATGGATGGATAGATGGATGCATGCATGCATGCATGCATGCATGCATTAAACTGAATTAAACTATGCCACCCATACACGTACAAGCTCTTGACTTTTTCATTCATTTTCATGCAAAAATATCTAGAGTTACATACGCCATACAAATAAAAAAAAAATTAAAATTATCTCCTATAACATACCGATACAAAAACATCTATTATATCCTATATCATATACATAATTATAGAAATAAAAATTATCTCCTGTAGCATAAGATAATCAGAAAAACAAAATATCCTATAGGAAAAAATACATTCAAACAAAAATGTTATTGTATAGCTTACACACATACAAACAAAATTATATTGTATAACATACATACATGCATGCATGTATGTATGTATGTATGTATGTATGTATGTATGTATGTATGTATATATGTATCTATCTATCTATGTATGTATGCGTGAGTGCTCGTGTGTGTATGCATGTGCGCGCGCGTGTACGTATATGTGTGCATTACATTTGTGTTTTTTTCTACAATCACATGGCTGTGTCCATGCATGTGCGAACGGTTCAGACCAGCGTGCTTATGGCACGTAGTCCTGTCTGTCTCCATTAAAACAACAACAGCAAAACCGTACCGCAGCTGACAACAACAACAACAAATGTATCGATTCCACTTCATTACTGGTCCGTCCCGTCATCTATTTATTTCTTTTTATTTATTTATACCCCTTTAAGTCACGTCAGATTTCTTTGCGTGAAATTCGGGCTGCTCTCCCCGGCGAGAGCGCGTCGCCACAAAGCAGCGCCACCCGTTTTTTCTTCTTTTTTTCTGTCTATAACTGCATTTGTTTCCCTATCAGAGTGGCTGTTTTCTACATAATTTGCCAGGGACAACTCTTGTTGCCGTGGGTTCTTTCACGTGCGCTGAATAATTTGTGTGTACCACACGGGACCTCGGTTTATCATCTCACCCAAAAGACTAGCGCCCAGACCACCACTCATGGTGTCTAATGGATGGCGGGGGGGAGGGGGGAGGGAGTTTCGGGTCCAAACGGGATGGCACTAAAATGACGGGATGAGATACTAAAACAGTTCATTTGCTGAACAAAAGTTTTAAAAAGAACAAAACAAAATAAACCTCCAAGAAAACGAGGAAAATAAAAACAAACACACAGAAAAACAGCAAATAACACATAACAACAACTAACATATCTGTAATTGGGATCGGCTGCAATCCAGCTAAAGCCCATATGTTTAATCTATTTGTGTGTGTGTGTGTGTGTGTGTGTGTGTGTGTGTGTGTGTGTGTGTGTGTGTGTGTGTGTGTGTGTGTGTGTGTGTGTGTGTGTGTGTGGTGTGTGTGTGTGTGTGTGTGTGTGTGTCACTATCTTGCTGTGCCTGTCTGGACTTTTTTCCCCTTTATTTTCGTTTGTGATTTTTAAGACGAGGAGGGGGGTGTGGGGGGAACAGGGGTGGTTGGCTGTTCGGGTGCTGGGGGGGGGGGGGGGGGGGGGGGGGGGGGGGAGGGGGGGGTTATGTTGTTTTGTAGTGGTGTGTTTTTTTCTCGTTTATTGTGTTTGTAGGTCAGTCAATAATGGCTAGTATGTGCTTTATTGGGGATGAGGAGGGAGTGTCGAGATTTAAGGCTTCAGGTCTTTCTAGTTATAGGAATATATGTATATGTGTGTGCATGCGTGCGTACATACGCGTGTGTGTATGTGAGTGTACATGCATGTGTGTGTGTGTTTTATGTGTCTGTTTCTGTCCCTCTGTGTGCGTGCGCGCGCGCGTGCGTGCGTGCGTGTGTGCGTGTGTGTGTGTGTGTGTGTGTGTGTGTGTGTGTGTGTGTGTCTGTCTGTCTGTCTGTAAAAACACTCGCTGCATGCGTATGTGCATGCTTGTATGTATGCTTGCTCACGTGTGTATATGTGTCTGGTCTTACGATTGTACATAAGTGTGTGTGCATTTGTGTGTGTATGTTTGCGCGCGCGCATATCCATGTATGTATTTCGCGATGTACGTATGCATGTGTGTGCGTGTATGAAGGCAATCAACAATATGCAAATAGCAACCCCCGAAAAAAGAAGGAAAAAAACGGGGGAAAAAACCACTACCCAAAAATCCATTGATTTCACTTCATTAAGTTGGCCACGTCTTTGATGTACCAAGAAAGAAAGTCTGCTGAGCAAAAAAAAATAAAATAAAATAAAATAAAAATGACAAAATATGTATAGCATGCAAGCACGTTTTTAAGTATCGATCTGATCTCTAAATAGAGACCAGGCGGGTGGGGCGGGGGGGGGGGGGGGGGGGGAGAGGGAAGAAGACGAGGGGTGGGGCGGAGGGGAGGTGGACATTGCAAGAGGGATGAAAGTCTACTGATAGGTATAAGTATGATCTTTTCTTCAGTTATTTTCGTGATATCCGACTCCCTCTCCACCCTCTCTCTATCTAACAACTCTTACTCCCGTGTCTGTAAATCTGTGTGTGTGTGTGTGTGTGTGTGTGTGTGTGTGTGTGTGTGTGTGTGTGTGTGTGTGTGTGTGTGTGTGTGTGTGTGTGTGTGTGTGTGTGTGTGTGCCTTTCTGTCCCTCTGTGAGCGTGTGTGAGTGTGAATGTTTGTGTGTGTCTATGTGTGTAGGTTTCTTTTCCCTCTCCATCTATATTATGATAAACTTAATCTTGAAACCACAGAGGTTCTACAAAATACTCAATAAGTACATTTTCTTCCTCGGGAAAAGTAGTGTTTTGTATCGAATTGCATTGTATTGTGTTCTATTGTATTATATTGCATTGTATTCTATTCTACTGCATTGATGATGATGATGATGATGATGATGATGATGATGATGATGATGATGATGATATGATGATGATGATGATGAATGGAATGTATATAGCGCTGTATCTTGCACAAACAAATCAAAGCGCTTGCATTGTATTGTCTTCTTTTGCCCTGTATTGTGTTGTGTTGTATCGCATTGTATTGTTTTTGTATTCTGAGTCAGAACAAAGTTGTCTACATGAAATTCGGGATACGGTCCCAGGGGAGAGTAGACCGCCTTCGGTGTAGCGCCACCCCCACCACCCCTACCCCCACCACCACCCCCACCCTTTTCCCTGGTTCTTTGTCTGTATGGAATCCTTATGTTTGCCACCATGATTATACGCTCCAATATCAAAATGACTTTGTCCACGATCATTTTCTTGGTGTGAAAAGAAAAACAGAGAAGCAAATAGACAAACAAATAAGGACAGTAGCAACAACAACAAAACACAAAGAAAGAAACAAAAGAGAAAAAAGTATTTTTACGTGTGCTAACTCTATGTCTGTGGTGTCGTTAAGTGATTTCTTGTCGCTAACTGGATTAAGACTCAGGTTTAAAAAAGCCTGATCCAGAAGTGACAGGGTATCATTTTTAAACTGTTTAAATACATCGCTTTTCATACCACTAACACATATGAACAACACGGCCCAGAGTAACAGTAATAAAAACCGGAGAAAAAAAAATCTCAAATAAAGAGAAACTCGGCTGCGACTACAAACGTGAATTAAACAAGTATTCCCTAAGCAAGCACAGTACGTACGCAGCATTCCACCAGAGCTTTCTGGCAGGGAGATTCCAGATCAGAGGAGGATGGAATTCTTATCTCCGTTGAAGCTCTGTCTACTGCACTTTCGGACAACAACCACATTAGGACACGCCATATGTTGCACATGGGGCCTCTGTTTATCGTCTCCACCGAAAACTGGCGCACATGTACCCACCCCACCAATAATCACGATGGGGTGGAATGGTTGAAATCCGGACTCAAAACTGGAATGGAACCCGTGTGACCCTAGCTTTTCCAGATGGGTGTGTTACCACTACACCACCGATCCCATCAGTGCAGTAGTCTTGTGTGGCATAGTTTGCAATGCTGTGACACATATGTGTTTAAGGGGAAACAATGGAACCTGAAAATTGTTGAAACGTTACGTTAATGTACGATTTGCTTACCAAAGAGAAAAAGACAGCAATAACAATAAAAACACCGGGGAGAGGAGAGAGAGGAGAGAGAGAGAGAGAGAGAGAGAGAGAGAGAGAGAGAGAGAGAGAGAGAGAGAGAGAAAGAGAGAGACAGAGACACAGAGAGAGAGTGAGGGAGAGAGAGAGAGTGAAAGAGAGAGAGTGAGAGAGAGAGAGATACAGACACACAGAGAGAGAGATAAAGAGAGTGAAAGAGAGAGAGAGAGAGAGAGAGAGAGAGAGAGAGAGAGAGAGAGAAGAGAGAGAGAGAGAGAGAGAGAGAGAGAGGGAGGGAGAGAGAGAGAGGGAGAGAGAGAAAGAGAGTGAAAGAGAGAGGCTTTCACGCTTTGATCGATTTATTGTCATTGCCTTAGGTGGCCTTTTGACAAGAGTAGTGAAAGATGACTTTCGTTTGTGAATACAAATACACAGAAGATAAAATACATGATGCATTTAATATTATGAGAGTCAGAGAGACAGACAGAGACAGACAGACAGACAGACAGACAGACAGAGGGAGAGAGAGAGAGAAAGAAACAATAAAGGAAAGGAATAACAAGCTTCCAGATAAATCGAGATTTCTTCATTGACATTAAGACTAAATGTTGCGTTACAAGGCTTAAGCCTGCATCGTTATTTGGTAAAAATACAAACAATACAATGCAAAACAAAACAAATCGAATATGTAAGCAAACAAACAACAAAACAAGATGGTGGTCAGAGAGTGGGGGAAATGGAGGAAGGGTGAGGGGAAGGGGGGGAGGAGGAGGAAGATCGGAAAGGGGGACAATCTCTAATACCTTTAAATCGCGAAGTGTTCGCCTGCTAATCGTGTATGCTTTTCTTTCTGTCTGTCTTTTTATTCTTTTTTGCTCTCTTCCTT
>CM054136.1:21900655-21913155 GCA_028751875.1 Rapana venosa | reverse complement strand
ATATACACACACTATATAAAAGAATAAATAAATAAATAAAAATAAATAAACACGAACGCACGCACGCACACACACACACACGCAGGCACGCACTCGCACACAAACACACACACGCACACAACCAAATGCGATAAGTTACTTATTCAATATACCATCTGGAATTACAAATGCCACTTTAACTTTCACACACGCACGCGCGCGCGCGCGCACCACACACACAAGCGTGCGCACACACACTCACACACACACACACACACACACACACACACACACACACACACACACTATGCATGACGTTACTTATTCAATGTACCATCTGGAATTATATACGGGACTAATTTTACACACACAACAACACACACACCGTGACAAACACACACACACACACACACACACACACACCGTGACACACACACACACACACACTGTGACACACACACACTGTGACACACACACAGTCACACACACACACACACACACACACCACAAACCGTGACAAACACACACACACACACCGTGACACACACACACACACCATGACACACACACACACACACACAGTTACACACACACAGTTCGTGACACACACACAGTCACACACACACACACACACAAACCGTGACAAACACACACACACACACCCTGACAAACACACACACACACGTCACACACCGTGACACACACAGTCACACACACACACCGTGACAAACAAACACACACACACACACACACACATATACGCACACAGCGTCACACACACACTCACACGTCACACACACACACACACACATCGTCACACACACACCGTCACACACACACACCGTCACACACACCGTCACACACACACACACACACAAACACACATCCGGTTCCAGTTTCCGCCTCATGGTGATGCACTTGTTCCCCCCTCCCCCCCCCCCCCCCCCCCCCCCCCCCCCATCCCCAAAAGGGCATAAATAGAAAGACCAAGACAAGTACACACACACACACACACACACACACACTGCGGCATACTACCAACCGGAAGAAAGTGTTGCTGCACACAAAACGGTTTATTATGCCCACAGTCAATTCAAGTGTAAGTTCACTAGCGTTCAAACACATAGGCTTACATGTGCGTACGTGTGCGCGCTTGCATATGCGCACAGGCACGCACGCGCGCACACATACATGCGCGTGCACATCTAGACAAGCACTAATGCTCGCGCGTGCACACACATACACACACGAGCGCACAAACACACACATACACACGCACATGCAGTTTCATTGGAATGTTTTTTCACCTGCAACCGCACTCTTCACGTCATTCTCTCCCCTTTTGTTTTTTTGTGGGTTTTTTTGCAGGTTGTCTGGAATCACTTTGAAGATACCTTCACACACAGACACGCGCGTGCGCGCGCGCATAGAAACCAGCACACACAGCACAGGCACACAACAACGAGTAAATGTAGTAAGCCTACTGACTCACGCACAGTGCGAAAGGGCGGAAAAAGACTGATGGTTGGTTGGCTGAAAATGGGACACGCGAAACTGACTGCATGGAGGGCGAACGCTCGTTCACATGAGCAGACACACGCACACACACACAACACAGCAGCCGCGGCTGCGCGCAGCGCACGCACGGCACACAGCACACACACACAGCACTTTATACCACATAAGCAGGAAGCACCTTCCGCCTTAGCGCGCACAGTGGCCTACACCCATTCATACGGTACAAGTGGCAACAGCATGGGAGAGAGGGAGAGGAGGGGGGGGGGGGGGGGGGGGGGGGGGGGGGGGGGGGGGGGGGGGGGGGGGGGGGGGGGGGGGGGGGGGGGGGGCGGGGGGGGGGGGGGGGGGGGGGGGGGGGGGGGGGGGGGGGGGGGGGGGAGGAGTGAGAGAGAGGAGAATAGAAGGGGGGGGGTGAGCGAGTGAGAGAGAAGGAGAGAGAATAGAAGGGGGAGGGGTTGAGCGAGTGAGGAGAGAGGAGAAGAGATCTGTTGCACTCGCTTGCAACTCGAGCGTTGCGAATAGGGAGAATATTCGACTTTGGCGCGCAGGGATTGTATCTTTCCTCCAGTCAAGCAGTATTATATATATATATATATAACCACAGCAACAGCACAAGCTATGGTATTATATGTGCCAGCACTGGCCAGTCACGCTTGAGAGTAACGACCAACCACTATCTACTACGCTGAAGTACTTCGTCCTGTATACTATTTGTCTTTTTCATTTGTTCTAATTGTGGTATTTTTTCTCTCATCGCTCTTCTACGGTTTTGTTTTGATAAGTTTGTAGATAGTGTGTGTGTGTAAACTTTTCTGTGGAAATAAGATTTTTTTAGTTTGGGGGGAGTTTTGTGTGAAGTGATATCGGTGGGAAATTTTGGAGAGAAAAAAAAAAGTTTTGTTGCGCGGTTTTTCGTTTCGTGTGGTGGGTATTTGTGTAGGTATATATATTTCTGCTGTGTGTGTGTGTGTGTGTGTGTGTGTGTGTGTTTTCCGTTTGTAGCTAAGTCGGCTTGTGATGAGAGAGGAGACAGATTTGGCGCGGGAAAGTTTTGTGGGAGTTTTCGTCAACTTTTCTTGCTGCGTTCTATTGCTGATGCTTCATCTGATTTTATTTGTTTGTATTTTGGTGCAGTGTTGCAGTTTGCGTGTGTGAAAAGAATCAGATGTTGGTGTGGTTTTTAAATTTAAAAAAATTAATGTCATCCTGTATAGACATTGTGAATCGGTGAAAAACAGTATGGAAATAAATGTTTTGTTTCTTTTCATGATGTTGCGATAGTTGCTTTTATGACTCCTGAACAACTTGATTTGATTTTCAAAAGAAGTTTTGAGGTTGTGAGCAACTCGGTTTGATTCTGAAGGATGTTTTGAGTTTTCGGATGTGTAAAACTTGATCACTAGCCACTGTTGGGCGGAGTATGAATACGTGAAACTACTGTCACTTAAAAATAGAAATACAGTTTGCTATGTGCCACCAGCTTCCTGTTCAAAGACCGGTTTCATCACGACATGTTGAGAGAAAAAAATCATTATTTGTCCACTTTAAATAAATAGCCGATTCCCACACATGTTTACATTTTCCTGAACTAAGATCTGAATCCTATATCTGCTTTGAGGCGGGGGGGGGGGGGGGGGGGGGGGGGGGGGGGGGGGGTGGGGGGGGGGGGGGGGGGGGGGCGGGTGGGGGGGTGTGGGGGGAGGTTAGAATTAAACGAGAATTTCGGCTTGTGTAGGACCGTATGATTGTACGGGTAATTTTCGCCTTTGTCAGAATCCCGGAGTGTTGTTACAAGGGTGCTGTGAAGGACGTTATAAAAAACGTGTGACCCCGCACATGAGAAGCCTAACACCCTGGGTGGAAAAGGAATTAGCCTACATAGGCCAGCCCTGCGCTGCCACCCGGGCTTTGATATAGTACACGGGTATTGTGTCGGGTAGATTGGAGATTTGGGGCGCTGAGGGAGAAGGGGTACGGTGTTGACAGACAGCTGGGATGTCCAGTGTTTGCTTTATTTTTTTAGATATTCCACATCTGGTCCTAGTTTTTCTGATTGTCAGTCACTAAACGAATGAATGCATGATTTAAGTGAATGAGAAAGTGAATACCTAAATGTAATGTTTTTGGTGTTTAATAATCAGCTGAAGTATCAAAAGATTGTCTGTCATTATTTCTGTTCATCCTGAGACGAAAGCTAGTTGAGATTTTAATATAAATCATATTTCCGTTTCATGTACCCCATAACTTTAAACACATTGGAAAAAAACCAACGTATTAAAGCTTTCCTCAGTCACACCTTCCACACCAAACCACACAAAGAAACAAAAAACTACGCCGTATGACATGACAGATAAACAATGTACAACACGATAAAACTGAATAAATAAAAAAAGGTTTTAAAAAAACCACAAACTACGCCGTCTTCTTCATCACAAGCATATTGCACTAAAGGTTGGCTGTGAGTGATTCAAAGATAAGCAAGCATACAAGCAGCGACACCCGCGCACTGACGAATTGAATGCATGGAGTTTCCATAGCTGTATTCAAAAGGAGGATAGGTCGGGCAAAAACTTGAACTGCAGCATGTCTGGACTTAACTATACACGCAAGAGGGAAAATCCGTAGTAGGCCCTAGTAGCTTTCAACTGGAGTGAAAAAGCAATAAGAATAAATTGTGCTAGTAGTTGCCTGATGATAGTAATAAGTATCAGCTTGTGTGTTTTGAAGCGAGTATTGAGAGAATAGTGATTGATTAGTAAGCTTAACTTGATTCGGAAGTTGTCGTAAATAAGTGAATGTTGTTTTATAACAGTATTGTTACTCTTTTAGTATGGTAGAGATGATCGTTTGGAGTGATCGAGTGTCTTTCGTATGTGGCCGGTTTTGCTGGATAACAGTGCAAGGTTGATTTATGCTTTGACATTTATTTTTCAGAGATCGCACGTATAACTTCGTACTGAGTGCTAATTTTCGAGAAACATTGTGACACTTCGTTCTATATGCAAATTTAGTGACATATTCCTGATGATAAATAATTTGTCTTCGCAAAAACTGAAGAGGTGAATTTTTTTCCCCCTGTCGTCACTTTCTAGAGCACGCATACAATCATTACTCATTCCTTCCTTCATTTGCTATTCATTACTTTTTTTTTTCTAAAATTGGATACAAATTATAAAATTCATAGCCGCGTGTGTGAAATTTCAGAGCCTATGAAGAGCAGGCGATGATAAATGTGTTGCAGAAATGAAACAGTGAGAAGTGTTGTTTACTACAGCCTCACATTTTGGACTCACTGGTTTCTGTACACCTGTTGATCCTATAAGCAGACTGCTTCATCTTGCAGAGAACTAACTCTGCAAAGAGAATATATTTCCTGGAGTTTACTGCGTTTCTGTGGAGTATTAACACCTGTGTCTTTGAGTCTCCGTCGCAGATTTTAACCTACGATCACAGCTACTTGTGGTATCTCTGTCTCTTAGGGAATGCTTTAAAAAAACATGTGCTTATGAGACTTCATCGGAGATTTGAACCAGCTTCCAGTGCCACTCGTATTCTCTGTACCTCTTGGGGAGTGTTTTAACCCCCCTTGTGCTTGTGAGCCTTCAGTGGAGATTTGAACCTCGGTCAGTGCCATTGTGGAGTTTTATATATTCTCACGGAGTACAAATTAAAATACCTCAGTGTTGTTGTTTTTTGAGGCTGCGAAGAGTTAAACCTGCAAATCAGTGCTACCTGTGGAATTTCCTGTACTTCTCGTGGAGTACACTAACACTTGTATTGTCGAAGATTTTTCCAAGGATTTAAACCTGCTTTCAGTTTCGCTTGTGGATTTTTCTTCGTTAATCTTGTGGAATTTTTCTTCGTTAATCTTGTGGATTTTTCTTCGTTAATCTTGTGGATTTTTCTTCGTTAATCTTCTGTTCTTTTTGGGGGGGGAGGATTTTCATCAAGGATTTGAACCTACACTCAGTGCCGTTTGTGTGTGAGTGTGTGAGAGAGAGCCAGAGAGAGGGAGAGGGAGAGTGAGAGAGAGAGAAGAAAAAAAACAAAATGGCCTCGCCATCTTCAGAACGGATACCGGAGCGGCCAGTGGAGAGTCTACTGTCCAGTCTTCGGCCAGTGAACGTGGTCAGTCCTCAGTGCACCCCTCCTGTCTTCACCTGCATCGTCACAGACTACAGCAACGACAACGGTCAAGCTGCAAATCAGGTGAGTCCGTCAGTCAGTCAGCCAGTCAATCAGTCAGTCAGCCAGCAGTCAGCCAGTCAGTCAGTCAGTCAGTCAGCCGCTTGAGTGGCTGAGGAGGTCAGTTGGTAGCTAGCTAGCTGAGTCCGTGGCTCGGTGAGAAGGTCAGGGTGCATGGGTCAGTGAGTCTCTGAAAGCTGGTTTGGTTCGGGAAGTGATCTGGTTAGGAATTGGTTAATGAGATTATGAGTTGGTTAATGAGAAGGTCAGGAAATTACCTGCTTAGTTTTGTGGTCAGTGAGCCAGTTGGCAGGTCCAGAAGAGATATGGGAGTTCGTGTATGAGTGAGTGAGTGACTGGGTCAGTGGGTATGTGAGTGAGTCGGGGAGTGACTCGGTGAGTGGATGAGTAGATCGATGAGTCACTGAATGAAGTGACTCGGGAAGAAGATCAGTGAGCTGGCGAGCAAGAGAGTCTGGAGTTGTGGTTAGGACCTGAGGGAATCGGTGGACTGACTCATTGAGTTAGTGTGTGTGTGTGTGTGTGTGTGTTATATTTTTTTTAGTATTTTTTTTTTTTTATATCGTAGGATTATGGAATAAGCATCTGCATGCTTTCTTTTTTACATCCTGTCCGCGTGTGTATGCGGTTTGTGTCAATTTTTGTCATCTGTTCCCACTGCACACAATGGCCTACTCTTACGAAATAGTAGACATTAGTGAACATGTGAGAGAGAAAAGAAGAGAGAGAGAGAGATAAGAAGAGAGAGAGAGAGAGAGAGAGAGAGATACAGACAGACAGAGAGAGGAAAGAGAGAGAGAAAAGAGAGAGAGAGAGAGAGAGAGAGAAGAGAAAGAGAGAGAAAGAGAGAGAGAGAAGAGAGGAGAGAGAAGAGAGAGAAAAATAGAGAGAGAGAAGAGAGAGAGTAGAGAGAGAGAAGAGAGAGATAGAGAGATAGATACAGAGAGAGAAAGAGAGAAAGAGATAGAGAGAGAACAGAGAGAGAGAAAAAAGAGAGAGAAGAGAGAGAGATACAGACACAGAGAGAGAAAGAAAGAGAGAGAGAGAGAGTAGAGAGAGAGAGAGAGAGAGAGAGAGAGAGAGAGAGATACAGAGAGAGATACAGATAGAGAGAAAGAAACAGAGAGAAGAGAGAGAGAGAGAGAGAGAGAAGAGAGAGAGAGAGAGAGAGAGAGAGAGAGAGAGAACCTGAACTCTGAAATGATTTAATGTACATTGGCCTTGGACCACAATACATTTGTTGGGCTCAGGGTGGAACAGTGAGTGAGAGAGAGAGAGAGAGAGAGAGAGAATGTGTGGGTGGCTGGGTGGCTGGGTGGGTGAGTACACGTGTACATCATACTGGTGAGCCAGTCACGTCAGGGAGCATCTTTGCTGCCTATGGCCCAGTGCTGTATGTAGCCTGTAGTGCAGTGCTGCGGTTTAGGAGTACTACTACTACTTCTTATTCCTTATAGCTCCTAGCGGAGCATAGGGCCTCAACAGCGTCCCTCCACCTTCTCCTGTCTCTGGCAAGGGTCTTGGCCTCTTCCCATGTCAGGCTGGAGTCTCTCAGCTCACTATGCAGGCTTCTCCTCCAGGTCTGTTTGGGGCGCCCTCTCTTCCTTTTCCCCTGCGGGTTCCACTCGAGCGCTTGTCTGGTGATGTTGCCAGGCTCCTTCCGTAGGGTGTGGCCGACCCAACGCCACTTTCGCCGCCTTACTTGGACTTCCATAGGCTGTTGGTTCGCCCTCATCCACAGGTCGGTATTTGGCACTCTGTCGAACCATCTGAGATGAAGGATCTGCCGGAGACATCCGTTGATGAAGGTCTGGATCTTGGAGGAGCTGGTGTTGATGACCCGCCAAGTCTCTGACCCGTAGAGAAGCACAGACTTCACGTTGGAGTTGAAGATCCTGAGCTTGGTGGATGTACTACTATGCCGAAATAGCTCTCTAGAGAGGGGAAAGGCTGCGTGGGAAGCAGGGAAAGTTCTTTCTTTCTTTTTTTTCTGTCTTTCTGTCTTTCTGTCTTGTCTTTCTTTTTTATCCTCTTTCTTTCTTTCTTTCTTTCTGTCTGTCTGTCTGACTTGCTTTCTTTTTTTATCCTTCTCTTTCTTTCTTTCTTTCTTTCTTTTTCTTTTCTTTTCTTTTTCTTTCTGTTCTGTTCTTTTCTTTTCTTTTAACTTTTGTGGTCTTTTCTTTTCTTCATTTCTCTCTCTCTCTCTCTCACTCTCCCTCACCTCTCTCACTCTCTCTCTCTTCCTCTCATCTCTCTCTCTCTCTCTCTCTCTCTCTCTCTCTCTCTCTCTCTCTCTCTCTGCTCTCTTCCTCTTTCTTTCTTTCTTTACATTATCTTCATTTTCATTCTCTGTTTTTGTCTTCTTTTTTTGTGTTTTTTTTTTTTCTTTTTTTCTCTTGTCTCTGTCCTCTGTCTGTCTGTCTGTCCTTCTTTTGTCTGTCTTCCTCTCTCCCCTCTCCTCTCCCCTCTCCTCTCTCTTCTCTCTCTCTCCCTTTTCTGTGTGCGTGCGTGGTTTGTTTTGTGTGTGGTATTTTTGTGTTGATTTTTGTTGATGGGGCGGGGTGGTACCTTCTGTATTCGGTGCTATCGTCTGTCTGAAGTCTGTAGATCTCTCCTTCTGTGTGGTGCGTGTGTTTGTTTGTGTGTTTGTTTGCGTGTGTGTATGTTTTTTGTATGTGTCGTGTGTCGTGTGTGTTACCTGTCTGAGTCGGTGCAAACTGTCTGTCTAATGTCGATTCCTTACGAATTCATTTCACACTGGACTGCAAACAGCGCACGTAATCCGTCTGCAGCTTTGACGCATGCGATGAAGAATACCTTGATGTTTAAAATTTTTCCCTTAAGGGGGAAAACAGTTTAACATCCGACAAGAAAGGAAAAAAAACCACACACACGTACACACGCCTGCACGACCCCCCCCCCCCCCCCACCCCAAACCCCAAACCCCAAAACAAATAACACACAGATAATTAAAATACATAAATACATACATATACACAGACAGACAACATATACTACATGAACACACGCAATACATACATACATACATACATACATACATACATACATACAAACATACAACCATTCATACATACATACATACATACAATCATACAACCATTCATACATACATACATACATTCATACATACGTACGCGCGTACATACATACATACATACATACATACATACATACATACATATACATACATTCTTAATTACATAATTACATACATACACAATTACATTCATCCATCCATATTTGTACATACACACATGCACGCACGCACACACGCACGCGCGCACATAAACAGACACACACTTGCACACACACACTTACACACACACTCTCTCTCTCCTCTCTCTCTCTCTCTCTCTCTCTCTGAACTCTCTCTCCTCTCTCTCTCCCCCGCTCTCTCTCGCTCTCCCTCTCTCTCTCTCTCCCTCTCTCTCTACCTCTCTCTCTCTCTCCCCTCTCTCTCTCTCTCTACCTCTCCCCCCGCCCCCCCCCGCCTCTCTCTCTCTCTCTCTCCTGCTCTCTCTCTCTCTCCCTCTCTCCTCTCTCCCTCTCTCTCTCTACCTCTCTCTCTCTCCCTCTCGCCCTCTCTCTTTCGCTCTCTCTCTCTCTCTCTCCTCCTCTCTCTCTCTCTCTCCTCTCTCTCTCTCTCTTTCCCACTCTCTCTCTCGTTCTCTCTCCTCTCTCTCTCATCTCTCTCTCTCTCTCTCTCTCTCTCTCTCTCTCTCTCTCCTCTCTCCTCTCTCTCATCTCTCTCTCTCCTCCCTCTCTCTCTCTACCTCTCTCTCACACCCCCCCCCTCCCCCCTCTCTCTCTCTCCTCTCTACCTCTCTCTCTACCTCTCTCTCTCTCTCCTCATCCTCTCTCTCTCTCTCTCTCTCCTCTCTCTTCCCTCTCTCCTCTCTCTCTCTTCCTCTCTCTCTCTACCTCCCTCTCTCTTTCCCCCCTCTCCCCGCCTCTCTCTCTCTCTCTCTCTCTCTCTCTCTGTCCCTCTCTCTCTCACTCTCTCTCTCCTCCTCTCTCTCACTCCCTCTCTCTCTCTCCCACTTTTCTCTCTCTCTCTCTCTCTCTCCTCTCTTCTCTCTCTCTCTCTCTCTCTCTCTCCTCTCTCTCTCTCTTTCTCTCTCTTGCTAAAGCTGTCTTGTGTTAGGTTCGCCAGTTGATATAACCTTGGGGAACGTGTCTGCGTTCCGTCTGCTAAGAGTATGTGTCTGAAAGCGCTGTACGATGTGCACGTGTTCTTCCTGTATTCTGTCTGTCTGTCTGCCTGTCTGCCTGTGTGTGTGTGTGTGTGTGTGTGTGTGTCTGTCTGTATGTATGTACATATAAGTATGTCTCTCTCTCTCTCTCTCTCTCTCTCTCTCTCTCTCTCTCTCTCTCTCTCTCTCTTCTCTTCTCTTCTCTTCTCTCTACCTCTCCACATCTTTCTATGTGTCATTCTCTCTCTCTCTCTCTCATCTCTCTCTCATCTCTCTCATCTCTCTCTCTCCTTCTCTCTCTCTCTCTCTCCTCTCTCTCTCTCTCTCTATCTATCTATCTCTTTCTCTCTGTCTCTGACTGTCTGTCCACTCTCTCTCTCTCATCTCTCCTCTCTCTTCTCTCTCTCTCTCTCTCTCTCTCTCCTCTCTCTCTGTCTCTCTGTTTCTCCCTCTCTGTCTCTATCTGTATGTCTGTCTGTCAGTCTCTCCCCCCCCCCCCCCCTCCACCCGTCCTCTCTCTCTCTCTCTCTCTCTTTTAGTTTTTTTGTGTGTCATCATTCCCCTATGGGCGGGGACTGGATGTAATAAAAAAGCACATGAGTGCTTATTAATTATCCTCGAAATAAAAGAATTTCTCATTGTCATTCTCTCTCTCTCTCTCTCTCTCTCTCTCTTTCTCCTCTCTCTCTCTTCCCCCCCACCTCTCCATCTCTCTCTCTCTCTCTTCTCTCTGCTTTTTTTTGGTGTTTGGATTTTGTTGGTGGTGGATGGATGGTGTGTGCGTGTGTTTGGGGTTGCGGGGGGCGGGGGGGGGGGGGGGTGAGGGCGGAGATGTTTTTCGTTTACATTGCTGTGTTTTGTTATTCTTTGGCAGATGTGTCTTGACAATGGGCCTCTTAGGTCCCTACTATAAACATACTCTTGCTCCGATTTTGCTTTCTGTCTCTGCTTTCTTCTGCTCTCTAAGCTCTCACCACCCCTCTCTACTCTCCTCTTCTCTATCTCGCTCGCATTCTCTGCTTTCTCTGTCTCTGTCTTCTGTCTGTCTCCTCTCCTCCCTCCCCTCCCCTCTCTCTCTCTCTCTCCTCTCTTCGTGTTTTTGTGTGTGTCTCTATCTTACTGTTTCTCTGTCTATTCTTTTCTCTCGAAGAATGTCACATTTGTGCGATGCTTTTTGTTGTTGTTTATTTCTTTCATCCTTTCCCTCTTCTCATATGGTCAGATTGTGTCTTTTTTGTTGTCTTACGGACATCAGTATGCCTCTCTGTCCAAAGCAGGGTTTCGTGTGCGAAGATGATCTGCGTTGCTTTGCACCTGGGACCATGGTTACTAGCTCATCCGAAAGCTTTTAGAAGTGGTTTGACGGGTTGCGTCACAATGCTGCTTCGCTTCTGCCACCAGGTATCCTCCCTGTGTGTTGATGTCCTCGGCTTTGGGGTAGTGTGCCTGCTGGGTGCTGTCTGGCTGTTCTCCGCTTCGTCCCCGTGTGTGTTGTGTGTGTATGTTGTGTGTGTGTGTGTGTGTGTGTGGTGTGTGTGTGTGTGTGTTCGAGTGTGGTGTGTTTTGTGCTTGTTTTTGTTTTATTTTTTTATGAGGATAATGTGAGTGTCATTCAGTGTGTGTGTTTCTGTCCTGTTCTTTTTGTAATATTTCATTGTTCCACCGGCACACATGGCTACTCTTCGAAAAGCGGACAGGTTTTAAACGTGAGCCAAGATGTTCTGCATGGTTTTGTCACAATTTTTATAGTTCCCAGCCGTCACACGTGAATGGCTATGCGTGTGTGTGTGTGTGTAGTGTGTGGTATTGGGTGTATCGTTGTACGAAATGTTGTGTCTCGTTGTCTTTATAGTCTCTCCGATAGTGAGTTGTTGTGTTGTCTGTTGTGTGTGTGGTGTGTGTCTGGTGTGTCGTCTCTATCTCATTGTGTACTGTTCTGTCTGTCTCTAGTCTGTGTCTTTCTGTGTCTGTCTGTCTGGTCTGTCTTCTCTCTCTCTCCTGTCTCTCTCCTCTGTACTATCTCTCTGTCCCCTTTCCCCTGTCTGTTGCTCTTTGTGATCGTCTGTGGTAGTCTGTATCATCTCTGACTCTCCACATTGCATACCCTGTCTGCTCTGTCTGTCCCTGTCTGTCTGTGTCTCTTGTTTCCTCTCTGTGTCTGTCTGTTCATCTCTGCTCCGTTCTCCTCCTGCTTCTGTCCTGTCTTCTGTCTCTGTCTCTCTGTCTGCTGTCTGTCTCTGTCTGTCTCTGTCTCTCTCTCTCTCTCTCTCTCTCTCCTCTCCTCTCTCTCTGCTTCTCTCTCTCTGTCTCTCTCTCTGTGTCTGTCGTTGTCTGTCTTCTGTCTGTTGTCTCTCTTCTGTCTCTCATGCTTCTGCTCTGTCATTTTCTCTCTCTCTCTCTCTCCTGTTCTGTTGCTCGTGTCTTTGTCTGTCTGTGATGTTCTGTATGTATCTCTCTCTTCTGTGTGCGTGCTGTGTGTCCTTCTGTTTGTGTGTGTCTTGTTTGTTGTGTGTAATGTTGTTTTTATGTTCTTGTATGTGTGCGTGTCTGTGTACCTGTCTGTATGTCGGTGTCTTTGTCTGT
>CM054136.1:21825655-21895655 GCA_028751875.1 Rapana venosa | reverse complement strand
CTCTCTCTCTCTCTCTCTCTCTCTTCTCTCTCTCTCTCTCTCTCCCCGGTGGGAAGGATGAAATAAAAATTTCCAAACTGCATGTACACGGGGACTGTGGATGTAAAAAAAAAAGCACGTGAGTGCTTATTCATTATCCTCGAAAAAATAAATTATAATAAATCCTCGTCTTTTACCAACTCTCCTCTCTCTCTTCCTCAAATTAATCTCTCTCTCTGTCTCTCTTCTCTCTCTCTCCTCTTCTCTCTTCTCTCTCTCTGTCTCTCTCTCTCTCTCTCTCTCTCTCTCTTCTCTCTTTCTTTTCTCTCTCTCTCCCGTTCTCTCTTCTCTGTCTCTCTCTCTCTGTCTCTCTCTCTCCCTCCCCCCCCTCCTCCTCTCTCTCTCTCTCTCTCTTACTCATGCATTTTCTTCCTAACTACTCCGTTCTTGTCGCTTTTTTTTCTTTTCTCCTTTGAGTTCCTGCAATAGTGTGTACATACATGATGTGAATACATGTGTACAGGAACGTGTGCATACCTTTGTGTGTTTTGTGTGGTTTTTTGGTGGTGGTTTCATGTGTCTATGTCTGTGTGTGTGCGTTTTGTGTGTGGGTTGTGGGTGTGGGGGAGGGTACGTTTGTGTATTTGTGTGTATGGTGTTTGTGTGTTTTTGCGTTTGTGGTATGTAGTGTGCGGTGTGTGTGTGTGTGTATGTGTGTGTATGTGTGCGTTTGTGTGTGTGTGTGTCTGTCTGTGTGTGCTCGCGCGCGTACACACACACACACTCAAGCACTCATGCCCTGCGCGTGTATGACAGAAAGCTTTTTACTATTAAAAAAACAACCCCCAAAAAACTGTTAAAAAATCAAAATGGTGTCAGGGTATTGCTGCACACACAAGCATTACACGTCATTACAATATCATCATCCCCATGACAGCAAAACATAACGCAGTATAATGGAGCTAATGGGTGAAACAGGCCATATCGCAGAGAACTTGCTATGCAAAAGCCGTGTAAAAGCAATCTTGGTTGGGTTGGGTTTTTTTAATTCTTTTATATCGAGGATAATGGAATAAGCACTTATGTGCTATATGTTTTACCACCAGTCCCCGTGTGTATGCGGTTTTGTCAATTCTGTCATCTCTCCCACCGCACTGGCACACAATGGTCTACTCTTACGAAAAGCGGAACAGGATATAACGCGTGCGCGAGATGTTCTGCGTACGTTCGCGCACGGGGCCTCCTCGGTTTATAGTCTCATCCGAAGGACTTTTGGGGAGAGTGGAGTCTGCACTGATGTTAATTAACTCCAGGGGAAAAAATATAAACCCCCTTGAACGGGAATCGAACCCGGGACGTCAGATTGCGAGCGCAATGTTCTAACCACTAGGCTATCCCGTCCCCCAACTGAGCGAGGCACCAGTGTGGTGGTGTCGGTTTAAGGACACGTGGCTCACAGCGTCCGTACAATGTGCTAACGTTATGTTCCTTCCTCTGTGTAGTCTTCTTTGTTCTCTGGCTAGAAATATCTCTTTTTCTGTCTTTGTCTCTCTGTCTGTCTCTCTGTCTCTCTCTCTGTCTGTCTCTCTGTCTCTGTGTCTTTGTTTCTCTTTCTTTATGTTTCTCTGTCTCTCTGTCTCTATCTGTCTCTGTCTCTGTCTGTCTGTCTCTCTGTTTCTGTGTGTCTGTTTCTCTTTGTCTCTGTCTTTCTCTCTCTCTGTCTTTCTCTGTCTCTGTCTCACTGTGCCTCTCTGTGTCTCTCTGTCTCTCTCTCTGTCTCTGTCTGTCTGTCTCTCTCTGTCTCTGTCTCTGTCTCTCTCTCTCTCTCTCTCTCTCTCTCTCTCTCTCTCTCTTTCTCTCCTCTTGTCTGAGATAAACGATAAAATAAAGTTTTGTTACATTATGATGTTGGTTACCAGATACTGTATGGAAACTTTTGTGGGAAATTGATAGTTGAACATGTTGTTGTTGTCGTTGTTTTTCTTACAATTACAGTCATTAGAAACCAGCTAGCTATTCAATTCATAAGCGGAAAAAGGTCCAGAAAGATAAATGTTGGATCAAGAAGGCACTTTTGTTGTACATTAAAGGAATAAAACATCACTGAAGTAATGTTCGTATGCTCATTTTATCAAAAGGTCATTTAAGGTTTGGAAAAGGATGTATTATGTGCTTGTGTTTATCTACTACTAGAAAATCATTTTGATGTTAATAGTGGTATGCTTACGTCTGAAAGATAGTTGCAGATAAGATTTTAGAGCTTTAAGATGTGCATGTATTGAAGAAAAGAGATTTAATTAAATTGACTGTAACTATTGTCCCAGATATCATAGATAAAGATTCTCATTGTTTTAGTATTACATGCACGTCACCATGTTTGTATTACAGTTGCTGCGGTTAGTGGGTAGAGTGGAAATATGGCAAATATATGATAAATATGTGTATAAGTCTGAATGTATGTATTCTAATTTGGTAAATTTGCTGGATTTGATCATCGTTGTTTTGTGTGTATCAGACACAGGTCAAAGTGTAATGATTATATTTTGTTATCTGCTGATTTGTATAAAGTTTATAGATAGATGACACAACTGAAATGAACATAATCAAACAACGAAGATTTTCCTTTTCAGGTTATTTGAACCTTTTACTGTCAAAGATATCTTGTGCTTTATGTTGATCTACATATTGTAAATGACATGTTTACAGATTAAGTTTTGGAACACCTGGCCACTGTTTGGCTTTGAAACTGGTGTATTGTACCCCCTTCAGTAAGGGGCCATGGCCTATACTGAATAAACCAGTTCGAGTTCGAGTTCGAGTTCTCTCTCTCTCTCTCTCTCTCTCTCTCTCTCTCTCTCTCTCTCTCTCTCTCTCTCTCTCTCTCTCTCTCTCTCTCTCTCTCTCTCTCTCTCTCTCTCTCTTCTCTCTCTCTCCTCTCTCTCTCTCTCTCTCTGGTGACTGGATGTAAACAAACAAAACAAAACATTGGTGCTTATTCACACACACACACACACACACACACACACACACACACACACACACACACACACACACACACACAGAGGTAGTTATCGGTGGGACTATAAAAATCATGATGGGACTGGATTGCTGTTTCTCTGCCTCTGTTTATCTGTCTATCTGTCTGTCTGTCTCTGTCTCTCTCTCTCTGAGTCTCTGTCTCTTTTATGTGTATTTGTGTGTGTGCGTTTGTGTGTATGTATCTGTCTGTGTGTGTATGTTCGCGCGCGCGCGCGCGCGTGTGTGTGTATGCGTGTGTGTGGACGCGCGCGCGTGTGTGTATGCGTGTGTGTGGACGCGTGTGTGTATGCGTGTGTGTTTGTGTGTGTGTGTGTTGTTTTTTTCTCAGTATTCAGGGCTCAAGTATGGTTGCAAGCATTGGTTTGCAAAATCAGACGTATGTATGTGTATGATGCAAATTGGGCACTAGACAATATTTATCTAGCTGGTGGATGAAGCAGACGATATCCGGTCTGAACAACAACAACAAAAAACCCTGCAGAAAAAGCAGTCTTGCTTCAGCCATTAAAAGAGACAGGTGTGGATGTAGACATGCTTCCCAGTTTATTTTCTCTGTCTGCCTGTCTGTCTGTCTGTCTCTGTGTCTGTTTGTCTGATGTCTGTCTGTCTGTCTCGTTGTCATTATCTCTCTCTCTCTCACTTTCTCTCTCTCTTCTCTCTCTCTCTCTCTCTCTCTCTCTCTCTCTCTCTCTCTTCTCTCTCTCTCTTCTCTTTTCTCTCTCTCTCTCTTCTGTCTGTCTTTTCTGTCTGTCTGTCTGTCTCTCTTAACTCTCTCATTCTCTCTCTCATTCTCTCTCTCCTCCCTCCCCTCCCTTCCCCCCTCTCTCTCTCTCTCTGTCTTCTCTCTCTCAGCTCCCTCCCTCCTCTTCTCTCCTTCTTCTCTTCTTCTCCTCTCCTCCCTCCTCTCTCTCCCTCCTGTCTTCTCTCTCCTCCTCCCTCCTCTCCCTCTCTCTCTCTCCTTCTCTCTTCTCTCTCCTCCTCCTCCCTCTCTCTCTCTCTCTCTCTCTCTCTCTCTCTCTCTCCCTCCCCTCTCTCTCTCCCCTCTCTCTCTCTCCTCTCTCTCTCTCTCTCTCTCTCTCTCTCTCTCTCTCTCTCTCTCTCTCTCTCTTATTTTCTTTATTCATTCATTTTCTGCTTGAGCTTCTTCTTTCATCCTCTGTTTTTCCCTGGCCTAGTGCTCATTTCTGTACTGCAAGCACGAAAGTGTGCACACGAGTGTGTGTGTGTGTGTGTGTGTGTGTGTGCGTGCGTGTGTGTGCATGTGTGTGTGTGTGTTTGTGTGTGTGTGTGCGTGTGTATGTGTGCGTGTGTGTGCATGTGTGTGTGTGTGTGCGTGCACACATGAGAGAGAGAGATTTACTGAATTCATGGTGAGAGTATGATTGCAAAGATTACACGTGTATCATTATTGTTGTAATATCGACTGTTTGCATTATTTAAAATTTTATTGAAAGAAAATTCACTTTGCAAACATAACACATGATAATTATTTTTTGTAATATCGACTGTCACCATTATTTAAAATTGAAAGAAATATCAGACGTATCAAGTATGGAAAAATCATGATGAATGTTTCATTGTTTGTGTGTGTATGTGTTTCCGTGTGTGGTGTGCGTGTGTGTGTGTGTGTTGTGTGTGTGTGTGTGTGTGTGTGTGTGTGTGTGTGTGTGTGTGTGTGTGTGTGTGTGTGTGTGTGTGTGTGTGTGTGTGTGTGTGTGTGTGATTGGTGCAAGCGACGAAATGCATTTCAGTTCCTTGATCAAAACGGGGTCTTGATGCGCTCTGATGGAAATACACAGTAGTCGACTTTGCAATGACTGTCACGGTCTCTGACTGTCTGTGTCAGTGTCTGTGTTTGTGTCTCTCTCTGTCTATGTCTGTCTATCTGTCTATCTATGTCTGTCTCTCTGTCTCTCTGTCTCTCTGTCTCTGTCTGCTGTCTGTCTGTCTGTCTCTCTCTCTCTCTCTCTCCTCTCTCTCTCTTCTCTCTCCTCTCTCTCTCTCTCTCTCTCTCTCTTCAACCACATCTCTCTTTCACACACACACTCTCTCTCTTCCCCTCCACCTCTCATACACACATGCTCAAACCATGGGTACTGGTGCATATACACACAGAAAATACCCACCTTCCACGCTCACCCTAATGCACACACACGCTCGCGCGCGCACACACACACACACACACACACTCACACGCACACCAACAGACCGCATAAACAAACAGTGAGAGTCTGGAAAAGACAGAGAAAAACAGCGTGTAGCAAATATCCCCTACCCATCCATCCATCCATCCATCCGTCCACCTACCCATCCATCCATCCATCCACAATCACAAACTGATAAAGAGCATGCAGAGCATCTGTGCGTGGGCTTAGCAGAGTAGAGCTAGCTAGCATCAAATGGACGCACCCTCCCTTCTCACAACATCACAACACGGCCTCCTACCGTTTGCAAACTAATGGACAGTTAGTTCTACAAGCTTTTGATCATCCTCATCATCATCATCACCTTCACCATCATCAGCAGCAGCATCAATAGCAACAGCAGCGGTAGCAACACATGTTCCTTCCATACCCGTTTCTTTTCCTGCTATGTTTTTTTGTCCCTAGCCGTTATATGTCCTTAATAGTGTGTTTTATTGTATTGGATAGGATGGGATTGTTTTGTATCGTATTGTATTGTGGATTTTTTTTTCAATCTTGGTAGATTTCTCTGCAGGAAATTTGAAGTGTTCTCTCTCTAAAGGAGCGTTTGACCACAAGAGCACCACAACATTTTTTTCATTTTTTTTCCTGTTTACATACATGTGATTTTTTGGTTCCTCGTGAAAGTGTTTTATTGTTTCGTCCATAGACTCTGTATAATTTTGCCAGGAGCAACGTTCTTGCTGCCGTGAGAGTGCTCTACGTGTGTGTACAGGATCTCTGTTTATCGTCCCATCCGAAAGACTAGCTCCCAGACCTGAACTCGGGAACCTTGTGGGTGGGGGTGGGGGTACAAGTTTGGGTGAAAACAGGGATCGATCCCGCAACTTTTCGCTAACTGGTGTGTTATACCTCTAGATCCCCGATCCAACTAGGGTAGGTACTGGATCAGCACTCGAAAAGTAGGGGCGGAACTGTCTGGTGGTTTGGGCATCAGGTTTGTGACTTAACAGTAATCTGAGAACACACACGCGCGCGCGCACACACACACACACAATACAACACACACAACACACACACACCACACATACACACAACCCACACACAGCACACACACACACACATAACACACACAACACACACAAACACATAACACACACACAACACACACACACACAACACACACAACACACACAACACACACAAAACACACACACACACAGTCACCAGTTCGCGCAGGCATAATACCAAAAAACCCTCATCTATCTTGGTTTACATAAGGTTTATTCTTTAATAAGCATGAAACAAGCATACCACGATGAACGTAATCAGCATAGCAGCAACAAGCAGGTAGCTTATGTTGTGCTCAAGTACATCAACATTCTTATGGCCATTTATGATCCATACACTGACCAAAAGAAGTAAACGGGAAAAGAATGACCGAGCAGAATAATAACAGCATCAATATGTACAGATAATAAAATAACTAAAGATTCCTCCAAAAGACATGTCTATAGCATAAATAGACAAACGTTTGGAAAAATTCCAGAACCCAATACTGTTCAACTCATCCAGATAATTAACTCATGAAAAAGTAAACGATGACATAAAGACTAACCACAAGACAGACATAAACAACCAACAAGCTGCAGGATGAAATGAAAGAACAAACCAAACAAACAAACAAATCAAAACAAACAGAGAAACAGATCAGCCAGCCGACACACACGAACAATCAAAACATCAAACAAGCAAACCAACAGTCCTACAACAGACAAAAAACAGCAGGTATAGAAGAGTAAGCAGGATATGGACAGTGATGGTTGATGGTATGAACAACACCATCGCTCAGAAGGAACGAGCAATCCACAAACTTGTAAGGGATGGAGGACTCCATCAGGGTCGACTTTCCCTGAACACACAGCAGCCTGAAAGTGTAGTGTAGTGTAGTGTAGTGTAGTGTAGTGTAGTGTAGTGTAGTGTGGTGTGGTGTGGTGTGGTGTGGTGGGGTGGGGTGTGGTGTGGTGTGGTGTGGTGTGGTGTGGTGTAGTGTGGTGTGGTGTGGTGTGGTGTGGTGAGTGTAGTGTGTGGTGTGGTGTGGTGGGTGTGGTGTGGTGTAGTGTGGTGTGGTGTAGTGTAGTGTGGTATGGTGTGGTGTAGTGTAGTGTAGTGTAGTGTAGTGTGGTGTGGTGTAGTGTAGTGTAGTGTAGTGTGGTGTAGTGTAGTGTAGTGTGGTGTGGTGTAGTGTAGTGGAGCAAAGTGAGAGGCTGTATGATCTGTGGCTTTCCCTCTCACGAAATTCCACTTTACAGTTTAGCTGTTAATTAAGAATCTAATGTAGCTAACACTATCCCTGCGTTAAGGAAAATGACCCCTCTTCCCAGCACACGTGCACTGTGCACATGTGTAGGCTACCCTAACCCAGTAGTGGGTGATATGGAGGGAAGGATAGTAGATGGATGGTTACCCGTAGGGAAAAGGCTTTAGTGATGGACTATGACTCTCTGACTGAGGAGGCTTGACTCGCACAGTCCTTAGGTGCTGCAGCCCTGGGGGCTGGTTGGCCTTTGGAGAACATTTCCAACGCTGACTGTCCTTATGCCCACTTGGCCGAGTGAGTGGGGATATACTGTGGGCAAGGCATCTCCGATGTTATCAAATTTCTGCCCAATTTCCGAAGCAGCAGCTGCCTCCTCTGCTGTTTTGGAGGTCATCGGCGAACACGACGGACAAACATATCAGTGCCCTAGAGACACCTCAGAAGGTTGAAGGAAGAAGAGAGTAGAGGAGAGGAGATAATCACCTCTGACTAGTGTATCTGTGGGAAAGCAGAGGTCTGTGATACGATCTGCTCTGATCTGAAGACAGCTGGGGTGTTTTTTTTCGTTTTTTTCTCTCCATCCTTTTACTAGACACCTATTATTGGCCGTCTGGGTTCTTGTTTAAAGATGAGACGTTAAAGTAAGGTTTGATCTAATTGGAATTCCGTGGGTATTCTGTTTTTGTTTTGTTTGGTTGGTTGGTTGTTTTTGTGTTTCTTTGGAATGGCACTGGTGTGTTTTTATTTGTTTGCTAGTGTATGTCTGTGTGTGTGCGTGTGAGCTTGCGTGCGTGCGTGCGTGCGTATGTGTTCTTTATCACCTCGAGCTCGTGAACAAATCACAGCAACAAGTATTTTTTCTGATAACATTCTGACCAGTATAATGAGTTCCATTTCAAGAAAAGACACCTATGCATGCACAGAGACAAAGAAAAACTTTTAAACAGTAATAATTATTCCCTGTGGCAGTGTTCGCTGTTTCTCGCAGGGGAAAAAAATCCAAATTTTATCCAGTGGTGTCCGCTTTTGACAAGATTTGATACAGCGCAAGGCAAATCTTATCCCTGAGGCCAATGTTGTATTTTCTGGTTTTGTTTTGTTCTATTCGTGTTGTTGATTTATTAGTTTGTGCTTTTGTTTCACCAAAATGATTCCCTCGTGACAAGAATATTTAGTGCAGTTTTGTATAACGAGACCAGTCAGAAAATGCCTCCGTTCATTCTGTGTCTATTTGTAATGACAAATAGTCCATTATTGGAGTTTGCTCTCTAACAGCATTCTCTTCCTCAAGCCTTAAAACGTCTTCACTTGTAAGCATTTTCTTTTGAAGTGTTGTGGAAAATGTGTACACGCTTAAGATTTTCTAATTCACATCAATACTGTTATCTATTAGATTATTGAACATCGGAAATACCAGCATATTCCCGAGGTTTCAACTAGCGTGGGGAGTTATCTATGGCGTTTGTCAAGCCCAAACGCAGTGGATTCTTATCACAAGTGGCGTGATGTAAAAGTGTCAACTGTTCCTACACGCTGTCACAGTCATGCCCTTAGAAATATTCAAGCTTCAAACTTCAAGACCACTTTATCTTCTATTATAATTATAGGAGAGAAATTCTGATAAGTGGAACACTACTGAAGATAAGACAATGAAACATGAAAAACAAACACTAACCCCGACTCTTCAGACATCGATTAGATATCTGCAACGTGTTAGCAGCACACATTTATCAGACATAGGAAACAAAAATAGCAACATGAGCATTCATCATGGTTTCAAACAGCTATATTCCACACTATATATCAAAAAGTATCACAAGATCTTTGACGCACAAATCCTACTCTAAACACACACCACACACACACACACACACACACACACACACACACACACACACACACACACACAAAGCTGGGTCCGGGAAAGACCTCGTCTACTTGCTAATGCATCTGCTATGTATTTATTGATTGATGGGTTGTTGTTTTGTTGTTTTGTGCCTGAATCAATGCATATCTTTTTTCGTTCCTCATCTTCTACTGCTGTGAGGTTCACCCATGATAAGATTTTGCGTATGCGACCGTTCTGGCCCACCAATGAAGGGGGAGAGAAGACTTGGGGGGATGAAGCTCTGCCTCTCATCCACTAAGAGGTCAATGCCCCGAAACACACACACACGCACAGCTTTTCCTCGTTCGAGTTTTGATGGCACAGATGACCATGACTTCAACTGGGCATAGAAGGTCTGTGTCCGTGAGGCCTTGAGGTAGCTGGCTTGTCAGTCAGTCAGTCCGATCCAAGCAAGCCCTGAAGGAAGGTGTGCCATATGACGCCCAGGTGCTGCACACACACACACACACACACACACACACACACACACACACACACACACATTCATGTTTTTGTGTGTCAAATAAGTCTATATGACTTAAATGGCAATAAAATATTCTGAATCTGAATCTGAATCTAAATCACACACACACACACACACAAACACACCAACACACACACACACACACACACACACACACACACAACACACACACACACTGAGTGGCCACTGTGGGAAAGTGAAGGTGGCTGGAGCCTGGACCTCGCGCAGCTTGCACAGAATAATCGGATAAAGACCGAGGCATCAAGTCAGAAAAAAAGAAACAACTGGAATGAAACTTTATTTGGTGAACCCCTTTTCGTTAGTATGCTACCCGTCACCACCACCACCACCACCACCACCATCACCACCCACCCCGACACCCCCACTTTTTTGCCACCACACCACCTTTACACACACACACACACACACACACACATACACACACACACTTACACACACGTTTCCCCGCACACTCAAAGACAGAAGAACTACCTGGCAGTCCTCTCGTAGGTTTTCCTTGGTGTGACATTTCATCAGGGCCAGCATCGCAGAAAATGACCTTGTGACCCGCAAGGGAAATCAGAAATGGTTGGTGTACAGAGAGAGAGAGAGAGAGAGAGAGAGAGAGAGAGAGAGAGAGAGAGAGAGAGAGAGAGAGACAGAGAGAGAGACAGAGACAGAGACAGAGAGAGAGAGAGAATGACAATGACACGCAGGAGAGAGAACTCTGAACCAGAGAGAGAGAGAGAAGAGAAAGAGAGAGAGAACTCTGAACGAGAGAGACAGAGACAGAGAACTCTGAACCAGAGAGAGAGAGACAGAGAACTCTGAACCAGAGAGAGAGTGAGAGAGAGAACTCTGAACCAGAGAGAGAGAGAGACAGAGAACTCTGAACCAGAGAGAGAGGAGAGAGAGAACTCTGAATGAGAGAGAGAGACAGAGAACTCTGAACCAGAGAGAGAGGAGAGAGAGAACTCTGAATGAGAGAGACAGAGACAGAGAACTCTGAACCAGAGAGAGAGTGAGAGAGAACTCTGAACCAGAGAGAGAGAGAGACAGAGAACTCTGAACCAGAGAGAGAGGAGAGAGAGAACTCTGAATGAGAGAGACAGAGACAGAGAACTCTGAACCAGAGAGAGAGAGAGACAGAGAACTCTGAACCAGAGAGAGAGAGAGAGACAGAGAACTCTGAACCAGAGAGAGAGGAGAGAGAGAACTCTGAATGAGAGAGACAGAGACAGAGAACTCTGAACCAAGAGAGAGGAGAGAGAGAACTCTGAATGAGAGAGACGAGAGACAGAGAACTCTGAACCAGAAGAAGAGAGTGAGAGAGAAACTCTGAACCAGAGAGAGAGAGAGACAGAGAACTCTGAACCAGAGAGAGAGGAGAGAGAGAACTCTGAATGAGAGAGACAGAGACAGAGAACTCTGAACCAGAGAGAGAGGAGAGAGAGAACTCTGAATGAGAGAGACAGAGACAGAGAACTCTGAACCAGAGAGAGAGGAGAGAGAGAACACTGAATGAAGAGAGACAGAGAACTCTGAACCAGAGAGAGAGAGAGACAGAGAACTCTGAACAGAGAGAAGAGAGAGAACTGCAGAGAAAGACAGAAGAGACGAAATCTGAACCAGAGAGAGACGAGAGACAGAAGAACTCTGAACCAGAGAGGAGAGAGGAACTCTGAATGAGAGAGACAGAGAACTCTGAACCAGAGAGAATGAAAGAGACAGAACTGAAGAGAGAGAGAGAGAAGAGAGAGAGAGAGAGAGAGAGAGAGAGAGAGAGAGAGAGAGAGAGAGAGAGAACTCTGAACGAGACAGAGAACTCTGAACCAGAGACAAACAAGACAGAGAGAGTAGTATTTCGTGCGAAGGTATCAGAGTAAAGATGAAAAATCAGTCGCGCGCATCAGATTATCAGAAATCCCAGTCCCTTACGATCGGAATGGGAGAGTAGGCAGTTATGTGTGTGTGTGTGGAGTGTGTGTGTGTGTGTGTGTGTGTGTGTGTGTGTGTATGTGTGTGTGTGTGTGTGTGTGTGTGTGTATGTGTGTGTGAGTGAGTGTGAGAGAGAGAGAGCGAGGGGGGGAGGGGTTGTCTGTGAAAGGAAGGAAAAGATGCCTTGTGGTTGATTGGATAGCTAGATAGCGCGTGCATTGTTGACGCAGGAGCTGTTGTTGTTCAGCTTTTTGTTTGTGTGTGTGTGTGTGTGTGCGTGCGTGTGTGTGTTGTGTGTGTGTGTGTGTGTGTGTGTGTGTGTGTGTGTGTGTGTGTGTGTGTGTGTGTGTGTGTGTGTGTGTGTGTGTGTGTGATATATTGTCACGAGGTTGTTTGGGTTATTATCAAGTTTCTTGTTTGTTTTATTTGATGTTGTCGGTGAGGTATTAGTTTGTTGCTATTGTTGATGTCACTATCATTCTCTCTCTCTCTCTCTCTCTCTCTCTCTCTCTCTCTCTCTCTCTCTCTCTCTCTCTCTCTCCCTCTCTCTCTCTCTCTCTTTCTCTCTTTCTCTCTTTCTCTCTCTATCTCCCTCTCTCTCTCTCTTTCTCTCCATATCTCTCTCTGTTGGCTTGTCTGTCTGTCTGTCTGTCTGCCTACTCATTTCTCTGTCAGTACAATATGTGTCACCCATCCATTGCGATCATCTATCCACCAATCTGTCTGTCCATCCATCTTATTCACTTCACGTCACATCCATCTATCACACACGTGACGTCCCATCCATCCCATCCTTCACATGACGTCACACCCATCCGTCAATCTGGGACCTAACTACCATCTGGCCTGCCTGCATATTTTATCTTTGTGTCTGCCTGTCTGTCTGTCTGTCTGTCTGTCTGTCTGTCTGTCTGTCTGTCTGTCTGTCTGTTGGTGGGTTCGGCTACCCTCTATCTACATATCCGGGATGTCCACCTGTTTGCTTTCTTGCCAGCCTGCACAGTCTGCCTGTATGTGTGTGTGTACACTACAGGTGTTGAGTTTAGTTCTATGAGTCACGCTTCTAAAGTTCTATTAACATACGCGCGCGCGCACACACACATACACACACACATACGCACAGGCGCACGTACATAATTATGCGCGCAGACATACATGCACAAATAGGCGAGCGCGCGTACATATTCACACATGTCTGTGTCTGCATATATTTTTTTCTCTCCTTTTTATTTCTTTAGAGAGATGGCTTGATGAAAAACAGCAAATGCACTGCTTATTCAATGTACCATCTGAAAGTAAAACTTTGACTTTGACTTTGACACACTCACGGCTTCTCTCTGTCTCTCTGCCGCTGTCTATGTCTGTGTCTTTCAGTATCTGTCTGTCCCTCTTTCCCTTTCACACACACACACACACACACACTCACACACACACACACCTCACAAATCTACGTACTCACTCACACGCGCGTGCACACACACACACACATATCACTCTAACCACACACACACACATACACACACACACACACACACACACACACACACACACACACTACCTCTGTACCCCTACTCCCATCCATATACACACACATACACACACATACGTACACACACACACTCACACACACATTCACACACACACACATTCACACACACACACACACACACACACAACACACATACACATACACACTTCCAAATGCCCCAGGCCTTGTTTCGTGGTGTTAAGAGAGGCATAATGACTCTACAAAGCCCTAATTCAGTCGATCCTGCTGTACGGAAGTAAAACCTGGACATTGACTGCTGAAACAGCAAAGCGAATCCAGTCATTCGAAACAAAATGCCATAGAAAACTACTGGGCATATCCTGGAGAGAACGAAAGACCAACGAATTTGTCAAGAGTCAAATAACACGGCTGGCAGGTCCACAGGAACCCCTTCTCACCATCGTCAAGAAGAAAAAGCTGACATGGTTCGGCCACGTCACCCGCCACAACACTCTGCCCAAAACAGTACTGCAGGGAACACTCGAAGGTGGCAGAAGGAGGGGAAGACAGAACAAGTCATGGATGGACAACATCAGAGAATGGACCAGGATGAATGACTCGGCACTACTGCGCAGAGCCGAGGACCGAGATGGATGGAGGAGGCTTACCACGGCATCGTCTTTCATGTCTCCCCCACGACCGCCAAGGTCACGGGTCTGATGATGATGAATGACTCAAACCTCAAACCTCATTGGAAAATCCTGAAGGCTCGACTGCACAGGAGGCTTGTCTTTGTGATAGGAATCAGCAATCAAGGTGCTGGGGGCATCCGATAAGGCCTGTCTGTATCAGGCTAGCCTAGAGAAAACTGTACTAAGTAGGCCTAGTAGGAGCGGGGTGGTGAGGTAGAGAGAGAGGGCTTGGAGGGGAGAGGGAGGTGGGAGTAGGAAAAAGGGGGGGGGGGGTTGGATAGGGGGGGGGAGAATGATAGAAAAAGGAAAGCAAGGAGAGAGGGAGGGGGAGAGACAGAGAGAGAGAGAGAGAGAGAGAGAGAGAGAGAGAGAGAGACAGACAGACAGACAGACAGACACAGAGAGAGAAAGACAGAGATACAGAGACAGACAGAGAGAGAATCAAGTCAAATCAAATTGAAATCAAATCCTTTTATTTTGAGAATAATGAATAAGCACCCATGTGCTTTTTGTGGGTTTTTTTTACATCCAGTCCGCAACCTTATCAGGGATACATCATGGTAGTAAAATAAGTAAATGAGAGACAGGCACACACACACACACACACACACACACAAACACACACACACACACACACACACACACACACACACACACACACACACACACACACACACACACACACACAGCTGCAGGGCTGCGTGCGTATTATTACGTCTACAGGCGCGAGAATCCAGATCGGTTGATCCCGTTTCTCCCCATTATTTCGTCGCGGTTGAGTTGCTGTTATTGTGTTCCTCTATAACGGCAGAGTACGGCTGCCTAGGTAGGTGGCGAAGTGACTTAAAATCAGTCATGCACGCAGTCTTCTCATCATCCAGTCGTGTGCTTCCAGTCATGGTGATATCAAAGGTGACAGGGTGCGTATTCAGGGTGACCCCCAGGGTGTCGAATTGTTCAACGCCGCCCAACAATAACAAGTGTTGCTTCGTCTTTTCTGATAGGTGTGTCGAGTGTTGGTTTTTTTGGTGTGTGGGGGGCTGTTTGTTTTTAGCTGTGTGGCTGTTTGTGTGTGTGTCTGTTAATGCTGCCTGTATCACATGTGTGTTGTGGTGTGTGTGTGTGTGGTGTTGTGTGGTGTGTGTGTGTGTGTGTGTGTGTGTGTGTGTGTGTGTGTGTGTGTGTGTGTGTGTGTGTGTTTGTGTGTGTGCTCGTTGTGTGTGTGTATTTGTGCTGCCTGTATCACATGTGCATTTGGTGTGTGTACTGTGTGTGTATGTGCTGCCTGTATCACATGTGCGTTTGGTGTGTACTGTGTGTGTTGTGCTGCCTGTATCATATTGTGTTTGATGTGTGTGTGTGTGCTGTGTGTGTGTGTGTGTGTTTGTGCTGCCTGTATCACATGCGTGTTTGGTGTGTGTGTGTGTGTGTGCGTGTGCGTGTGTGTGTGTGTGTGAGTTTGTGGCACCTGTACACAATGTGTGTTTGGTGCTGTGTGTGTGTTTTGTGTGGGTGTGTCTTCGTTTTAAACATCTATTCACTAGAAAGATTATGTTAAGAGGGAGGCGGAAGAAATGAGAAGTAAGACGTCAGTGTGTTTTGTTTGGACAGTTGAATGAAGGATAACAGAATTATGAATATAAAGAATGTAAGCAAAGAAAACAGATAAACCTGATTTAAAATAAGTGTACAGAATGTGTGTGTGTGTGTGTGTGTTCTGTGTGTGTGTGTTTGTTGTGTTTTTGTGTGTACGTTGTCTTTTCACTCTTTCTCTCACATTTTTCGTATCTACTAGTACGACGTACATGGATCATGTATAATTGTACTCTCTCTCTCTCTGTACGTGTGTGTCTCTCTCTCTTCTCTCTCTCTCCTCTCTCTCTCCTCTCTCTCTCTCTCTCTCTCTCTTTCTTCTCTTTTCCTCTTTCTCTCTCTCTCTCTACTCTCTCTTCTCCTATCTCTCCTCATCTCTTCTCTCTTCCTTCTCTTCTCTCATCTCTTCTGCTCTCTGTATGTGTCTCTTCTTTCTCTCTGAGATGTATCTGTCTGTCTTTCTGCTGTCTTTTTTATCTGTTTTTCTTTCTAAATATCTCTACATTGTTACCTAGTAGTATGTCTCTATCTGACTGTTCTATGTGTCCATTTGTTTTGTGACCAATCGCTTGATTGGTTGGGTGGATGGTTATGTGGGTGGGTGGGTGAGTGCTTTATTGGTTCAAGTTGGTTAATTTTGATAGGTAGTTGTGCAATTTGTCAGTGGGGTAGTTGGTTCTCTTAGGTAGTTAGTTAGTTCATAACATTTGTCACATCATGAGGAGCAAATCGTTGATTAAAATTTCGTACCATCAACATACAGAAAAACGGTGTACTCGTGCAGTGTAAAATAAAACGAGACTGTTTCAATCTTCCTCGATGTAAGATAGACCTTATCTTACTGATGAAAGCAGGGGAGAAACAACTCTTTTAGAAAAGAAAAAAAAAGATAGATGGGCCCCGTTGAATCTCTTATCAGCGGAAGTTTAGCATCATCACGGCTTCAAGTGTCAGAATGGTCCATTAAACTCCAGGGCCTGCAATAGAGTGAAGTGTTTCAATGCTGATGGCATCACATGATTCCGCCTTTAGTGTGGAGGTAGAAGTGGTTTGTGGAGAGAGGGAATAAGGTATACAATTATGTCGAGTTTGGCTTGGTGAAATTGCAAACTGTGAGGGAGATTGGACAAGTAAACATAATGTCGACTGTGTCTGGTTATGGAGCTAAGTTACGAGCTGCTTCTTAGTATGTTATCTTGTATAGCTGTAACTCCTTCAAGGCATGTTACTTGCAAACTCATTGGTCTGTACAGACTCCCCCCCCCCCCCCCCACCCCTATATACTCGTGGAGCACAGTCCACTGAGAGTAATGGTGATGGATTGTGGGTGGTCAGCATCGACATTCACTGGCTATTTAGCTTGGAAGAGTCACCGGATCCTGAACAGCTGTGTCTCCCGTCGGGATGCCGTGGACCTGTCAGTATAAACAGCAGCATCCCCACCTTCTGCAAATTCTGTGTCAGATTTCCCTCTTGTCTATCCCTCTCTTTATTTCTGCATTGTTCCTTTTTTTTCTATCACCTCCTTGTCTGTTTTCTGCCTTCGTGGTCCATTCTCCTGCTGTTTCTTTTCTCCCCCAGAAAAGTCTTAAAGATAGCAAGTCTCTCGTGACGAAGTCGAATGCGCTAGACCTGACTTGTCAGGCGCTTAACCGGCAGCGCGAGGTATGTTTGTTCATATGGCAAACAACATTAGTTGTTGTGGTTCAAATACACCCCAAGCTTTGGAAAAGTCAGTCAGTTTACCAAATGTTTATTTTTGCATGAAATTGCTCTATTGTGTAGCTACCTTTTAGCTGGTTTTGATATAATTATATACAAAATATATATTCGGGGATTATTTTATTTTAAAAGTCATTTTACATGATGAGCATAAAATTGTATCTGCCCTACCGCGACGTCCATCTGGTAAGGCCCTAGTACCTCCACGCACCCCCACCCCCAAGGGGCCGACATTCTAGTTTGTGGGCACCAGCTGTTCTGTGTGTAGCAGCCCCCACAGATCGCAGAGCACGTCTTGTAGTCCTTTTTCCCTTGTCTTAGAGGACGATAACCCGTTTCTGGTCACGGGTGGGGTAAGGGGGGGGGGGGGAGGTAGGGGGAGGTAGGGAGGGAGGGAATTTATAGATTTGAAGGGAAGATGGGGGATGCATTGGAGGGATTTTCAGATTTGAAGGATAAGCGTAGTCAACGTCATCGTTACCGTTAAATTTGAAATATGATGCTGACACCTAAGGAGCGCTAAAGTAACATCAGAAAAATAGTCTCCTATAAAAATAAAATAAAATCTACAAACACTGGTGGTTTTTCCCATAAGCTGACTTCATCGTAGACTCTTCTAACCAGCATGCTATATAACTCTGTGTCATTTTATTCTGGCCACTCTGTAGTAAGATTACACACTCTGAGATGGGCACAGGCATAGGACGTAATCCTCTCTGTAGTAGTAGTATATATGCCTGTTTGGTATTTTCTCATAATTCATTTCTGTCTACCTAACCGGTTTTTTGTACCTTTTAAGAATTATTTCTTTGTATCTGATTTTTTTCAACTGTCTACCTAACCGCATCTTTGTGCTTTTAAAGAATTATTTCTTTGTATCTGATTTTTTTCAACTGTCTACCTAACCGCTTCTTTGTGCTTTTAAAGAATTATTTCTTTGTATCTGATTTTTTTTTCAAGTTAAAAAAAGACTGTGTGGGGATGAAAAGTGGCATGTCTGGTGTCTTCAGCACAACTTAGTATCATTATTATTTGGATGAAGATATCATAAGTTTGTGTGGGTTTGTATTTATTTTCTGGTTGCCTGCTTGCTTGTTTGCTTGCTTGCATTATGGTTGTGTGTGTGTGTGTGTTGGTTGGATGGTTGGTTTAGGGTGGGCTTTTTTTCTGTTTAACGAAATAAAGTAACAAAAAAGACTCAAGCGTGGTTTAATTTTCTGCTTTTAAAAGGCCTCAGTTGTTTGCCTTGGGTTGTTGAAATGGCATTATGGTCGATTCGCTTCTGACCAGTTCTCCTTCCTTTACCAGAGCTCTCAGCAGAGTCACTTGGTGAGGCACTGAAGAGCTAATGAACAGATTCCTCCATTTACTTATTTGCAGGAATCTGTCATTAATGTTGTTTCCCTGACCACTCTGCTTCCTTGTTGTTTGTTTATTTCATTTTGCTTTTCTCCATAGTTGGTCAGTTCGAAATTAAACAAATTGTTTTACCAGAAGAGCTTTGTTTGCTTTGTAATGGTCTTTGTAGTTTTGTATTGTATTGTATTGTATTGGGTAGTATGTATAATTTCAATCACGGTAGATTTCTCACGCTCGAAATTCCATCGCGCAGGAAGAGGAGAGAAACAGACAGACAGGAAGACAGATAGACAGAGACAGAGACAGAAATACTATAGAAACAAAATAGGCAGAACAAGACAGATAGCACCTCAAGAGAGAGAGAGAGAGAGAGGAGAGAGAGAGAGAGAGAGAGAGAGAGAGAGAGAGAGAGAGAGAGAGAGAGAGAGAGAGAGAGAGAGAAGAGAGAGAGAGAGAACGCGTACCCATGCGTATATCAGCTTGCGTGGTTCTTACTGCGGCGAGAAAAAACATTGTCAACGGGGACAAGGTGTGTGTGTGTGTGTGTGTGTGTGTGTGTGTGTGTGTGTGTGTGGTGTGTGTTGTGTGTGTGTGTTGTGTGTGTGGTGTGTTTGTGTGGTGCGTACGTGTGTGTGCGTGTGTGTGTCTGTGTGTGTGGTAGAAGGGAAAGGGAAAGAGGGGAGGGAGGGAGGAAAAAGAATGTGACGGAAGATAACAGCGCAAAGCAAGCCCAGGGAAATCAAAAGAATTGTTTCTGCTTAAATTTCATTTCGGCTTATCTTTCGCAGACATTGTGACTACCCTTCCCTACCCTGCCCTACCCTACCCTGCGCTACCCTACCCTTTTTTCACTGCCTTGACAGAAGCTTACAATGGCTCTTGTCCATGTGGCAATGCAACACTCGAACCTCCCAAGGATGCATTCATCTCCCGCTCCCTGATAATCAGATTATAGGTCTTATATTACACGTCATAGTTTCGAGTATCGCACAACTATGATGGTGAAGCGAAAAAGGATGCAACATTTTTATTCGTCTCAGCTAGGGGTTTTACTTTGAAATAACTGGTAGTTATGTGTGAAAACAGATTATTTTGGAGAGAGCTTGACAAAAGTATTGGAAGGAGAGCTTTGAATAAGATTAAGTAGTAAATTTCAAATAGTTCGAGCAACTGTTATTTGTTGGGGGTGGTTGTTTTTGTTGTTGTTGTTGCTGGTGGTGGTGGTGGTGGTGGTGTGGTGGTGGTGGTGGTGGTGTGTGGTGGTGGTGGTGGTGGTGGGGGTGGTGTGGTGGTGGTGGTGATGGTGGTTGCTGTAAGACATACCTATTAGCATGTGAAACTACTAGGCCTATCTGAATGCAGAAGCAGCAGCAGAAGCAGCAGGAGTAGTAGTAGTAGTAGTAGTAGTAGTAGTAGTAGTAGTAGTAGTAGTAGTAGTAGTAGTAGTAGTAGTAATAGTAGTAGTAGTAGTAGTGTTGTTGTTGTTGTGTTGTTAGTAGTGGTGTGGTGTGGTGGTGTGGTGGTGTGGTGGGGGTGGTGGTGTGGTGGTGGTGTGGTGGTGTGGCAATAGCACAGCAGCAGCAATAGCAGCAGCACAGCAGCAGCAGCAGCAGCAGCAGCAGACAGCAGTAGTAGTAGTAGTAGTAGTAGTAGTAGTAGTAGTAGTAGTAGTAGTAGTAGTAGTAGTAGTCATGTTGTATTGAGTTAAATCGTAGTTTAACTTCACATCTTTCTTTTTTTCATCTGGCATAAGACAGGGTGAAAAGTAAAGAAAAGAGAGAGAGAGAGAGAGAGAGAGAGAGAGAGAGAGAGAGAGAGAGAGAGAGAGAGAGAGGAGAGATAATGACAAATTATTTTTATTTCGAGGATAATGAACTAACACCCTGTGCTTTTTTTACATCCAGTCCCTGCCCTTAGGGATACATAAGAAGAAGAAGAAGAGGAAAAAGAGAAGAAGAAAAGAAGAAGAAGAAGAAGAAGAAGAAGAAGAAGAAGAAGAAGAAGAAGAAGAAGAAGAAGAAGAAGAAGAAGAAGAAGAAGAAGAAAACGACAATAATCCCAATACCCATACACTCACACAGTGAAAAACAAACAACCCCCCTCCCCCCCCCTCCACACCCACACACATGTAACTAGTATCATTTTGGCAAACAGGAACAGAGAGACCGTGTGAGCATGTGTGTGTATGTGTGCACGTATGTGTGCATGTGTGTGTGCATGTGTGTGTGTGCATGTGTGTGTGAGTATTCGTGCCTCTCAGTATGTGGGAAGGAATGAAGGATTGTGAACGTGCAGGGACATGAAGGAGGGGTAGTGTAGCGGGCCAGAGAAAAGATAATAATAATTATAATAATTATAGTTATTATGTGATGGACGATAAGAGCGAAAAGCAAGAGGGAAATCAAGGGGGCTGTTTCTTTCTACCTTCACGTCTTTTACATGATCTTTTCCCAGACAGTGTGTCTGACTTACCCTACCCTACCTACCCTACTCTATCTTACCCTACCCTACCCTACCCTGCCCAATTCTAACCTACCCTACCTACCCTACTCTATCTTACCCTTCCCTACCCTAACCCTACCTACCTACCCTACTCTATCTTACCCTACCCTACCCTATCTTACCTTACCCTATCCTACCTACCCTACTCTATCTTACCCTACCCTACCATGCCCTACCCTACCCTACCTATCCTACTCTATCTTACCCTACCCTACCCTACCCTATCTTACCTTACCCTATCCTACCCTACTCTACTCTACGTTATCCTACCCTTCCTTATCTTACCTTACCCTACCCTACCCTATCTTACCTTACCCTACCTTACCTTACCCTACCCTACCCTACTCTACTCTACCTTATCCTACCCTACCTTATCTTACCTTACCCTACCCTACCCTATCTTACCTTACCCTACCTTACCTTACCCTACCCTACTCTACTCTACTCTACCTTACCTTACCCTACCCTACTCTACTCTACTCTACCTTACCCTACCCTACCCTACTCTACTCTACTCTACCTTACCTTACCCTACCACTACCCTTCCCCACCCCTCCCCTCCCTTCCTCTCTCCTCCCCTTATTTTCACTGCACTGCTATAACCTTACAATAACTCTAATGCATATTGTGATGCAAGACTCAGATCTTCCAATCAATCAATCAATCAATCAGTAGATAGATAGATAGATAGATAATAGATAGATATATAGATAGATAGATAGATAGATAGGAATGTGTGTGTCTGTCTGTATGTGTGTGTCTGTGTGTATGCCTGTCTGTGTGTGCATATATTATAAATATAAATTATATCAATAAATAAACATATAAAATAAACTGATAAACAGATTGCAGTTTCCCATCAAACGCCATACATTTGAGTATTGTATGAAAAGACAAACTTTTGTAACTGTTTTTAATAGAAAAAATATAAATCATAAAATAAAATAATTGTTTCAAGATTTTGGTTTTGAAATACTTCGATCGAATATCTCTGGTGTTTTTCTGTGGATGATTGTAAGGAGAGCTATGAATAATATTCAGAAGCCAAACCCAAACAATTTAAACAATAACGGTTTTGTTTTTTTGGTGCAGGTTGTCAATCTTTGTTTCAAGTTGAATGAAAAGAAAGCTTTTGAGTCAGAGCCATTAGCATGTAGACACTACCGTCTGCTGGCTGTATATGAGACTGATTTCAGCCAGGGGTACCCAGGTTTATATATTAAGAAACTGATTATTTGTCTCTAGCCAGAGGTACCTAGGCTGGTATGCTAAACGACTAACGTTGTTGTTGCTTCGATTTTACGTCTGCTCACTCAAAGTGATATTAGACGTTCACGCTGTTACAGTTGGTGATATAATGATGGTGGCTGTGAGCAGGGATGGATAACGGCTTGTTTTGTCCATGCTGTTCTTAGAAACACAATTGAAAAGTGGCATGTACATGAAAGGAGTTGCTGTTGTTGTTGTTGGGGATTGAAGTGTAATCGGAATCACCACAGGAGATCTGATTGCAAGAGTAACAGCTTGTTTAGTTAAATTCAATTATTCTCAGACTATAAGACAGACGCTCAAGGACAGAGTTTCTGGTGTAATTAAGTGTGTCGTAGTAGCAGTAGTAGTAGAATTGACAGTAGTAGCAGAAGGAGTTGTATTGATGGTATTAGTAGCAGTTGTAATCGTTGTATTATTAGTAATTGTAGTAGTTAGTGAGAGTAGTCGCAGCAGCAGCAGCAGTCACGTAGTAGGAGTAGTAGCATTTGTTGTAGTAAATTGTAGTTGTGATGATAATTTTCGTTTTTCACCTTCGTGTCGTTCCTTTGCTATATTATGATATTAGGAAGAGAGAGAGAGAGAGAGAGAGAGAGAGAGAGAGAGAGAGAGAGAGAGAGAGAGAGAGAGAGAGAGAGAGAGAGAGAGAGAGCATGAGTGTGTGTGTGTGTTTGCATTTGTGTGCGGGGGAGGGGTGTGCATGCGCGTGCATGTCAGTACATACTTTTGTGTGTGCATTGGGGGGAAAAGCAGTAGGCAAGGGTGTGTGTGGAAGGAATGGCACTGCAGAATGAAAACGAGATGGCTGATGATAGCGCAGAACAAGAGGGAAATCAACAGCGTTGTTTCTAGTCTGCTTTCATTTCATTTTCAGCTTATCTGTCCCAGCCATCCTGACTGCTGCATTCATCCTACCCTTTTGCCACTGCCTTGCCAGAAGCTTGCAATGGCTGCGATCTATACTGCAGTTGCAAAACGCACATCTCCCTATAGATGCGTCCCCATCACTCACTCCCTGTTGATCCTGTTGTAGTCCTATAAGATAAAGGTAAAGGTGTCCCATAACCTATGTTGTCGTAGGGGAGCGAGGCATCAGAGACTTCGGCTTCTCCAGTGGCCAGCATATTGAGGGCGGCGCCCATCTCCTCTCCCTCGCTGCTTTACCTTCCCTGACCCTAAAGAGGCAGGTACCCATTTACAGCTGGGTGAACTGGGGGACTTTTCTGAAGCCAAGGCGCGCAAACGGTCACCCGTCTAATTGGTAACCACACTCAGCGCTGCTTAACATTGGCTGTGGGAAAGCGAGTGCTCTGACCACTGATCTATCCCGGCCTATTTCAAGCACAATGGTTTGACTATCGGACATAGTCTGATGCTGAAGGAACACAAAATGGCGTCACCGTTTTGGGGGGCTTTTTATGTCTCAAGGGCTGGGCTTTGCACTCTATCGGTTGAAATTATCTGATGGTTTTATGCGAAAGGGATTACATTCGTGAGAGCTTGATAAAATGATTAGGGTAAGGGGTGGAAGAGAGAGAGAGAGAGAGAGACAGACAGAGACAGAGACAGAGAGACAGAGACAGAGAGAGAGAGAGAAAGAGAGAGAACTCAAACCCAAAGAGAGAGAGAGAGAGGGGGGGGGGTTGTTTCGCAAATATTGTGAATAGTGAGACAAGGGTTTTTTTGTTTTTGTTTTCGTTTGTGTGTGATTAAGTGTGTGTTTGTATTTGTGTGTGTGTTTTAAAAAGACATTAAAGAAATTTTTCTCAGTTTCCGAGAAAACAAAAGACATCACTCTTTCTTTCTTCGGTCATACAGCTCTGCTCGCAAATACTAAAGTGGATGAAACTGGTTTTTCTAGATTAGGAAAGATAAGAAAGAAGGAAAGAAAGGACCAAACAAACAAATAAACAAACAAACAAAGAATAAACCAGTGTCCTTCTTCTCACGCTTTTTGTGCGTGTACATGTTTACAAGGTCAACGTTCTCGTCATCATCACCATGATTCAGTCTACCCTCCCACGCCACCCACGCAGTTCCCCACCATCACCCCCCCCCCCCCCCCCGTCCCCTCTTCAGTATCCACTCTCCCCCCCCCCCCCCCAAACTTCTTCCTCCCCCTCCCCCAAGGTCACCCTGCTCCACCTCCACTGCTTTTTTAAAATCTCATGTTTTATTTGGAGTTGAGTTTCTTTGTAAAGAAAAGTCTTACGCTTTGCAGCTGCGCCCTACTTCCAGAGGCTATTTCTCATCGTCCTGATAGTACGTTTTGACATACAACACAATGGCGCTTTTCACAAACAGCGAAAAAGATAGTCCAGCAAAACAAAAACCAGAAAGAACACCTACATGAACCCACTTCAAGCATTACTTTTGTCTTTTTTGCCTTTTTAAACGAAATATCGTTTTCTCCTTTTTCTTTTTTTTTTCTTTTTTCATTTAGATTGCTGATTACGTTTAGACCTAAGAGCCTCGATTGTTTGGCCATAATATGAATAACGTTACCATCTGGGGGAAAGTGAGAGGTTTATGGTTCCAATCTAATCTGATGTCAGACCTTCCCCCCTTCTCCCCCCCCCCCCCCCCCCCCCCCCCATCACCCCCTGTTCTACTTTCAGCCTTGACTGGTAGTCCTGCGTGTTGATTTTTCAGTCTTGAATAAATCACATGTTTAGGCTGGTAAACGAGCCCTTGGCAACGATGAGTGTGTGGTCTCTAGCTCTCATAGAATCTGTTCATGTTGTGTTGTCGGATAAAAAGGTAAAGGTGTCCCGTAACATAAGAGGCTGTAGGGGAGCGAGGCATCAGACACCTCACTTTTCTAGGGCCAGCATATTGAGGGCGGCGCCCATCTTCCTCTCACTCGCTGCTTTACCTCCCCTGACCATAAAGAGGGCAGGTACCCATTTACAGCTGGGTGAACTGGGGGAATGTACTGAAGCCAAGGCGCGCAAACGGTCACCCATCCAAATGGTAACCACGCTCGACGCTGCTTAACCGTCACTGGGGGGACGCGGGTGCTGTCGTATATACACGCAAATGAGCACCATATATATATATATATATATATATAGAGAGAGAGAGAGAGAGAGAGAGAGAGAGAGATATATATATATATATATATATAATATATATATATATATATATATATATTTATATATATATGGTGCTCATTAGTCGTGGTGTGTGCTCCTCAGTTGAAGCAATACACATTTTATGAGATATTTGTTACGGCAAAGGCATGTGCTGCATCTGATAAGTTCTGCCCTGTCCTAACATATGAGTACTAGATAATTACCTTGCTATTAGCTCAGACCAAGATAGCAGGTCTGAAATAAAAATAATAAACACGAATAAAACAACAAAGCCTTGAAAATAAGACGCTTTGGCAAAATATCATGTGATGATGATTTATGCAAACAGGAGAAAGTCGGGTTTATCTTGTATTTAAATTATTTCATTACGAGGATAATAAATAAGCACTCATGGACTTTGTTCCACATTCAGTCCCCATGTGCATGCGGTTTGTTTTTTTTTATAATGTATCTGTTCCAACCGGCACACAACGGCCTACTCTTCGGAAAGCTGAACAAATTTTAACATGTACGCGAGATGTTCTGCGTGGGTTTTGGACAGTTGATAATTATTATCGCCTAGTAATGTCTGTTTGTTCATCCTGAAAATGATCTCATTAAGCCGCTATAAAAATCAATCACATCCCCCTAAACCAGTACTCTGTGATATTATGCCGTCTTCTCCACAGAACTGGGGACTGGCCCAAATTGACAATGACAGTATCGATGTCATTCCTGTGTATCTGCTTTTCTCTCTGGTCCAGGCGTCAAAACCAATCGCTTCATCACCAGAGGGACACAATCTCCGATCTGCCTGGTGATGGCCAACAGCCCTCATCCTTCCTTTCTTCTCCCGGCAAGCGCCACCCCCCCCCCCCCCCCCCCCCACACACACACACCAGAGATCAGCAGCCTGGTGTGTTCATGAAGAGCAATGCTGTGAGGAGCAACAAGGCTCTGTGACAAAGAGAGAAAGAGATTCACTCCTCCAGAGATCAGCAACTGGTCTGTGCATGTAGTAGGCATCCGTCAGTCTCGTCAGACTATGGAGTTACGCTCTAGGTACTTCTTCTTGAGCGCTTTGATTTGTTGCTTTACAAGATTCAGCGCTATATAAATTCCATACATTATTATTATTATCTTCGTCGAACGCTCAGACAGCAACTATTGTTGTCTGTTAAATGAGCGAAAATGCGTCACGCTTCCGTTAAGCGCCCGACAAGTCAGGCCCAGCGCATCCGACTTCGGCACAAGAGAGAATAGTTCTTTCTAGAAAAAAGGCAGGAGAATGGACCAAGAAGGCAGAAAATAGACAAGAAGGAGGAGACAGGAAGAAAAGGAACAAAGCAGAAACAAAGAGAGTGATAGAAAAGAGGACATTTCTTGCACAGAATTTCCAGAATGTGGGGATGCTATTTATACTGATAGGCCCCCGGCATCCCCTCGGGGGAATACGCTCTAGGTGTTTATACTCCAGAGCGCAAATCCTGGGTAAGTAAGTATGGAGAGCAAGCTGTTACCCATGCAGCAGAACCCCCCTCCACCCCCCATCCCCCTCCCCACGTCGCTGGAATGGTCCATTGGAAAGACAATCGCCGATACACATGGTTCCAGTGCCGTTGCAGGAGTTGCAAGAACGATGCTGTATACAGCTCTTAAGATGATAAGATAGGCCCTTGATCTGCATACACACTCCAGGCTGCTGATCTCTGAGCGGGCCCTGTGCATGACGAGCAATGATAGTGAGCAACAAAGCATTGTGACCAAGAGAAAAAGAAACAACTGTTATTCCAATGTCTCAGGACCGAGCTTTTGGGGGAGGAATTCTCTGCTGGTATAGACATGCAGCGGGGATAGCTCAGTGGTCAGAGCACTCGCTTTCCCCAGACTATGGTTAATTAAGCAGCATTGAGCGTAGTTATCAAATGGATGGGTTAATGTTTGCGCGCCTTGGCTTCAGTGCATTCCCCTAGTTCACGCAGTTGTTAATGGGTACATGTCCTCTTTAGGGTCAGGGAAGGTAAAGCAGCGAGGGAGAGGAGATGGGCGCCGCCTTAAATATGCTGGCCGCTAGAGAAGCTGAGGTCTCTGACACCTCGCTCCTCTACGACCACGTAGGTTATGGGAACAAACAAAACATAAAAATAAACCTGCAATGGAAGGTGGTGGTGATGGTGGTGGAGGAGGGCGAGAGGTGTTAGCCTGTGTTTCTTTAGTGGGTGAGGACGTTTGATGCTTTATCCATAGGGAGTCACACAGGTGCAAGTCTCATTCTAAGCCTTGCTGTTGTTGTTGTTTTTGCTGTTGTTGTTGTTTTTGCTGTTGTTGAAAGTTCCGCAGCCAAAAACCCTGGAGGTCATCCAGAACATGCACTGTCTCCTAGCGCTACCTTAGAGCCAGGCCAGTTTATCTCCAGTGCGTTCCGTGAAGGACATAACCTGGTTTGGCTCTAATGTAGCGCTAGGATACTAGGCATATTTTTTCTTCCGTTACCCATTGAACAGCGACACGAATAACCAACAGGATCTGTATATTGTGTTCCGAGAAACACGAAGAAAATTAATGTCCTAGCAGGTCTGCATGATTAGTTGACCCGTGAGATTGAAAAACTCCCAACCTTGATTCACCACACGCCGTAGCCTAGATTCGAACCCGCGACTTCATGGGCCAGTGGAATAGAGAAACCAAACACTCTTATCTGTTCAACTATGTATATATCTTCTGTCGATGAGAGATTAGATCTTCACAACGATTTGTTGAGAAACAACCTTACAGACATAATTATATATGGCGTGCAGTGTTACATCATGTTAATTATTTGCTTTCTCAGGATAAAACATTAGTTTATGTTGTTAAGATACATAACATAATTATAGCATAGATTATGACCTCCTTTTATCGGCTTTGAGTTAAAAAGCAATATCGTGAGAATGAACAAAATAAACCAGACAGAAATAAACGAGAAAGGCCTGTATCGCTTGCTGTAGTACATGTTGAGAACACGTGTAATAGGTCTCAAATCTGGTTACAGTCTAACGTCAGCTACAAATCCTGTACCAGTGCATACTACCCACGCATTCCCCCCCCCCCTTTCTCTCTCTCTCTCTCTCTCTCTCCTCTCTCTCTCTCTCTCTCTCTCTTCTCTCTCTCTCTCTCTTCCTCTCTTCTCTCTCTCTCTCTCTCTCTCTCTCTCTCTCTCTCTCTCTCTCTCTTCTCTCTCTCTCTCTCTCTCTCTCTCTCTCTCTCTCCTCACAACTCATCCTCCTCTTTTCACGTTCACGACTCTGTCTCTCCACCCCTCGCCAACCCCCAACCCCCCCCCCCCCCACTCCCCCTCCTCTCCCCCACCTCCCCGCCCCAACCACCCAACCCCCACCTCCTTCTCCCGGCCGTCTGATTGCAGCTGCCTATTTTCCCTCCTGTAGCAGCTGCCTGTGTTCTCACCTTGATTTATTATCTTTGTGACGTACTCTGAAAACATAACGCAACGGGTGGTGTTCTGGGTGGGTTTGTTTTGTTTTGTTTTGTTCTGTTCTGTTTTGCGCTCTCTCTCTCTCTCTCTCTCTCTCTCTCTCTCTCTCTCTCTCTCTCTCTCCTCTCTCTCTCTCTCTCTCTCTCTCTCTCTCTCTCTCTCTCCTCTCTCTCTCTCTCCTCTCTCTCCCCCCCCTCTCTCTCTTCTCTCTCTCCTCCCCCCCCCACTCCCTCTCTCTCTCTCTCTGTTTTCTTTTCCTCAATCACAGCTTGAATCTTAGTTTTAAATCGTAAGTCCTTATTCAAAGTAAGGGCCGGATGGAAAAAAAAGTATATGAATGTTTATGTGTAACCCTTGGGAATAAAGATCATTATTACCATCATTATCATCCACGTGTGTGTGTGTGTGTCTGTCTGTCAGTGTGTCTGTCTCTCTCTTTCTCTCTCTCTCAAATCATAAAAGATTCAAAACATTGTATCGTGACTTTTTTAATGAAAAGTACAAACCTGGCATCATTTTCTCCCCAAATGTATTAATCAACAATATCTACTTAGTGGCATGCAATTAACTGTGCTTTGTTTAATTCTGTTTTTCTGTTCGGTGGTGTGTCAGTTTTCCTGTTAAACTGCTAGTTTGTCTATTCATTTGGGTGACATGTGTGGAGAGGATTTGTTACCAGTACATTCCATCCAAATTTTGTTACATGGTTTTGCATTAGAGCTATTTCCACATAACAATGTAATCTATGTTTTTTGAAAACTCTCCCTCTCTGCTTCTGTCTGTCTCTCTCTCTCTCTCTCTCTCTCTCTCTCTCTCTCCTTCTCTCTCTCTCTCTCTTCTCTCCTCTCTCTCTCTCTCTCTTCATGCGTGTATGTGTATTCATTTGCATTCTTTGCTTTTGTTTTTCTTGCAATCGTCTTTCTTTCTTTTTTTTCTTTTTTTTTTTTTTTTTTCATGTTGAGGGCTGGATGAAAAAAAGTCTTTGTAACTTATTCTATTACCCTCGTAAAATAAATATGCGTTTGCGTTCTCTCCCCCCCCCCCTACCCCCCACCTCTCTCTCTCTCTCTCTCTCTCTCTCTCTCTCTCTCTCTCTCTTTCTCACTCTCTCTCTTTTCTCAGAAAAAAGACAGAATAAAAGAAAGCCATCGCCCATGTACCACACCAGATTGTCCTCCTCCCCTTCCCCCTCCACTCCCTACACCTCAATTCATTCTTCCAATTGACAGATTAGGATTATATTAAGCATGACAGCCAAAAATGTGCGCGCGCGTGTGTGTGTGTGTGTATATGTGTGTGACGGTCTTTGAACACACAAACACACATTCTGAAGGCTGTTTGGCTTGGCGACTGTTCAACAGTTACCACTTGCAGTTACGGCGGATTGTATGTATACACATACATGCAGCAAGTCGAAAGGGAAAAATTAAATGCATACTGGTGGAAGGGAACAAGAAGTGTTTTCAGGGAGTTGGAATTGGTACAACTTTTTTTTTAAACTTCAGCATGGTGGTGGCCCGCTTTCTATCAAAATAAATATTTTTAAAATGGAATTAGCATTCTTCAAGTCTTGTGTCTCTGCTTGTTTCTGCTTGGCTAGCTAGCTGTCTGGCACTGTACACTATGTCTTTCTGTCTCTGTTTCTGTCTGTCTGCCTGTCTGTTTGTGTCTTTGTCGGTCTCTCTGTCTGTCTTTCTCTGTATCTCTTGTCTCTCTCTGTCTCTCTGTCTCTGTCTCTGTCTCTCTCTCTCTCTCTCTCTCTCTCTCTCTCTCTCTCTCTCTCTCTCTCTCTCTCTCTCTCTCCTCTCTCCGTGCGTGTGTGCGTGCGTGCGTGCGTGCGTGAGCATGCGCGCGCTTGTGTGTGAATGTGTGTGTGTATACGTGTGTACGTGTGTGTGTGTGTGTGTGAGAGAGAGAGAGAGAGTGAGACAGCTGTTGCTGCTGATATTTTTACTACTACTACTACTACTATACTACTTGTGCTTCTATTACTACTACTACTACTACTACTACTACTACTACTACTACTACTACTTCTACTACTACTACTTCTACTACTACTACTACTGTACTACTACTGTACTACTACTACCACCACTACTAGTACTACTACTACTACTACTCCTACTCCTACTCCTACCCCTACTACTACTACTGCTACAACTGCTGCTGCTGCTGGTACTACTGGTACTACTACTACTACTACTGCTGCTGCTGCTGCTGCTGCTGCTGCTATACTACTGCTACTACTGCTGCTGCTGCTGCTCTACTGCTACTACTACTACTACTGCTGCTGCTGATCACAATGGTGATGACCTTTTATGCTCCCCATGAAAAAGGAAAGTTTATTTTTCTTTCCATATTGCTGGCCAGACTTCAAACATAAAAACTATCTTGCTCACCGCCAGCCAGAACGGACAATGTATGTTTTGTCCGTCGTGTCCGACGATGACCTCCAAAACAGCAGAGGAGGCAGCTGCTGTTCTGGAAACTGGGCAGAAATTTGATTATAGTGGAGATGCCTTGCCCACAGCACATCCCCACTCTCTCGGCCAAGTGGGCATAAGGACAGTCAGCGTTGGTGATCTTTAGTTCTCCAAAGGCCAACCAGCCCCCAGGGCTGCAGCACATAAGGACTGTGCGAGTCAAGCCTCCTAGTCAGAGAGTCATAGTCGATCACTAAAGACTAAGCTGTAAAGTGGAAGAACGGACAATAATACCTATCCATATGACGACTATACTTCACACAAGACATTGACCCTTTTACCGCCCCTTTGTCCAGACATTAGAGTAATGAATTTTATATGATATAGTCTGCACCTAGTACACCGCTAGAGCCATCAAAGTAAGAAGACGACGGAGACAAAGAATTTGTGTCTTTTTTATGTCCCATAGAAGGTTGACCGTCATCAATATATATATATATATATATATATATATATATATATATATATATATATATATATTCATACTGGGTGGAGGTTTTAGGGTTCGCGTGTTTTATGGGTCTGATGAGATATGCTGTGAAAAGTATTGGTCTGGCTTTTAGGGTGTTCAATGACTGAATGATCGTTGTGAGTGTGTGTTTATGTGTGTGTGTGGGGGGGGGGGGGGGGAGTGGAGCGTAGGGGGTGAGTGTGCGTGTGTATGTCGTGCGTGTGTGTGTGTACGTGTGTATGTGTGTGTGTGTGGTGTGTGTGTGTGTTGTGTGTGTACGTGTGTGTGGTGTGTATGTTCGTGTGTGTGTGTGTGTGGACTGTTTGTAGTGTGTGCATGTGTGTGTACATGAACGCATACACACTCTAACACATGTAACAACAACATAATAGCTGTTTTCACAGTCTGCAAAAAGAGAAAGAAATATATACATGAACATTTTTTTCTCTAGATGTGTCTGTACTACTGTGTGTGTGCCACCGTGTGTGTGTGTGTGTGTTTCCATGCGTTGTTATGTCTATGTGTTTTTACGTACGTGCATATGTGTGCGTGCGAGTATGTGCATGTGCTTGTGTGCCTGCGTGTGCCTGAGGGTATGCTTGCTCTCGCGTTGCTTGTGTGTGTGTATGTGTGTGTGTGTCGCCGAGCGTGTGTGTGTGTGTGTGTGTGTGTGTGTGTCTGTGTGTGTGTGTTGTGTGTTGTGTGTTGTGGTGTGTGTGTGTGTGGCGCGCGAGCGTGTTGTATGTGTGTTGTGTCTGGTTGTCGTGTGTGTGTGTTTTGCTACTCCTTCAACCGACAAATTATGACGATCGCGTCTGAGAGGCAAGTGCGTGTCACAGTGTCCTTACTTCACCTCTCTTTCTACAAGACAAGTTGCCCCAGTGGCGCTGCTCGTTCTGGCACTGGATCAACCACCATCACGTCTGCCGAGGCAGCCTCCAGATGCCACATTACCCCAGAATGACTCAGTGTGAAAGGGACATAAATATCTTGTATGACTCACGTATCAAGTGCAATTGTTGTTGTTGGTTTTTTTACATTATAAACTCTGTGATCTGCGTGTTGTAGTCATCCCATCCACCAAGCATGGTTACTGTCTGTGCCTGAGATTTGTTGTAGACTTCTCTTCCTGGGCTAGATTTCGAGTCAACTATTTTGTGTGTCCGTCCAGTCTGTGTGCTCTGTTTATGTGCTTGGTTGTTTTCCATACCTCGCGCTGACTTCGAGTTTAGCAATAATAGTGAATTTTCTGTGAAACGAGCCAGTTACAACCAAATTCCAGACAGTTAAACTGCAATCGATTACGGGGATTAAATGCTTGGGGTAAAGTTCGTGAAGTTCATAACCAGCACCAGGAACGCTGACTTGAAGTTAATAATAATAATAATAATAATAATAATGTATGGAATTTATATAGCGCTGAATCTTGTAAAGCAACAAATCAAAGCGCTCAGATGACTTTTTTTATGCGTGTGTATGCGGTTTAAAAATTTTGTCATCTGTTCCCACCGGCACACAATGGCCTACTCTTTCGAACAGCGGAACAGGATTTAACGTGTGCGCAAGATGTTCTGCATGCGTTCGCACACGGGGCCTCGGTTTATAGTCTCATCCGAAGGACTTAGGGGATCTTTGACGCAGTGTCACTGTAGTGTCCTTATGAACGTAGCCTTTTTCTCTACTGATCTTCCTCCACATGTGCCTTCAACCCCATCAACATGTTACGGAGTAAGCGACCAGTGATCACCAGTGGTGTAGTGCTGGGAGACACGAACATACCCAGTACACAGACTGCAAGTAGCACAGGGTTAGTTCCTTACACGTCCAGCTGGCTTGCCCAGGTGGACACTGACTCGTGCTGTCGTTGTTGAATGTGTTTAATCCCAGTAATCCTTCAGGGAGCTCAGATGGTACGGACATGTGACTAGATCAGATGGGCTGTCCAAAACCATACTGCACGGAACAGTGCAGGGGAAGAGAAGGCGAAGCAGACAGAGGAAGAACTGGGCAGACAACAACATCACTGAATGGACAGGGAAGAGCTTCTCCACAACGCAGGCACTTGCACACAACCGCCGCAAATGGAGCCAGCTGGTGCAACGTTCGTCAATGCAGTGCCCCTACGACCCCGGAGGGGGTTATGGGAGCAGATGAGATGAGATGAGAATCCTTCAGGGAGCGAATGGAGATGTTCAGCTAGGCCTACCACTGGCGCTGTGCTGTGTTTAAGAGATAAGCCTCAGTTTTGTTTATTCGCATGAAATAAGACCAAAAAGCAAGAACAACAGCAACAATAACAAACAAGAACGAAAACAATAAACAAGCCAGTAAACCAACAATTCTACCTGCCAACAAACGACCTCCCCCCCTCTCCCACCATCCCAGCAACAACAACATCAACAACAAAAATAAAAATGTGTGTATGCTTGTGGTGTGTGTGTGTGTGTGTGTGTGTGTGTGTGTGTGTGTGTGTGTGTGTGTGTGTGTGTGTGTGTGTGTGTGTGTGTGTGTTTGTGTTTGTGTGCGCGCGCTTACGTGTGTAAAAAAACCCAGTATACCAACAATTCAACCAGCCAACAAACGACCTCTCCCCCCACACACACCCCACACCCATCCAGGCAACAACAAAAACAACAACAACAAAAATAAAGGTATGTTTGTGGGTGTATGCTTGTGTGTGTTGTGTGCATGTACGTGTGTGAGTGCGCGCACACGTGTGTGTGTGTGTGTGTGTGTGTGTGTGTGTGTGTGTGTGTGTGTGTGTGTGTGTGTGTGTGTGTGTGTGTGTGTGTGTGTGTGTGTGTGTGTGTGTGTGTGTGTGTGTGTTTGTGTGTGACTCAGACTTGGATTTAGGAAACGGAAATTCTGATAGAGTGAGACATCAGTTATGTGGGTGTGACATGATCGTTTGTATACACACAACACACCACACACCACAAACACTCAACACAACACAACACACAACACACACACACACACACACACACACACACACACACAACACAACACAACTCAACACTACACACACACGCGCATCATTCGGATGAGACTTAGAAACTGAGGTCCCGTGTGCAAACGCACGCAGAACATCTTGCCCACACTTTAAAACCTGCTCCGCCTTTCAGAAAAGTAGATAGGCCGGTGGAAACGGACGCCACTATTTACAAAACCTCCTACACACGGAAAACTAGATTTTTTTAAAAATAACACACGAGAGCTAAATTCCCTTATCCTCGAAATAAACGAATAAATAAAATAAATGCTGCTGTCTTCCTCATATTATTATACTCATCAAACCCAGTGCATCTTCAATTCCACCAAGCTGAAACTCATTCTTTCTCCCCTATATAGTGTGCCTGTGGTAAAGAAAACCAGACTGGCGAGCACATCCTTCAAAGATATGCACGCTATAATTATATTCAGAGACCTGAGGAAGATTGTGTGTTGTGGCCGACAGAGTTTTAACCCTGTAAACCAAGCTGTACGGCCCACGAGAGGAGCTGGAAAGGACATGACATGTATACCATCATTTTTCTCAGACACATCTGACGTTGTAAAGTGAATGAAAGAAGAAGAAGAAGAAGAACAACAACAACAACAACAAAAACAACAACAACAACAACAAAACAAAAGAACAACAACAACAAGAAGACGCCCACCCTCCTCTCTCTTGCTTCCATAATAATTATCTCCCCCACTCTTCCCGTCTCGCCCTATTCACACCACGCATGGCTTTACAAGTAAGATCCAGGGTCCTCCTCAGTCCACGCTCACTACCTATGCACTTTTCACCTTCAGCTTTAACCCTACCTACCTCACCCCTACCCTTCACCACCTTATCTCATAATAAATTGCATTCTCATTTTCTTTTTACCTGTGTTCCTTGTAGTAACCTCTAGGGAGAGAGAGAGGGAGAGACATACAGACAGACAGACACAGAGACAGATGGACGGACAGACAAACAGACAGAGACAGATAGAGAACTTAACTCGAATGATTTATTCACAAAATGGCCATTGGTCCATACATGAAGCGGGGCTGCCGAACTGCTTAGTATTTTGGTGGGGGTAAAAGCAATAGTAACGACAACATGTTACTGTATAACAAAAAGTCAGCTACAAAAATATGACTTAGGATAACAATATATTTCTTATTCTGAAAGCTTTACACAAATATAAAGTGAGGCTGCGTACAACCTCAGGATGACTTGATACCAGGAGTAAACAGAGTCTAAATAAATTAGGCTGTCTACTATATTAAACAGGGATGTAGTTCTGCCTAACATCCTCTAATACTGGACAGCACAACACAAAATGTACTTCATCCTTACATAATGGGCATAGCAGCCTGAGGTCGTCAATATCATGTTCTCTGTATCTGAATTTATGAACATTTATATCTGATACACCAAGTCTAAACTTAGACATAATTCTTTTCAAATGTATATCCATATGAAGTTTTAGATAAGGTTTGACATCACACACACAGAGAGAGAGAGAGAGAGAGAGAGAGAGAGAGAGAGAGAGAGAGGAGAGAGAGAGAGAGAGAGAGAGAGAGAGAGAGAGAGAGAGAGAGAGAGAGAGAGAGAAGAGAGAGATTCCTGTCAGTTGCAGGCGCGGTAGGAAAACCAAAGATTCCTGCTTCCGTATTCCCTCCCTAAGCTTGGTCTGCGGGTGATCGTCATTGTTCATGGACATGTCCTGCACTATGCTTGGTCAAGGTTGACAAGCTGAATTCTGATTTGTGTTAGCACGCGCACACACGCATGCGCACACACAATCACACTCGGACACCTACACACCTATACACGCACCACACACACACATATAGAGAGAGAGAGAGGGACAGAGAGACAGAGATAGAGACAGATATATATGTATATATATATATATATATATATATATATATATATATATATATATATATATATATATATATATATATATATATTGTGTGTGTGTGTGTGTTGTGTGTGTGTGTGTGTGTGTGTGTGGTGTGTGTGTGTGTGTGTGTGTGTGTGTGTGTACTTACACATGAAGGCACATACACATGCATACACACAGACATTCGTATGCAGTGGTACACACACGTAAACACAGTACGCACGCGCGCGCACGCACGCATAAACACACACACACACACAAACACACACACACACACACACCAGATCGCATCACTCTCACCTCTACGTATACTATAAATATGGTGACAGAAAAAGGGGGAAGATACAGATAGACTAATGCAGAATTTTTCCGAGTCAAAAATAAAGCAAATCCATTCCTAAAAGATAAACCCTGTCTCTAAGCAAAACCTTAACAAGACACGACAAACAAACGTAACACAAACAGACTGTATTGGAGAGGCCAGAGAAAGAAGAAAATAAGCCAGAAGAGGAGATGAAAAAAACCAACAACAGAAACAAGTAAAATAAAACAAACTTTGAGAAAAAGAAGGCGCGCACACGAACACAGCCATAGACACAGACAGGGAGACGGACAGACAGACAGACAGACAGACGCACACACGCGCACTCACACACACAACACACACACACACACACACACACACAACACACACACACACACACACACACACACACACACGCAACACAACCAAAAAAAACACACAACTCAACTAACAATAAAGTGAAAAGCAGATGCATTGCTTATTCGATGTATCATCTGGATTTATTTTTAAAAGTTAATTTGACTGACTTACACACACACACATACATGCCCCCATACCCCCTTACACCCCCCACCCCCATCACCACCCCACCCCCCACATACACACACGCCACCCCTAACCCCTCCCCCCCTCCACACACACACACACAATCGCACTTTATCTAGACTCAAATGCACTCCGTATACACATCACACAATACGTGCTTTCACATATATATGTGTATAGGAACTGCAGCCAACAAAACAGAACGGATAAGAGGGACCAGTGCCAGAAAACTGGCAGCGGGGCCACGACGTAGGCCTATTTCTTACATTCACCCCAGCTGCTTGTGAGATGAAGAGTACAGCTTGCGAGCCAGCAGTGTGTCATGCCCCTAGAATAATGATTAAAAAAAAAAGGTAAAAGGTGTCCCCATAACATTATAAGGTCGTAAGGGAGCGAGCTGTCAGAGACCTCAACTTTGGATGAGACTATAAACCGAGGCTCCGTGTGCGAACGCATGCAGAACATCTTGCCCACGCGTTAAATCCTATTCCCCTTTTCGAAAGAGTAGGCCATTGTGTGCTGGTGGGAACAGATGACAAAATTTACAAAACCGCATACACACGGGGACTGGAGGTAAAAAAGCACATGGATGCCTATTCCATCATCCTCGATATAAAAGAATAAATAAATAAATAGGATCCAGCTTATTGAGGGCGGCGCCCATCTCCTCTCCCTCGCTGCTTTATTTTCCGTGACCCTAACGAGGGCAGGTACCCATTTACAGCTGGGTGAACTGGGAGACTGTACTGAAGCCAAGTACTCCGACCACTGAGCTATCCCAGTTGAATAACCAGCCTAAAAAAAACCAAAGCAAAATGAAAACAAACAAAACGAAGAAACAAAAGCAAGGCCAAACAGGATTACGTATTTTCTTTCTGGTGCCGTGGTGTCATTGTAGATAATTATAGTTTCTTCCTTTTCTTTTCCGCCTCTTCTTCCTGAATAAAATAAATGTTGACTAGTGCCTGATAAAGTACTTACTGGTGGCGTGTGTTTTCGTGTGTGTGTGTGTGTGTGTGTGTGTGTGTGTGTGTGTGTGTGTGTGTGTGTGTGTGTGTGTGTGTGTGTGTGTGTGTGTGTGTGTGTTGTGTGTTTGTGCTGTGTGTGTGTGGTGTGTGTGTGTGTGTGTGTGTGTGTGTGTGTGTGTGTGTGTGTGTGTGTGTGTGTGTGTGTGTGTGTTGAGTGTGTGCGTGTGTGTGTGTGTGTGTGTGTGTGTGTGTGTGTGTGTGTGTGTGTGTGTGTGTGTGTGTGTGTGGTGTGTGTGTGTGTGGTGTGTGTGTGTGTGTGTGGTGTGTGTGTGTGTGTGTGTGTGTGTGTGTGTGTGTGTGTGTGTGTGTGTGTGTGTGGTTTCTTCCTTTTCCCACACTTCCTCAATAAATGTTGGCTAGTTCCTGATAAGTACCGTTGGCATCTGTATGTGTATGTGCGTGTGCGTAACGTGTGTGTGTGTTTATGTGCTTGCGTGTGTGCACGTGTGTGTGTGTGCGTGTGTGTGTGTGCGTGTGTGTTTGCGCGCCCGCGCTCGCGCTTACGTGTACATATATGTATGCGTGTGTATCTCCACACAACTCCATGTTCTTCTTAATCAGTGACAGATTGTCAGAGTTAAGGTCAAAGACCTGGATAACAAAGGGGCCTTCAGTACACTGTGGGCCTGACAGAATCAGAGGGGGGAAAATAATCCCCCAGCCATCATCAAGGCAATCTGCCAATCCCTGGAGTTCCAGACACCTTTGTGTGCTGGAGGGAGTGAGGGGGGGGGGGGGGGGCGGGGGGTATCGCATAAGTGTCTTTTGAGCCTGGAGCGGGAAGGCATGGAGTATTTGTTTTATATTTTATTTATGTTTTTATTCGTTTATTTCGAGTATAATGGAATAAGCACTCATGTGGTGTTTTTTATTACATCCAGTCCCCGTGTGTATGCAGTGTTGTCAATTTTGTTATCCGTTCCCCGCGGCTCACAATGACCCACTCTTACCGAAAAGCGCGCGAGCGCGCGCACGTTTATCCTACCGCAAGATGTTCTGCGTGCGTTTGCACACGGGACCTCGCTTTATAGTCTCATCCGAAGGACTTTTTTTTTTGGGAGGGGGGAGGTGCGAGAGGGGAGGTGGAGTCGGCACTGATGTTAGCATAAATCTATGATTATGTACCCCTATTTGCACTTATACGTGAAGATGCGTATCCCTTTATGCGCACAGTTTGTGGGCCTGGTATAACCCCTCAAATAAATATTTCATGCACGCGATGAATTCCTGTACGAGCAGGCTTGAGGGTCGTGGACATGCATTAATGACCGCCCGGTGCTCGCACGTATAGGCCTACATGCGCGCAGGTGAATGTGCATGCGTGCATGCATGTGTACGTACGTAGACGAACACGCACACACAGATATGAATGCGTAGGTGCGTGCACGCTCTCGTGCATTCACGCACGTGTGTACACATATCCACATAAAGCATAATGTGCGTGTTGCACTCAAACGCGCGCAAGCACGCACACACTCACAATTCGTACTCTCTCTATCACACACACATGCACCACACACACACACACACACACACACACACACACACACACACACACACACACACACACACACACAGAGGACATCTTGCGCACATGTTAAATCCTTTTCCACTTTTCGTAAGAGTAGGCCATTGTGTGCCTGTGGGAACAGATGACAGAATTTACAAAATCGCATACACACGAGGACTAGATGTAAAAAAGAACATAAGTGCTTATTCCATTATCCTCGATATAAAAGAATAAAAAAGAAAAAATATGTTTACAAAAAAATAAAAAGAATAAGATTTTAAAACACACACACACACACTGCTCTCACGTATGTCTATGTATCATTTTCATACATTGCAGTCATGTCACTGTTGTATTTTACATAGGTACTTAGCACTTACATCGTTCATATTTGTTACTATAAATCATTCCTCTATGTGTGTGTGCGTGCGTGTGTGTGTGTGTGTTCGTGCGTGTATATGTGTATGTGTGCGTTCGTGTGTTTGTGTGTGTGTGTACGTGTGTTAGTACGTGTGTGAGTAAGTGTGTGTCTGTGTGTGTGAGAGTGTATCTGTGTCTGCCTTTCTGTATATAATTATGTATGTATGTCTGTCTCTCTGTGCGTGCCTGCATGCGTGCGTACGTGCATCTGTGTCTTTAAAAAACAAAACAAAAAAGCAAATTTGAACTTTTCCCCTCATCATTTACAGAGGATGACAGTGGGTTGAATAGCAGTTCAAAAAGTCGTCTGTTACAGCACTTAGGGTATTCCGAGCTCTTCGTTGTCGAGCTTACGTCAAAGATCACCTCCAATTCGGGCAAAAATCGACCTCTATCTTGAACCATATACAATAATAATAATTATTTCCAATAATTATGTGTAAGTGGCTACGTTTTCATGAGTTGGATCATAACCTATTCCAGCAGAAAAATCACACTCTTTATTTCTGTTTCCTTGTTAATCTCTAGTGAGTCATTAGAGCGTTGCACTGAAGTGCTTTTCGCCAGATTCCCCCATTTTCCTCGGCTCTGTGGCAAAAGCCTAAGTAACAAGTTTTTGCACATGTGTGTTACCTGTTCATTCTGCAGTGAGGCCCCTCAGCGGGTTTTTTTGTTTGTTGTTCTTTTTACTAAAGGAAGTCTTCATGAAAGAGACCTTTCGGAGAGAAAAATAAAGATGTTATATAAATGTAGAGCACTTTTGTTTACGCCTCATTGGAAGATATTTTTTAGCTGTGTATTTTCTTACCTTTACCAGGTTAGTGCAGAGCAATCGTATATATATATATATATATATATATATATATATATATATATATATATATATATATATATATATATATATATATATATATATTTTATCATTATTCTCACTAGAAGGCTGTTGAAATCCAGCTGCTGCTTAGATAGTGTACGCTGGACAAAACTGATATCCTGTGAGTCATCAAGGACATGGGAGTACTTAGTCACCGATCATTAAGACCGGTGTGGATAGAGAAAGAACCTCACCTTCCACGTATTTTTAACCCCCCCTGGGAGACTAATTATGTCATAAGCGGGTATCAGATCATCTGTCGCCCTTTGCGGACTCATAGTCTTCAAGGACATGGGAAATCTTGGTCACCAATCTGTGTTGATAAAGAAGTAACTCGCCTTTCGCTTATCAAAGTACATAAGTTATTAGAACACCACCTCACTAATGATGTCTACATCATAGAATTACTCAGGAGGAGAATAAGTTTCCATAACTAATGTGGCTTTTTTTGCGGGGATATTTGGGGGGGGGGGGGGGGGGTGTTGGAAGGAGGAGGTTACAGGGGAGGAGAAGGGAACTGCCTTGAAGGGAGATGTCTGATGATGATGTCTGTCTTCACATCATTTCTCCATCATGTGCTGGCCTGCACCGCAGTCTTCACACTCCATTAGCAGCCTGTGGGTTTTCTGCATGTGATGGTGGGTGGAAGGGGCTAAGTAATTTGTCAAGAAATGCATGCTCTTCTCTCTCTCTCTCTGTGTCTCTCTCTCTGTCTCTGTCTCTCTCTGTCTGTCTCTGTCTCTCTCTCTCTCTGTCTCTCTCTCTGTCCTCCTCTCTCTCTCTCTCTCTCTCTCTCTCTCTCTCTCTCTCTCTCTCTCTCTCTCTCTCTCTCTCTCTCTCCTCTCTCTCTCAAGACGTGTGTGTGTGTGTGCGTGTCTGTCTCTGTGGCTATGTCTGTGCGAGTATTAAGCTGTAAGTTCTCTGATGACGTGCACGTCATTCAGCCTCGTATCCTGTAGATGTGCAATCCTTTGCTTGTAACGTAACTGAATCTCTCTGTGTTTTGAGCTAATAAAATATTTGGAATTGGAGCGTTCACCATTAAAATAAAATATATATATATATTCTGGCTTTCAAGAAGGAGATTTGTCTTAAGCGTATAACCCAACTAGTATAGTCTACAATAATACATATCAAGAGATACTCAGGAGGAGAAAATAGCTTCCGTTACAAATATTTATAACGTTTTTCACCGAGGCATAGATAGATACGAAAGGGTAAGCAATGTATTCTGAGGTGTCTGAGGATTATGTCTTCCCACCACGTTATTCATCATGTCTTGGCATGCACTGCAGTCTCCACACTCCATCTCAGTACCCTGTGGGGTTTGAGGTAGTTGATGGCGTGTATAGGTGGCCGTGACTAACTAATTTATCAAGAAAATCCCCTTTCGGATACTTCTGTGCCGCTGTCTCTGCGTCTGTGTATGTCTGTAAGTAGTGTGTCTTGTTGTTGTGTCAGTGTGTGTGTGTGTGTGTGTGTGTGTGTGTGTGTGTGTGTGTGTGTGTGTGTGTGTGTGTGTGTGTGTGTGTGTGTGTGTGTGTGTGTGTGTGTGTGTGTGTGTGTGGTGTGGTGGTGTGTGGTGTGTGTGTGTGTGTAGTGTAGTGTGTGTGTGTGTGTGTGCATGTGTGTGTTGTGTTTCTACGTGTACATACCTACTGTTTCTGTGTACACATTTGTGTAAATGTATAAGAACAATATGTTTGCTGGAATGTTTCTTCGTTAAGTTTAGTTAAGTAAGTTAAGTTTAGTTAAGTATTACATTGCATTCATTATATTGCGTTGTATTGTATTATATTGTATTGTATCGTTTCGAATATTCTCCATCCGTAAAGATTTTTTCTGGTTTATTTGTTTTTTTTCCACTTTACCTACATACTTCAATCCCTGTAACGTGGCTTGTCCACATAATTTTGACAAGAACAACTTATTTTCTTAGATTTATTGTTTTTACATGCGCTAAGTGTGTACACGGGGTTCTCAGTTTATCGATTCATCCCAAGACTAGCGCCCAGGTCTTCCACTCATGGTTTTCTGGATGGGAGGAACACTTGTAAGTTTAGACAGGACTCAGACTTGTTGTTGTGATTGAATTTACATCCCAGTGGAGATTTACGATTTACAAAAAAGACTCCAACCCGCGTCCTACCTCTGGTTCAGTCCCTGTAACAGTGTCACCATCACCGATCCCTCAGATTCCGAATCCTTCGGGGTGCCTTCGAAGCTTTGTCAACCACCTTTCTCCAGTCCTCTTGTCTCTCAGCCACCCTCAGGGTGTCTCTCAGCTCCGTGTGTGTCTGTCCACTCTCGAATGTTGTCCTTCCATCTCTTCCTTTGTCTGCCTCTTCTTCTTCTTCCTCCCCTCACTGTGCCTTGTAGGGTTGTTTTACCAAGACCAGAGGAGCGTGTGACATGACCAAACCACTTCAGTTTTCGTTGTCTGACGAGTGTCTGAAGGTCAGTATAGGGCCCGATTTCATTTCGGATGCGTCTCTTGACTTCTTCATTCGTGATTGTACAAGATGCCTAAGAGTCTTCGGAAGCACCTCATTTCTACAGCTCTTATTCTTCTCTCTAAGTCCGCTGTGAGGGTTCATAATTGACATGCATATAAGAAGATTGACATAACCAGAGTAACTGTGGCTTGCCAATATTACTCTGTCAGGAGCAACTCATTGCCTTGTTGTTTTTTTCATGTGTGAGAAGTGTATACAGGTGTATGCAGGTGTGTTTCTGTTTTATCTCTTTGTTATTGTTTCTGTTGTTGTGTTTTGTTTGATTTCTGGTCATTTCTCGAAACCAGGTAGAGTCATGAATCAATTCCTTGACCCATCCATTATTTTGTATGCGAACCTGTCTAACCTAGTGGTTTTCTTGGGATTACAGACATACGGTGGCTTTCAACATGAAGAATAATCTCCCACGATACGTGCTCGTTAGGATTATGTAGGTTTACATGTATGTATTGTTGCCGTCAACAAGATGAATGGCTACCTCGTGTGTGTGTGAGCTACAAGACGTGAAGAAGAAGAGTAGAAACAAATAAACAAACAAACAAAACAGCCACTATCGATCACTCAAGGATAGGCATTACGTATACTGTACTGACATTCGGGAGTCTATGTTATCCTTGACCAGGTTGTGCTGAGAGAGAGAAAGAGAGAAAGGAGGGGGGGAGAGGGGAGAAGAAGGAAGAAGAAGAAGAAGAAAGAAGAAGAAGAAGAAGAAGAAGAAGAAGAAAGAAGAAGAAGAAGAAGAAGAAGAAGAAGAAGAGGATAGAGAGAGAGAGCGAGAGAGAGAGAGAGAGAAGAGAGAGAGAGAGAGAGAGAGAGAGAGAGAGAGAGAGAGAGAGAGAGAGAGCATAGATGGATGAGAATACACAAGGAGAGAGAGGAGGGGGAGAGGGAAGAAGAAGAAGAAGAAGAAGAAGAAGAAGAAGAAGAAGAAGAGAAGAAGAAGAAGAAGAAGAAGAAGAAGAAGAAGAAGAGAGAGAAGAGAGAGAGAGAGAGAGAGAGAGAGAGAGAGAGAGAGAGAGAGAGAGAGCATAGATGGAAGAGAACACATAAGGAGAGAGAGTGGGGGAGAGAGAAAGGAGGGAGGGTGTAATGCAGACTGATGAAAGTGTAAAAGGAGAGAGAGATTGGCGGGAAGAGAAAGAGAGAGAGAGGAGGGTGGGGGGGGAGGTTATAGCACAGATTGATGAGAGCGGAGAGAGAGAGAGAGAGAGAGAGAGAGAGAGAGAGAGAGAGAGAGAGAGAGAGAGAGAGAGAGAGAGAGAGAGAGAGAGAAGAGAGAGAGAGAGAGAGAGAGAAGAACATACAAAGTATAGAGACAGAAAAACACACAGACAACAAAAGTGCGTGCGACAGACACGAAAATAGAGACAACTTTTTTTTAATTGTGACCGCCCCCCCCCCCAACCCCCCATCCCCCTCCCCCACCCCACCCTCCCACCCCTCTCACCCCAAAGAAAAAAGAACAAACAAACACAAATCTAGAAAAGAATGCGAACAGGAAGCAAAAACTTTCTCCTTTTTTTTCGCAGGTGGGTGGATGGTTGTCGTGGTGGTGGTTGAGGTGTGGAGGGGAGGGTGTGGAGGGGAGGGAGGGGGGGGGCAAGGGAGGGAGAAGTGGTAAGAATGGGGAGAAAGGAAGGTGAGGTGGGGGCTAGTGTATATTTTTCCTGCTGAAAAAACAATGGCCTTCAATGCAAACTAGGCTGGCGTCATCAGAACACACACACATATATATATATATATATATATATATATTATATATATATATATATATATATATATATATATATATATATATATTAGAGAGAGTAATACTTACACACACACATACACACACACATACACACATACACACACATACACACATACACACATACACATTACATACACACACATACACATACATACACACACATACACATACATACACACACATACACACATACACACACATACAACATACACACACACACACATACACACATACACATACATACACCACATACACACACACACATACACACATACACATACATACACACACATACACACATTACACATACATACACACACATACACATACATACACACACATACACACATACACACACATACACACATACACACACACATACATACACACACACACACACACACACACACACACACACACACGTGCGGACTCAAAGAATCACAGATAGAAAAATTAGACAGAAATAGAAGAGACAGCATAAAACACAAAGATATCAAAATAGGCACAAAAGGGGATACATGAGAGAATGAACAGACGGGTATAAGTCGTGAAACCCAAACTTTTTAAACAAGTGGGGTGGCGGGGGGGGGGGGGGGGGGGGGGGGGGGGGGTGGGGGGGGGAGGTTCTGTGGTTCTTTTTTTTTTTTTTTTGGGGGGGGGGGTTTGGTGGGGGTGAGGATTTTTATATATTTTTTCCTCTTTGTTTTGTTGTTGTTGTTTTGTGGGGGGACGAATGCAGTGATGGGATATGAGAATGATGGCCATACACACACACAACACACACATATATATATATATATTATATACATATATATATATATATATTAAATATATATATATATTATATATATTATTTTGTGTGTGTGTGTGTGTGGGTGTGTGTGTGTGTGTGTGTGTGTGTGTGTGTGTGTGTGTGTGTGTGTGTGTGTGTATTCATGTGTAGCGCAGGTTTATTGTGACGTCTGTGAGGTCGTTAAAGGGATTCCTTGTCCTTAACTACATTAAGACCGTAAACCATGTCCAAAAAAAATGTTAAAGGTAAAAAAGTAAAGGTGTCCCATAACCTTTGTGGCTGTAGTGGAGCGAGGCATTAGAGACCTCACTTCTCCAGGAGCCAGCATATTGAGGGAAGCTCCCATCTCCTTTCCCTCGCTGCTTTACCTTCCCTGACTCTAAAAGAGGCAGGTACCCATTTACAACTGGGTGAACTGGGGGGACTGTACTGAAGCCAAGGCGTGCAAACGGTCACCCATCCAACTGGTAACCACGCTCGACGCTGCTTAACCTTAGCTAGGGGGGACAGCGAGTGCTCTGACCACTGAGCTATCCCGCACCCTCTTGAAAAACTAACTTGACATTATTTTTAAACTTTGCTTCGTACATTATTTTCTATCAAGTCACAAAAAACCACGACTCTAAAATAGTGGCAATGAAACGATAGTACATTCATAAAAACTCAGTCGAGACTAAGTATGTAAAACGAAATAATTATTCTGAACTCTCTTCCAAGGCTAGGAGGAAATCTGCTGTTTTCACCCGATTGGCATACTCCCAAAGACAACATGGAATTGTCAGACTTGGAATCGTTTGTCTTGCCATGTGCAGTCTGTGCTTTAGCAGCCCACCTGGTGAAGGACAGGAGACGGATTTTTTTATTTTCCCACAGGGCAGTTTCCAGACCCAGAACTGGGATTTTATCTCTTTTCTTTTTTTCTTTCTATTCTTTTATTCTTTTATTTCGAGGATAATGGAATAAGCATAAGCTGTCCATTTTTACATCCAGTTCTCGTGTGTATACAGTTTTGTCAATTTTGTCATCCGTTCCCCTCAGACACACAATGGCCTACTCTTCCAGAAAAGTGGAACGGGTTTTAACGTGTGCGCAAGATGTTCTGCGTGCGTTCGCACACAGGACCTCGGTTTATAGTCTCATCCGAAGGAATTTTGGGGAAAAGAGTGGAATCGGCACTGATGTTCACTCCAGAGGAAAAGTCCTCTTGAACGAGATTCGAACGCGGGTCAGCAGATCACAAGCGCATCACTCTAACCGCCAGGCTGTCCAGTGGAGCCTGTCCATTTTACGACAGTAACCACTTTAAGACATAGCAGACGACGCTGGAAATATCATGGTTATCCTGTTCCGCTTTTCGTTAGAGTAGGCCATTGTGTGCCGGTGGGAACAGATGACAAAATTTACAAAACCGCATACACACGGGGACTGGATGTAAAAAAGCACATGAGTGCTTACTCTATTATCCTCGATGTAAAAGAATAAATACATAAATGGTTATTTTTTCAGGGATAAAATGAATGCAATTTCCCCTTCCCCTGAGAAAGTTGTCCTGCATAAACTCTACTTTTTTTTCTTCTTTTTTTTTTTACCTGAGCAGACGGGTTCAACCTTTTTTTTTCCCCGTTGGAGGGATGAGAAATAGGGATGTGGCCGATGACGTCATAGCTTATCAGACTTCAGGAGCGTGGAACATAATGTGTTGGAGTGGTGATGGTTGTGGGGTGGTGGTGGTGGTGGTTGTGGTGGTGTGTGTGTGTGTGTGTGTGTGTGTGTGTGTGTGGTGTGTGTGTGTGTGTGTGTTGTGAATGTTTTGTGTGTGTGAGAATGATGTGCGCGCGCGCTGTTGTGTTTTATACGTATGTCCCTGTGTGTGTTTGTTATGTCTGTGTGTTGTGCTGTGCTGTGCTGTTGTGTGTGTGTGTGTGAATGTTTTGTGTGTGTGAGAATGTGTGTGTATGTGTCTTCGTTTTAACGTCTGTCCTTTTTTTTTAAAGTGTGTGTGTGTGCGTGCGTGCGTGTGCGCGCCCGTGTGTGCGTGCGTGCGCGCGCACGCGTGCTTTCTATACGTATGTTTTTTCAGCTGAAAATAAAACGGACAAAGCAGCGAGCGAAGCTGTGTATCATCAGAATGACTGCCTTGTGTGGTTTCTTGTTATTTGCTTTCCCACAGAACAGAAACCTGTATTCTATTTGCCCTGCTGCACTTTCCAAGATTGACTCTTGCTTTGCCCTCTGTCTCTATGTCTTATGTCTATGTCTGTCTTTGTCTCTGTCTGTCTGTCTGTCTCTCTATGTCTCTGTCTTTCTCTCTCTGTCTCTTTGTCTGTCTCTCTCTGTCTGTCTCTCACTCTGTCTGTCTGTCTGTCTGTCTGTCTGTCTCTCTCTCTCTCTCTCTCTCTCTCTCTCTCTCTCTCTCTCTCTCTGAGAGTCTTTTAGTATGAATCTTTGTCAAATCTGTTTTTATTGGTTTATCTTTTCATTATCTGTCTCTGTGTTTGGTCTCCCCATCTGTGTGTCTGTACCTGTCATTGTCCGTATCTCTCTATCAATCTCTTTCTTTGTCTGTCTGTCTGTCTGTCTGTCTCTCTTTCTCTCTCTCTCTCTCTCTCTCTCTCTCTCTCTCTCATCTCTCTCTTCTCTCTCTCTCTCTCTCTCTCTCTCTCTCTCTCTCCACACACACACACACACACAAAACACACACAATACACACACACACTCACACGCTAATTGTCTCTCATCAAAAAACTATTTTGCAGAATTAATGTCTATACCGTTTAATGTTTCTTTCCTTCTGTAGAATGTAATACTATGCTAGATCATTTTGAGTTCGTTTGGTTTTTGTTTTTGGTGTGTGTGTGTGTGTGTGTGTGTGTGTGTGTGTGTGTTGTGTGTGTGTGTGGTGTGTGTGTGTGTGTTGTGTGTGTGTGTGTGTGTGTGTGTGTGTGTGTGTTGTGTTGCGTTGTGTTGTGTTTTATTTCTTAAACATAGTTTGAAGTTCAGTACGTGCATGTGTGTATAGATCTTTTGGGTCTTATCTTTTGTTGTTGTTTTCTTAAGTTACAGTTTTTCATTGTTGTATTGCTTTCCCTATGAAAGGTAAGGACTGAATGTGTGGGTGTGTGTGGGGGGGGGGGGGGGGGGGGGCTTATCTGTTACCTTAAAGACTGACCTTCATCTTCCTCCTCTTCTTCTTCATCATCTTCATCATCATCATCATCATTATCTCATCTCATCATTATCTCTCTCTCTGTCTCTTCTCTGTCTCTTTTCTCTCTCTCTTCTCTCTCTCTCTCTCTCTCTCTCTCTCTTTCTCTCTGATTTTTGTTGTTGTTTTTAACTGTAATGTTTGACTAATATTCTGTATGGTTTTTTTCTCTGTTGCAGGTAAGTGTGTTTTTTGTTCTTGGCCTCAAACGAACAGACAGTGAGGTTGGTGAGTAACCAGAAATATCTGTCAGTGCACACTGTTTATATATCCGTCATGGCTCTCTCTCTCTCTCTCTCTCTCTCGCTCTCTCGCTCTCCATCTGGCCAACACTTTGTCTTTCATGTCAAACTAGAACAGCGCCCACAGATAAAACATTGGCGTCGAACAAAACCCAAGATTTGTGTCTTAAATGCAAAACAAAACAAAACCCAAACTAATAAATTATCAATTAGTTCCAAGAGATTGCAGAAACTCTTTTTTCATGTGATGCTGTTATCTTCTGGAAAATAAGGATAGGGGGGGGGGGGGGGGGGGGGGGTGTAGTGGTGGTTTGGGGTAGAAGGGGTGGTGGTGGTCATGGTTGTGGAACTTAAATGAATAGTGTTATCTGCGACTATTGGGAATCCATCTATATAAATTATCTTTTTGCTTGTCTTGCCATTCTTAGTTTCTGTGTGGTCGGGTAGAATCTCCCGCTCTTTCTCAGTTCTGTGTTTCTCGAGAGGTGTTTGTCTCTCTTGGTTTTGCTGCTTTTTCTCAGTCTGTGTTTGCAGCTCTCTATTTCTCTGTCTGTCTGTCTGTATGTATATATCTCTTGTCTCTGCCTCTTCGTTCGCTCTCTCTCTCTCTGTCTCCCCGTCTCTCTCTCTCTCTTCTCTCTCTCTCTCTCTCTCTTCTCCTCTCTTCTCCTTCTCTCTCTCTCTCTCTTCTCTCTCTCTCCCTTTCCCTCTCTCTTTCTCCCTCTCAAGATTTTTTTCGAATCTTCCAGTGTTGTCTTTATCATGATATTATGGGGTTTGTTTTCTATTTCATTTAGCTATACAGCTTTCTAATTGTGGATCCTTCGTCACTTTTATGCATACCACCACCGAATGATAGTATTGGTGTACATTAGAGATTATGCTTCTTCCTAAAAGGACGGAATTGTCAATGGCAATAGATTATATTCAGGGTCAGTCCTCTCTCTCTCTCTCTCTCTCCTCTCCTCTCTCTCTCTCTCTCTCTCTCTCTCTCTCTCTCTCCTAAAAGAAAACTTAGAAACAAAATAAGACATGTCCCTGTTCCAGATACCATGTAATAAGAGAAGCACGTGTATATGTGTACTGTGCTATTTTGGATCAGGTATTGCAGAGAAAGTCGACAAGTGAAGAAGAAAACCCTCTTCTTCTTTTTCTTTTTTGGGCTGAAGTATTTCCAGCAATCTCTTTAGAAGGCTGTTTTGAGATCACTCTTTCGATCTTCTAATGGCGCAGATAACAACAGCCACGTGTGCACACTCTTGTAGCTAGCGTTCATTTGCCAAGCTGTTCACGAGTTGAGTGTTTGCATCGTGGAAAGTGAATGAGTGCCTCTAGTTTCAGGCTGAAGTTTGTTTGTTTGGTTTTGTTTGCTTGTTTGTTTGTGTGTTTGTTTGTTTGTTGGAGCGTTGGAGCAATTATTTGATCGTTGGATTATTTGTTTGTTTCACCTTTTTTTTTGGATAGATTTCGTTTGATTGTTTTGTGGTGGTGGTGGTGGTGGTGTTGCTTTTTTTTTTAATTGTTGTAATAATATCTATTGTTATGAACAAGAATGTCTCGTGTGTGTGTGTGTGTGTTTGTATGTACACTTATGTACATGTGCATATTATATGTGTGTATGTGTGTGTGGGGTCGGCCCGCTATTGCACGGCCCGATATTGCGGGGGCCCGCTATTGCGCGACAGTGTAGACGCAGCCTGGGGAATACTGTACTGACAATAATATGCGATGCAGCCTAAGGTATAGGGCCGCCTAAGGTGTAGTAAACGTTGCAGCCTACGTACGATGCAGTAAGGCTGCAACGTATATTATACCTTAGGCGACACTGTCGTTTTATACTTTAGGCTGCTAATCTTCATGGCAAAGACAATGCATATTTTTAAACAATAAAGGGAAATAAAGAGGTGTCACAGTTTTTTTTATTCCACAAAATCACTTTTGCAATCCCAACATTCAAAGCATCGAGCTCAAAACCACTACCTTATAAACAAATCTCAGGTGGTCATGATATGATATCAACAAATAAACTGGCAAAGAAAATGTTGATATTGCATTCATTCGAATCTTGAAAATAAATTCAAAACATAACACGGCATCCTGAAATCATCTTTCGTCTTCTCAACTTCTCAATAAAAAAAAAAAAACTAAAGTAACTTGGAAGAACAAAATTAATACATGAGGAAATGCCAGTCATTTTTCGCATTTTCCGAAAACCTGGCCAAAATGAACTTTTCCGCTTCTTCGTTCACGCAATAGCGGGCCCCCGCAATAGCGGGCCGTGCAATAGCGGGCCCGCCCCGTATGTGTGTGTCTGTGTGTGTGTATGTGTGTGTGTGCACGCGAGCGATAGTGCACGCTCACGTATGCGCGCACACACACACAAAATGTGTGTTCCCATTCAAATGAGTTATCTTTCCTTTTTTTCTAGCTTCCTTTCTGCCCATTCTTGTTCTCAGTGCTATTGCGATCCCTTTTTCATGGAGAAGGAAAGAAATTGCTAGAGAATAAATAGGACAGGGGAAAAAAAGAGACTCGAAACAAACTGAAATCTCTCTCCCTCCCTCCCTCTCTCTCTCTCCTCCTCTCTCTCTCTCCCTCTCTCTCTCGCCCTCTCTCTCTCCCTCCCTCTCTCTCTCTCTCTCTCTCTCTCTCTCTCTCTCTGAGGACAAAACTCTCACCAGCATCAAAAGCAAAAAAAATGGGTCATGTCCATATTCCAGTTTACGTGTATTGATAGAATCCCCTACTATTTTTTTTGTTTCTTTGTTTGGTTCGGGTTGTTTTTTTTAGGGCGGGGGAAGGGTGTGCTTTTGTTTTTCTGAATCGGATAATAAGAAAGTCGATAAAGTGAGGTCCCTATTTTGTAGAAGCCTTTTTTGGGAAATCCCTAGGGTGTTTAGAAACTGTAGATTTAAACTCTCTTTGCAGGGATGATAACAACAACAAAATTAACATATGTGCAAACTCATTACCGTTTTAATTTGCCGAGCTCTCGAGGGAGAATTTAAGTGTTTTATGTCATGAAAGTGAATGACATGAATGTCTCGTGTGTATAAAAATGGTTTATTCTAGGTTGTTTTGTTTTTCATTTGTGTTGACTGTGTCGTTAGAGACAATGTGTTTAGTTTTGTTCTGTGTCAAAATGTGTGGGCATGTGTGTGTTTTGTATGCTTGTGTTCGTTTGTTTGTGTGTGTGTTTGTGTGTGTGCCTGCGTGCGTTTGTGTGTATGTATGTGTGTGTGTGTTATGATTTAGTCAAGAATCTGTAAGATAGATTAATTGATGAATTTGTAACTTAGTCTTCTGGAATATCTAGTTTGCTATATAATTAACCCCCCCCCCCCCCCAAAAAAAAAACAAAAGAAAAAAAAAACAAAAAAAAAACCAACACTCTGTTTGTTGATGCAGTCTGTTTTGAACGCATTGTGCAGCTAAACGCACGATGCACGTGAGACTGCGGGGTCCATGGTCCCATCTGAAAGACTATCACCCGGCCCAGATTCTCACTCCAAGTTTTCAGGATACGAAAGAAGATCTGGCGTCAAGGGATATTCTGTGTGATTGCCTCTCTTTTTCTTCTATTTCTTTTATTTTTTGTCCTTCTTTTCTTCTTCCCTACTCTCCCTCCCCCGCCCCCTTCCCGCTCTTGCCCTTTTTTTCCCCCCTCTCCTCTGGCACCTCATTTTGTTGTCTTCTCTTCCTCCTCCTCCTCCTTCTCCTTATCTTCCTCCTCCTCCTCGTCCTCCTCCTCCTCCTCCTCCTCTCCTCCTCCTCTTCTTCTTCTTCTTCTTCTTCTTCTTTCATTCTTTGCATTCTTCTTTGCTTTCTTCACATTCTTTTTCGCATTCTTCTTCTTCGCAATTCTTCTTTCTTCACATTCTTCTTCTTCTTCGCAATTTTCTTCTTCACATTCTTCTTCTTCGCATTCTTCTTTTTCTTCGCAATTATTCTTCTTCGCATTCTTCTTCTTCGCAATTCTTCTTCAAATTCTTCTTCTTCTTCGCAATTCTTCTTCTTCTTCAAATTCTTCTTCGCAATCTTCTTCGCAATTCTTATCCTTCTTCGCAATTCTTCTTCTTCTTCGCAATTCTTCTTCGCATTCTTATTCTTCTTCGCAATTATTCTTCTTCCAATTCTTCTTCTTCCTCGCAATTCTTCTTTTTCTTAAATTCTTCTTTCTTCTTTCGCATCTTTTCCTCTTCTTTTCGCAATTCTTCTTCTTCTTCGCAATTCTTGCAATTCCTTTTTTTCTTTCTTCGCGATTCTTCTTCTTCGCCATTTTTCTTCCTTTTTGAAATTCTTCTCGCATTCCCCTTTCTTTTTCCCTTCTCAGTTTTTTTCTGAATTTAAAGTTGACAAGTGACAGCTCTGTAGCCTCTGTGTCGGTGGGCTATAAACTAGGATTGATTAGTTTTCTTTTTTTCTTTCTTCTCATTCTTTGTCTTCTTCTTCTTACATTCTCTTTTCTTTTTTTTTTTTTTTCTTCTTGCATTCTTCTCCTCCTCCTCCTTTCCTCCTCCTCCTCCTCCTCCCCTCCTCCTTCCTCCCCTCTCTTCTTTGTCTTCTTCTTTTTCTTGCTTCCTCTTCTTCTTTTTTCTTCTTCTTCTTCTTCGCCTTCTTCTTTTTATTCTTTGCATTCTTCTTTTTTTTTTGCATTCTTCTTCTTTGCATTCTTCTTCTTCTTTTGCATTCTTCTTCTTTGCATTTTTCTTCTTCTTCTTCGCTTTCTTATTTCTTCTTCTTCTTTTTTTTTTCATTCTTTTTCTTCTTTGCATTCTTCTTCTCTTCTTCTTGTCGTCTTTTCCTCTTTTTCTTTTCTTTCTTCTTCGTATCTCTTCTTCTTCTCTTCTTCTTTTTTCTTCTTCTTCTTCGTCCTCCTCTTTTCTTCTTTTTTTTTCTCTTCTTCTTCTTCTTCTTCCTTCTTCTTTCTTCTTCTTTTTCTTCTTCTTTTCTTCTTCTTCTTCTTCTTCTTCTTTTCTTCTCCTCCCCTTCTTCTTTGTCCTCTTCTTTTTGTTCGTCCTCTTCTTCTTCTTCTTCTTCTTCGTCCTCTTTTTCTTCTTCTTCTTCTTCTTCTTCTTCTTTTTCTTCTATTTCTTCTTCTTCTTCTTCTTCTTGTGCTGAACTGTTGCTCATGTATTGTGGAAACTGTGAAGCGTGCGCATCCTCATTTTCTGGCTATGCTGCGCCTAAAGTTCTGCTGTGTGATAATTTCCTTTGCTTGTGCTTAAGTGTGAGCTGTTGCACTTACTATGTGCAGAAACTTGCTTTCTACTCTTGCACCCCTACCCCACTACCCCCTACCCCTCTCCCCCTTTTTCCCCCCATTCTCACCCCTCCCTCCCGCCCCCCCCCCCCCCCCCCCCCCCCCCCTTTTCCCTTTTTCCTTCACTCTCGTTCCTTAAATCTGTATAATTATTTTCTGCAGAGATGAGAGAGGAATGTATTCTTTTATGGGACTCGTGTTTGTTGGTGTGTGGGTGTGTGTGGTGTGTGTGTGTGTGTGTGTGTGTGTGTGTGTGTGTGTGTGTGGGGTGGGGTGTATGGGGGGGTGGTCTCTTTGTGTGTGAGTGTGTGGTGCTTTGGTGTGTGTGTGTGTTGTGTGTGTGTGTGTGTTGTGGGGGTGTGTTTTGTGTGGTTTGTGTGTGTGTGTGTGTGGTGTGTGTGTGTGTGTGTGTGTGTGTGTGGAGGGGGGGGTCTGTGTGTATGTGTGTGTGCGAGTGGGCGTGCGTGCGGGTGCGTGTGTGCGTGTGTGTGTGCGTGTGTGCCACGTGCGTATGGGGTGGTGGGGGGGGGAGGGAGTGAGCGCGCGCGAGCGGCGTGCGTGCGTGGGGTGTGTGTGTGTGTGTGGGGGGGGGGGGGGGGGGGGGGGTTAGCAATGGGTGGTGAAGAATGCCATGCCACGTCCCCATATTTTAACAGTCATAGGCCAACATCTGCTAGTGATTACTGAACATAGGGGAAAGGTTTCAGGTATCATTTAGCTTGGAGTGATAGTCATGGTCTGCCTCCTTGGTAGGGCCTGCTTTATTTTGGGTTTTTTGGGTGATAGTTATGGTCTGCATAGAATTTGAAATGAGCAGTATTTTTCATATGGTCTTCTTTCTTAAATATGATCTGTTTCTTTAATAATATTGTCATGTTTTCATCTTTGGTATGATTTGGGGGTCATTTATATAGTCTGTGTCTATAATACGGTCTGTGTCTTTGATAAAGACTGTGTCTTGTGTGGTCTGTGTTTGTGATAATGGTCTGTGTCTATGATATGGTCTGTTCCTATGATGATATGGTCTGTGTCTTTGATATGACCTGCATCTTTGATATAGTTATTTTATATAGCCTGTGTCATTGATAAGTATGGTCTGTGTCTTTAAATATGGTCTGCATCTTTGATATTGCCTGTTCGTTCTTCAATTTAACGTCTTTTCACTATGAGTGATATGGTCTGCGTCTTTAGATATGGTCAGTGTCTTTCGATAATTATGGTCTGTGTCTTTAGATATGGTCTGTGTCTTTAGATATGGTCTGCGTCTTTTGATATGGTCTGTGTCTTTAGATATGGTCTGCGTCTTTACGGTCTGTGTCCGATTACGTCTGTGTCTTTGATAATATGGTCTGTGTCTTTGATATGGTCTGTATCTTCGATATAGTCTGCATCTTTTTTTTTCTGTGTCCGATTGTGTCTGCATCTTTGACAATATTGTCTGTGCCTTTGGTATGGTCTGTGTCTATGATAATTATGGTCTGTGTCTATGATATGGTCTGTCTTTGATATGATCTATGTGTATGATATAATTATGGTCTGTGTCTATGATATGGTCTGAGTCTTTGATATGATCTATATCTATGATATAAGTATAGTCTGTGTCTATGATATGGTCTGTGTCTTTGATATGATCTATGTCTATGATATAAGTGTGGTCTATGTCTATGGTATGGTCTGTGTCTTTGATATTGTCTATGTCTATGATATGGTCTGTGCTTTTTGATACGGTCGGTGCCTTTTGATATTGTCTGTCCCTTTTGATCTTGTCTGTGTCTGTGATATGGTTTGCATCTTTTATACGGTCTGTGTGTGCCTATTATGATCTCTGTCTTGATATATTTCTGCATCTTTAATATGGTCAGCTTTTGTTATAATATTATTGTCTACATCATGTGTATTTTATAATTACGATCTGTATACTCATATGGCTGGCATCTTTGATCAATTATATGCCCTGTATCTTGATTCAGACTGTAAAGCAGATTAATTTTTGGCCCTCACTACCTTTTAAAAAAAAATTGTAACATGTACCAGGAGGTGTCTTTTCTGTGGTTTTTTTTTGTTTTTCTTAAAAAAAATTAATCTAAAATATGTGGAATTTGCTGCGGAAGGTTCACTGACGATAATTCTAGATAAAGATTTCTGGGGTTTGAAATTGTGGCAACCAGAGACGGCATGTTTTTTTTCTGTTTGCTCAAGCAAGTGTGTGGGTGTGTGTGTGTGTGTGTGTGTGTGTGTGTGTTTGGTGTGTGTGTCTGCGTGCGTGCGTTTGTGTGTGTGTGTATGTGTATTGGTGTGTGTATTGGTGTGTGTGTGTGTGGGTTTTTGGAGTGTGTATTTGGGGTGTGTGGTTGTGTGTGTGTGTTGTATGTGTATTGGTGTGTGTATTTGGGGTGTGTGGTGTGTGTGTGTTGTGTGTGTGTTGTGTGTGTGTGTTGGGGTGTTTTTGGGGTGGGGTTGTGTGTGTGTGTGTGTGTGTGTGGTGTGTGTGTGTGTGTGTGTTTTTTTGCACAAGTTGATGGAAATTTTGTATTCCTAGAAACTGTTCCGTTTGCTGACAGGAACGAGTTGTGATGAATTTGCATAATAATTATGAATATATAATGCCCCTTTCTTTCTTTGATCGTTCCATTTTCCCTTGTGTGGGAGTGGGGTTTTTCATGTACAAGCATGTAAAAAAATGAAAAAATTTTAGGTGTGTGCTTTTGTGCGTGGATGTACCTGGACTCTGTTGTGTGTGTGTGTGTGTGTGTGTGTGTTGTGTGTGTGTGTGGGGTCTGTGGTTGTGTGTGGGTTTTATTGTGTGTGATAAAGTTCCTATGTGTAAATATGTTTTTTGAAAATGTGAATTCTATTCTGAAAAGTTTGAAACAAGGCATTTTGTTTACCTTTTTCTTTGTTCATCCGTACAACACAGTCATTTGTAAGACACACAGAGGCTTTCTTATGAAGCAACGTCGCACAAAGCATGATCTGTGCTTTCAATTTTTTGTTCCTTCTTCTTCTTTTTCTTCTTGTTGTTTTTTGGTGTTGTTTATTGTTTTGCTTTCCTAAACTTCAGAATGATAGGCTGTAATGGTAAAACAGATGCAGTTTGTTTCAATTCGGATTTTTTTTGTAACCTCACTAAGATGTGTTTAATGGAAAAAATACAGTTGTTTTTCCCCCGGTGTTTATTAACAAACGGTTGTTTTACTGTTGATTTCTTTTCAACCTCAGAAAGATGCAGTGTAATGGCAAGACAATGTAGTTTTGTTTCTGTGTCTGCTGATTCTTTTGACTGTCCGAAAGCAGAAAACATTGACATCTGTATGTTAGAAATACGATATATACATTTTGCCAAAAAATTAATTGAAAGGTGAAATGGAAAAAAAAGATGAAGAAAAAGAAATAGATAAACAAAAAAGGAACAAACAGAGAACCAAATAAAGCAAAACTAAACAGCCCCCGTTCGAAAAATAACCAATAACCAAGCAAAGACAATAACAAAGCACAAAAGACAGATCACCACCACCACTTGAATAACAACAAACAAGACAAACAACACAAGTTTCCCTAAGCGCACCAACGAAGGACACGTTTGTGTGTTTAGCTAAAGTCAAGCACCCCCACAATACAGGCAACCACATTCAGGCGTCAGATGACTTTTCTCCTTATATGGAGAATATAGATTATGCTAAGAGCCTCTTTTGGCTGAACACAACCTCGAGATTATATTCCAAATCATAACAAAAATCATAACACACGTCTCGGCACTTAACTCACATAAAAGAAAATACTACAGAACTTTCAACCCAGGGACCTAGGCCCTTCAGTTATATCATCCCCCGAGTTTGGCCATACTTTTCTAGTAGACTCCCGCTTCCCCCCAAAAGTAGTGCCCTAATATTCTTTTGGGGCCGAAAACTACCGTTATGTTTATACACAACTACAATCCCATTTGGGAGGTATACAGTGGCGTTGAATATGCCGAGAAGGAAAGCAGAGCCAAAGCGGGTTACGTGGTCTGTATGGATGATGTGAGGGTGTAGCCCGTTGAGTACGATGCCAGAAGGTACTTGACTGAGTGGTGATGTAACCAGAACCTCTGGTCACTAAGCGGGTTTGGATTAGTATGGGTGTATGGTCGGAGTGAGTGACTAAGTCCTTGACTTGCAGGAGAAATCGGATTTACTTGACCTGTGGTCAAAGGGTATCAGGCGTTCATGTGTGTGTGTGTGTGTTGCGTGTTGTGTGTTTGTGTTTTGAAAACAAGTCAAAGAGGGAAAGCAAATCCCAGCTGGAGGTCTGATGTATTTTGAAAACAACTGGAAAGCAAATCCCAGCTGTGGGTATTATTATTATTATTATTATTATTATTATTTTGATGAAAATGCGAGGACAAAATAGATTTAGCGGAAAAATAACCAGACAGGAAACATCTAAAACACACGCACGCGTCAGAGCACGCGTACATATATATACACACAGAAACACACAGAAACACACACACACACACACACACACACACACACACACACACACACACACAGAATAGCGATGATTACAGAAGCAGCAGAACGGATAGCTCAGTGGTTGGAGCACTCGCTTTCCCCCAGCCAAGTTAAGCAGCATCGAGCGTGGTTACCACTTGGATGGGTGACCGTTTGCGCGCCTTGGCTTCAATACAGTTCCCCCAGTTCACCCAGCTGTAAATGGGTACCTGTCCTCTTTAGGGTCAGGGAAGGTAAAGCAGCGAGGGAGAGGAGATGGGCGCCGCCCTCAATACGCTGGCCCCTAGAGAAGTGAGGTCTCTGACGCCTCGCTCCCCTACGACCTTATAGGTTATGGGACACCTTTACCTTTACCTTTACAGAAGCAGCAGCAATAGTGATGATAGTAGTTATGATGTTAGTGGTGATGTGATCATCATCCTTTGATGATAGTAATAGTTAACAGCAAGATCAGCAGCAGTTATAGGAAGAAGACAATGAATAAATTCGCTTTTGTAAGGACCATTGCATACATTTCTGTATTTGTGCATATGTGTGAAGATGGATGCATGCATATGTATACATATAACTCTGTGTGTATACATGCACATGTATGTGAGTGTGTGCGTGTGTGTGTGTGTGTGCACATGCACGCATTCTCGTGTGCGTGCACATGCAGACATACGCACACGCACACGTGTGTGTGTTTAGTGGGTGTGTTTTAAATGTTTCCTGTTATTGATGTCTGTATGTGTGTGTCTGTGTATGTATCTGTGTGTCTGCGTCTGTGTATCTTTCTGTCTGTCTTTCTGTGCCTGTGTCTGTGCCTGTGAATGAAAGAGACAAACAAACAGACAAACAGACAGGCAGGAATACAGAGAGAGAGAGAGAGAGAGAGAGAGAGAGAGAGAGAGAGAGAGAGAGAGAGAGAGAGAGAGAGAGAGAGAGAGAGAGAGAGAAGAGAGAGAGAGAGACATATAAACACCACGTGCCAATGAATGCTGGAAGTGTACAAATCGGCAGGAAACCCACCAGTACTTCTGACTGCAGGCACACAAGCAGGCAGGCAGGCAGACAGACAGGCAGACAGGCACACAGACAGGCACACAGACAGGCAGGCAGGCAGGCAGGCAGGCACACAGACAGGCAGGCAGGCAGGCAGGCAGGCAAGGTGCGCTGATAGATATTATAAGCCTTTCTGCCCTGCTGCTAATGAAGCTGGACATAATGGGTGTCGGTGTCTATCTCATTAGGACGCTGGAGATGAGCCACATGGGCCCTGCTATTTCACGTGATTGTTTGACTAGCTGCCTGCTTGAAAAGGGTGTGCACTCCTGTACAGATTCTTTTAGCTCTCTCAGTCTCTGTCTATCTGTCTGTCTGTCTGCCTGTTTGTAAATGTGTCTGTCTATCTGTTGGTCTGAATACGTGTATCTTTTTTTTGTCTCTGGCTGTTTGTTGGGGTCTGTGTTTGTCTATGGAGACGTTTCTGTCTTTTTAACTTTTTGTTGTTATTTGCAAGATATAGCGCTATATAAGTTCCATTTATTATTATTATTATTATTATTATTATTATTATTATTATCTGTGTGTCATTGATGCTCTCTCTCTCTCCCTCCCTCTCTCTCTCTCTCTCTCCTCTCTCTCTCTCTCTCTCTCTCTCTCTCTCTATATATATATATATATATATATATATATATATATATAATAGATCTATATGTACCCTATCACCCTGCAGGAGTGTACAACCTTTATGTGTCTGGAGGGGGGGGGGGGGTGCGTGTGCGCCCCTGTGTTTTTACATTTGAATTTGTAAAAACTATTAATTGTAACTGCCTGATGGGGAAAGACTAGGATGAATGAAAGTGCTTTGATTTGTTTTTTGCAAGATATAGGGCTGTATAAATTCCATGTTTATTATTATTATTATTATTATTATTATTATTATTATATATAAATATCTAGCTCCTCTCTCTCAGAGAGACAAACAAACAGACAGACAGACAAACAGACAAACAGACAAACAGACCATGTGTACAATCAGCAACAAAGGGATATTTCTAACTGCATGTGTGTTAAGGCTTTCTTTCTGCCCTGCTGCTAACCAAGTTGGGCATAATGGGTGTCCCTGGCTGTCTCATTAAGGCTCTGGAGAGGAGCTACTTGCGCCCTGCTATTCCACATGTCTGCTTCCAAAGAGTGTGCACTCGTAAAATCGCTTATCTTTCTCAGTTTCCTGTCGGTGCTGTCCCTGGTATGTCTGTGTGTCTAGTCTGTCTCTGTAAGCCTGTGTGTGTGTGTGTGTGTGTGTGTGTGTGTGTGTGTGTGTGTGTGTGTGTGTGTGTGTGTGTGTGGTGTGTGTGTGTGTGTGTGTGTGTGTGTGGTGGTGCATTACTGTTTTAATGTCTGTCTGTATAATTATGTATGTGTGTGTCTTCTTGATTTTTTTGTTTATTGTCTCTGACTTGCTTTGGCTGGAAATATTTCTTGTTTTGTGTTTTTATTTATTGGTCAACTCTCTCTCTCTCCTCTCTCTCTCTCCCCTCTCTCCTCTCTCTCTCTCCTCTATCTCTCTCGCTCTCTGCCATATACCTATAGACACACACACACACACACACTCACACACACACACACATATAAAATGCACAAAATTTGTGATAACTAAAAAGAGAGGCAAACATATGGACATACATACATACATAGGCTATATCTATCCATCTGTACATACATACAGACAGACAGACAGACAGACAGGTACACACACACATACACATACACACACACACACATACACACACACACACACACACACACACACACACATAAAAACTCAGAACACACAAAATATAAACCTGGTACCCTATTCCTACACGTGCAAAGAGAACAAGACACAGCCCTGAAAATATCAAAGGCGAAATGCATCCCTTTGATTGTGGACGTGCCGGTTCTCACATCAGAGGAAACAAGTCATTTTCATAATGGATACCACCCCCCACACCCCTTCCATCCTTTGATTTTTTTTTCTGCAGGGGGAGAGGAGTGGAGGGGGTTGAGGAGGGGAGGGTGGAGGGGAGATGGAGGGGGGGGGGGGGGGGGTGCCTTATCTTTAAGACGAAGTTAGGCATAAGTTGGTGTGGGTCAGTTTCTCTAGAGGTAGCTTACCATTTAGAAAGCGAGGAGTCAAGAGTTCGATCCCTCTGCTGTTGTTGTTTGCTGTTTGTTGTTGTTGTTTGTTGTTGTTTTGGTTGGGGGGAGGGGGGCTTATTTGCCTTTTTTTTGTTTGGTTTGATATTTGATTCGGTTTGGGTTTGGTCTGAAGTGTTTTTATTCCTTCTTCAGCTGGAGTTTCGAAGTTCACCGATGGTGTGATTTTGCCTCTGTGGCCATTTTTTTCCCCACCATGTTGAGGGCGGGATAGCTCAGTGGTCGGAGCGCTCGCTTTCTCCCAGCCAAGTTAAGCAGCGTCGAGCGTGGTTACCAGTTGGATGGGTGACCGTTTGCGCGCCTTGGCTTCAGTACAGTTCCCCCAGTTCACCCAGCTGTAACCTGCCCTCTTTAGGGTCAGGGAAGGTAAAGCAGCGAGGGAGAGGAGATGGGCGCCGCCCTCAATATGCTGGCCCTAGAGAAGGGAGGTCTCTGACGCCTCGCTCCCCTACGACCTTATAAGTTGTGGGACTCCTTTACCTCCTTCCTTTACTATGTTGAGGAAGCCACATCCCGACTTGGTGGATGATGACTGAACCTTATGGTTGATGGGGTTTGTTTCGGGGTTTCTTATTTCGTGTCCTTTACTCTTTTTTGTGTGTTTGATGGTTCTTTTCTTTCTTTTTTTTCAGGAGGGAAAGGAGGATTTGCTTTTTTTGTTGTTGTTTTTTAAATTTGTTTTGGGGAGATTTTTGGTTGCGTTTTGTATGTGGTTTGTTTGTTGTTGTTTATCATGAGTATAATTGCTGATAAGGGCAAGAAACTGACATGTAGTGTTTATTTATTATCCTCGAAACAAAAGAATTTTGATTCTTATAATTCTTCTTCTTCTTCGAACGCTCAGACAGTAACTATTCCTGTCTGTCATATGAGCGAAAATGCGTTGCACTGCCATTTGAATTTGATTTCAACGTCTGAGGCTTTTTTCTCTGTGTGTGTCTGCCTGCCTGTCTGCCTGTCTGTTTGCGTGTCTGCCGGCTTGCTAGCCTGCCAGTAAGTCTGTCTGTCTGTCTGTCTGTCAGTCTGTCACAGGCTCTACACCTCTTTCAGGAAGTGATTCTTATGCAATCTTTTCTGACCCCTCTGACCCAGCCGTCACCTTTCCTCGCTACGCCTCCTCAATCCCTCCCCCCCCCCCCCCCCACTCACCCCCCCCCCCCCCCACCCACCCCCCCCCCCCCCCCACCCCCATCCTCTCCCCCCCTTCACTGTCTCAGCCCCCACCCCTCCCCCCCCCCCCCCCCCCCCCCCCCCCCCCCACCCCACCTCCGCTCATTTTACCCCCCCCCTTACCCCCTTCCCCCCCCCCCCCCCCCCCCCCCCCCCTTCCCCGTCATCCCTTCCCCCGGCCTTATTACCCTCCTTCTTCTCCTCTCCCCCCCCCCCCCCCCCTCCTTCCATCCTTCCATCCTTCCTCTGTCGTGTCTCGATCGTTTTTGTCTTTTTCTTCTCTCTTTTTTCCATCTGTCTCCTCTTCCCTCTGTCTGTCTGGTTTCTTCTTTCTCTCTCTCTCTCCTCTCTCTCTCTCTCTCTCTCTCTCTCTCCTCTCTCTCCCTCTCTCTCTCTCTCTCTCTCTCTCTCTCTCTCTCCTTCTCTTCTCTCCTCTCTCTCTCTCTCTCTCTCTCTCTCTCTCTCTCCCCCCCCCCCTCCCGGATGAAAAAAAGTATGTTGATACTAACCTGTCATCCTTGAAAATAAAAATATCAACATATCAATCAATCAATCAATCTCTGTCTCTCTCTCAGTAACAGTTTCCTCCACTTAGATCCAGATCCCATCTCAAGCAAAGCGCCCTCCCCCCACCTCCCACCTCCCACCTCCACCCCCCCCCCCCCTCCGCACCCCAACCTCCCAGTTACCCCATTATTCTCCATCTCCCACACAGCAAATCCATAGCGCAAGGTGACCCCATAGGATAAACAGTGTCCTCTTAAACCTCTTCTCTGTGTGTGTGTGTGTGTGTGTGTGTTGTGTGTGTGTGTGTGTGTGTGTGTGTGTGTGTGTGCGAGCGTGTGTTTGCGCGTGCTTGTGTGTGTGTGTGGTGTGTGTGTGTGTGTGTGTGTGTGCGTGTGTGTGTGTGTGTGTTGTGTGTGTTGTGTGTGTGTGTGTGTGTGTGTGTGTGTGTGTGTGTGCGCGCGTGCCTGTGTGTGTTTATTTTTGTTTATTTATTATTTTATTTTATTTTATTCTTTTATGTCGAGGATAATGGAATAAGCGCTTATGTGCCTTTTTTAGCATCCACTCCCCGTGTGTATGTAGTTTTGTCAGTTTTCTTATCCGTTCCCACCGGCACACAATGGCCTACTCTTCCGAAAAACGGAACGGGCTTTAAGGTGTGCGCAAGATTTTCTGCGTGTGTTCGCACACGAGATCTCGGTTTATAGTCTCATCCGAAGGATGTGTGTGTGTGTGTGTGTGTGTGGTGTGTGTGTGTGTGTGTGTGTGTGCGTGCGTGCGGGGTGTGTGTGTGTGTGTGTGTGGTGTGTGGGTGTGTGTGGGGTGTGTGTGTGCGTGCGTGTGTGTTGTGTGTGTGTGCGTGTGTATGTGTGTGTGTGTGTGTGCGCACACACACACACACGCACACACGCTTGCTTATCTGTTTTGTTTATGATTTTATTATTGTTGTTGGTTAAGGAGGGGTATTTTTCTGTTTGAAGATTTTCGAGAATGTCAAAACAATTATGGAAAAGAGATAACTCTGCCAGGAGTTAAAATTTGCTATGTATTATATACAAATAGATTATTGCAACACAGTAAGAGACACAGACAGACAGAGACAGAGACACACCCCAAAAAAAGGGCAGACAGACAGGCAGAATAATCAGTAGCGGTCACACTGATGTAGCCTGACCCAGAGACAGAGGAGACGGGGCGACAGCTCACTTAGCCGTCAGCACAGAGAGAGAGAGTGGGGGAGAGAGAGGGAGGAGGGGGGGGGGAGGAAGAGAGGTAGGTAGGTAGGGAGGGAGGTAGGGAGAGAGGTAGGTAGGTAGGGAGGTGGGTGTTCTGTGTGGCAGTGTGCTAATGATGCGACCTCCCACGTCATAGCAAGGACAGTTAACTCGGTGAGACAAAGACGACACCTCTATGTCTGCCCCATTTCGTGCGTGCGTGCGTGTGTGTGTGTGTACGTGTGTGTGTGTCGTGTGTGTGTGTGTGTGTGTGTGTGTGTGTGTGTGTGTGTGTGTGTACGTGTGTGTGGGTGTGTGAGTGTGTGTGTGTGTGTGTGTGTGTGTGTGTGTGTGTGTGTGTGTGTGTGTGTGTGTGTGTGTGTGTGTGTGTGTGTGTGTTGTATATACGTGCATACCTGAACGCACGAACTCGCTTCAAGAAGATCATTACTTTTTCTTTTCTTTTATATATATATATATATATATATATATATATATATATATATATATATATATATATATATATATATATATATATACCAGATTTCTCTGCGTGAAATTCGGGCCGTTCTCCCCGGGAAGAGCGCGTCGCCATAAGAGCAGCGCCACCCACTTTTTTTTTTCTTTTTCCTGTCTGCAAGTGTGTTTGTTTCCCTATCAGAGTGGCTTCTTTTCTACAGAATTTTGTCAGGGACAACTCTCTTCTTCCCATGGGTTGGCTGAGTAAATGTGTGTAACACATGGGACGTCGGTTTATCGTCTTTTTTTTTTTTAAATTATTCTTCTTTTATATCGAGGATAATGGAATAAGCACTCATGTGCTTTTTAACATCTAGTCCCCGTGTGTATGCGGTTTTGTCAATTCTGTCATCTGTTCCCACCTGCACACAATGGCCTACTCTTCCGAAAAGCGGAACAGGATTTAACGTGTGCGCAAGATGTTCTGCGTGAAAGACTAGCACCCAGACAACCACTCATGGTTTAATGGATGGGGGGAAATTTCGAGGCGAAACGGGGATCGAACCACCGCACGCTTCCGACCCGGACTTTTCGCTTTCTAGGCAGGCGGGTTACCTCTAGACCACCGATCCACTCGCACACACCTTTTACTGGATCCCGCAGTGTGTCATCCACCACCACCACCACCTTCCCCACCACCACCACCACCACCTTCACCACCACCACCACCACCACACCTACTTTTCTTATTACGTTTCAGAATTTCCTGGACTACGTCAAAACCAGCGCAAGACAAAACAAAACAAAACACTTCATACTGTTACACGGGAAAATCGTAAACAGTGGTAGCCTATAGTGTCTTGAACATCAGAGTAATTACAGAGCCCATTGTGTTCCTTTTCATTTGCGTCATGTTTGTTTAAAAACTGAAAAGGTCATTCTAAAAGGCAACCCATGATAAGGAAATTATAATGGTTACTGACGCAAAGGAACGATTTGTTTTCTTTTTATTTGATTTGTTTTCTTCTTTTTTTTTTTTTTTTTTTTTTTTGGGGGGGGGGGAGGGTGGGGCTAGTGATCTGGACTTCGAGGGGAAACAATTGTGTGTGTGTGTGTGTGTGCGCGTGCGTGCGTGCGTGCGTGCGTGTTTATGGGAGAGAGAGAGAAAGAGAGAGAATGAATGAGTGTGTATGTGTGAGAGAGAGAAAAAAAGAATGAGTGTATATATATATATATATATATATTATTCCTTTATATCTGTGTGTGTGTCTGTTTGTCTCTCTGTGTGTGCACACCCTGCGCGCGGGTGCGAGTAAGCACAAACACAGGTCTCTTTTGCTATACGAATATTTATCAGACTGGGGAGTATTGACTCAGACTTTAGCCTGTTAAACTGGCCAGCAACGTATCAGCAACGTATTAGCGACGTATCAGCAACGTATCAGCAACGTATTAGCGACGTATCAGCAACATATCAGCAACGCATTAACGACGTATCAGCAACGTATTAGCATCGTGTTACATCGTATTATATCGTATTACATCGTATCAGCATCGTGTTACATCGTATTATATCGTAATACATCGTATCAGCATCGTGTTACATCGTATTATATCGTATTATATCGTATCAGCATCGTGTTATATCGTATTACATCGTATCAGCATCGTGTTATATCGTATTATATCGTATCAGCATCGTGTTCCATCGTATTATATCGTATCAGCATCGTGTTCCATCGTATTATATCGTATCAGCATCCTGTTCCATCGTATTATATCGTATCAGCATCGTGTTCCATCGTATTATATCGTATCAGCATCGTGTTCCATCGTATTATATCGTATCAGCATCGTGTTCCATCGTATTATATCGTATCAGCATCCTGTTCCATCGTATTATATCGTATCAGCATCGTGTTCCATCGTATTATATCGTATCAGCATCGTGTTCCATCGTATTATATCGTATCAGCATCGTGTTCCATCGTATTATATCGTATCAGCATCCTGTTCCATCGTATTATATCGTATCAGCATCGTGTTACATCGTATTATATCGTATCAGCATCGTGTTACATCGTATTACATCGCATCAGCATCGTGTTACATCGTATTATATCGCATCAGCATCGTGTTACATCGTATTATATCGTATCAGCATCGTGTTCCATCGTATTATATCGTATCAGCATCGTGTTACATCGTATTACATCGCATCAGCATCGTGTTACATCGTCTTATATCGTATCAGCATCGTGTTCCATCGTATTATATCGTATCAGCATCGTGTTCCATCGTATTACATCGCATCAGCATCGTGTTACATCGTATTACATCGCATCAGCATCGTGTTACATCGTATTATATCGTATCAGCATCGTGTTACATCGTATCAGCATCGTGTTACTTCGTATTATATCGTATCAGCATCGTGTTACCTCGTATCAGCATCGTGTTACATCGTATCAGCATCGTGTTACATCGTATCAGCATCGTGTTACATCGTATTACCTCGTATCAGCATCGTGTTACATCGTATCAGCATCGTGTTACATCGTATCATATCAGCAACGAAAATACGGCAGTCAGAATCAGTCAATGTCGACATTAAAGAAGATAATGACCAAGGGGCTTGATGTTTGGTTGTTAAGGTTAAGGATGTTTGCTGTTGTTGTTGTTGTTGTTGATATTGGTGGTGGTGGTGGTCTGTTTTATGGCTGTTTTGTTTTCTTGTTTTTAAATTGAGAGTATTATCCTTTTTTTTTTTTTATTCTTTTATATCGATGATAATGGAATAAACACTTATGTGCTGTTTCACATCCAGTCCCCGTGTGTATGCGGTTTTGTTAATTCTGTCATCTGTTCCCACCGGCACACAATGGCCTACTTTGCGTTGCTGTGGGGTTTTTTTTTTCGTTTGGCCGAGGGCATGCGATGTTGTTTTTGTTCTTCGTGTTGGTTTTCTGCTGTTTGGGAACATGATACAACTTAAGCAGCCCCGCTCTCTTTGATCGAAAACTGCATACATCCCAGACGGCAGCAACCACCAGGGGAGACAAACGATCCCTTCGTCTCGTTCTCTCAAATCAGAAGCAGTGACCCCTCCGCAGATGAGACGCATAGATTATAGTTAGTGTGTCTGTTAGTCTGTCTGCCTGTTACGATAATATATATATAGTTAGCGAGTCGGTCAGTCAGCCTGTCTTGCCTGCCTGCTTGCATTTTGCAAACTGACTCTGGTCATCTTCCCGTTTCATTGCCTTACAGGCAGAGACAGACAATAATAATCAGAGATTATGCGTTGTTGTGGTTTGGGGTTGGTTTTCTTCTCTCTCTGGCGTACTGTTTTATATAGGCCTTCTGTTTCTGCTTTCGTTTGGAATTGTTGTTTTCTTTAGTGTCTATTCTGTTATTCGTGTTCGTGGGTTTTTGGTTTTTGTTGTTTTTTTTTGTTTGTTGTGTGTGTGTGTGTGTGGGGGGGGGGTTGTTATTTAGTTCCAACTTGTTCTAAGGTTTCTTTAGTTTATTTTCAAGCCTGTGATGTTTGAATCATCAATAATTAGAGAGAGTGAGGAGAATACACACACCGCGCGCGCGCAGGATACATATATACTGCACAGACCTACGTACGCACGCTCGCAACGCAACGGAGATGAGAGAGAGTGGGGAGTGAGAGAGAGGGAGAGGAAAGAGAGAGGAGGCGAGAGAGAGAGAGAGAGAGAGAGAGAGAGAG
>CM054136.1:21815655-21820655 GCA_028751875.1 Rapana venosa | reverse complement strand
TTTGATTAAACGCTCCGCCATAAACTCAGAATTGAGTGACTTTGCGAGCAATCCAGTACATGAAAACAGTTGTTGTCTGATACTATTAATCTCATGATGTGGAGTTCTATGCCGTGATGAACATTTGTGTATAGTTTTTAATGACACTGAATCTAACATATAAGTTATGATTAATTTGAAATGTTGTTTTTTCACAACACCTGTACGTCCCCAGCTTTCCTCCCCGTCCTAAATGGGCTCTACTGACCAGCCATAAAATACCATTTTGTATTCGCACTCGTACCCTAGATATCAATGCTTGCTAGGACGCATTCTCTCTCTATGCTAGGACGCATTCCCTCTCTATGCTAGGACGCATTCTCTCTCTATTCTCTCTCATCCACTCTCTGCTCCCCCCCCCCCCCCCCCCACCACACACACACACACTTCTCCTTCTTTTTTTTCTTTCTTTTTTACATTTTACTTTTTTTTTCTCTTGTGAGTCTTCCTGCTTTTTCGCCCAACTGTTCATCTTTTTCTCCCTTTCTCTCATGCTTTGAGGTTTGTCTCATCATTCTGACCACTGGCGCTCAAAATATTCGTTTTGAAAGGGAGAGGACTTGTTAACAGAGGTAATGAAGGTCTTTTGTTGGGGTGGGAGAATTGGAGGAGGGAAGGCAGGGGAGAGCGAGCATAGCAGAAGTCGATTTGATAGACATTTGGGTCCGGTGGGGGCGCGGGTATAAAGGACAGTTTCTGGCTTCTGCTGTGGGAGATGACATCACCACACCCTGGGACAGTCACCATGTTTGCTGAGATGAAAAACAGGATGCAATGGTACCTCAGCAGCACCCTCCCAGTGGTGGTAAGCTGGTGGCTTCAAGCTCTTTGACAGACCTCAAGCCGCAAATTGATGATAGAATGAATGAAGGCGTTATATGGGATGTGCACAACTAGTCAGTACCTACAGCTGGGTATTGGATGGTGTCACGATACGGCCAAGTTGATAGGATAAGATAGAGATACGTTTTGGTTTGGTTTGGTTTGGGGTTTGTTTGTTTTTTGCTATGGGTTGCTGCTGCTAGTGGAACGTTTTCTTATGTTTTCTTTGTTATGTTTGTCTGTCTGTCTCTGTCCCTCTCTTTCAGTGTGTGTCTGTGTCTGTCTGTCTGTCTGTGTGTGTGTGTCTCTCTCTCTCTTCTCTCTCTCTCTCTCTCTCCTCTCTCTCTCTCTCTCTCTCTCTCTTTGATAAGGTCCACATGCGCCATACTCATGCTCTCTCTCTCTCACACACACGCACACACACACACACACGCGCGCGCGCGCGCTGCCTGCTACTAATCATCAATCTAAATCTTTATTACCAAGGCAACAGACTGGCTCTAAACTTCTTCTTTTTTCTTTCTGCATGATCCTTACCAAATTTAATTAAAGCAGTGTAAAAGAAAACAATATTGATGAACAGCGCATGCACGCCACAACCTGTTTGATTATCCTATTTGGTTTGGCTTTACCTCTCTAAACGGAGCCATCAGAGGCCTCGTTTTGAACGGTTCCCTCTGCCATTTTATTCCTACATTTATGTTGCTTGCGTGAAGAAGTCTGTTCCTGTCCATTCTGCTATTGGTTCACCACTATATGTAATGAAAATCATGAGACCAACCATCCCTGACGTCGGAATGCCGCTACCTCAATAGTGGACAAAAAAACCGGTGGCATAATTATGCAAATTCCTCTCACCATTGGTAAATCTCCGAGCTCTAGCCAAAGAACGAAAGGGACAGGGGAAAAAAGACCAACGTTGGTGCTGTTTGACTGACTTTTGTTGATCAGGATTCAGGTTATATGTTCGCCTGTCCTGATGCTTCGTGGTACATGGTGAATTTCCCCCTCCCCTAAAGACAAAACAGAAAGCTTCAAGCTAGTGCTTTTATATATCTATCTATATATCTTTATATATATCAATATATCTATCTATCTATCTATCTATCTATCTATCTCTCTCTCTCTCTCTCTCTCTCTCTATATATATATATATATATATATATATATATATATATATATATAAGCACTAGCTTCTTGAAGCTTTCTGTCTTGTCTTTAGCTGATGTACAGTCAATGTTAAGGTTTAGATAAACAAATATAGATAACATGTTGATCAGCACACTGATTTTCTGGCCTGCATACAATATACTGCATCATTTTAACAAAATTCTGCATCAAGATTATGCTTACTGTTTGTATTAAAAAAAAATTGTTGATGCCCTAAAAAAGAAATATGGCAAATTGAGGATATTGTGCAATTTTACTTTGATTCATGCGTTTTTGTCTGTTTGTTTGTTTGCTTATTCGTTGGGTTTTTTTTCCTTAAAGCATGAATAATGATCTTCTTAATAGAACCTCAATAGAAATGCAAATCACGGAAATTATGCAAAAAATATTTCAAAGTTAAGTTGGTTTTTAATTGCTCGGGTTTTTTCTTTAGGGTGTCCCCCCCCCCCCCCCTTTTCTTTTTGCGCCCCCCTCCCCTCCCCTCTTCCAGCTTTCAATCTCCTCACGAAATGGGTTTAGTCCTCCAACGATGCCTGTCTCAGTATTCAAGCTGCATGGATCCAGGCAGAGAAGCCAGTGTGTGCATTTACATGGCATCAGCCTTCGCTGAGCCAACCTTGAGTCGTGTCAAATACACTAAGAGCCACGCAGCTATTATGTCCCTTTTTGTGCTTTTCTTGTCTGGGAGGCTAATAGGGTATCGGATGATTAGATGTGTGTTATGGCATCACAGGTTCCAGGCTTCTGCGACCTTGGATCTAGCCTCAGCTGTCCGTAATGAGCTGGATTTTGTCTGATAGTCGAAAAACAGGAGCATGTATACAGTCTTGCCAGAATAATGGCAGTGAAGAATCAAGGTTGCTTGATTATCTCAGAAGAAGAAAGGCATAAAGAAAGGAAAGCACATTGCTAGTTGAAGAGTGTTTGACATGTCTATTGTTTGACATGCCTAGTGTTAGGCATAGGTAAGTTAAACATTGTGGAATTCATCTGTCTCCAGAAGTTGAAGCGAGAATATACGTTTTTAAACAATCAATAAGAAGGATGGGTGTTCTCCCCCCTCACAAGACGCCATAATTATTGAACTTCAAACCCTTTATTTGATATGAACATCTCCTGCCAGCATGTAGCCAATCATAAGGTTCAGGGGAACAAAATTTAACAGAAAACTCATTTTCGCTCTGAGTATTATGTTAAGGCATACTGCATCCTTTTAACGACTTCTGGATCAAGATTACTGATAAGAATTAATACTAAGAATCATTGATGTCATGCCATCACTGACAGAAAGGCTAACTGACAAGATTGTAGAGAATTACTTGATGTGTTTTGGTTTTTTATATTTTTAATCTCATCTCATTACATAGGTAATCTACTTCACCTTCACCTATCCCTTAATCCCATGGACCATGAGGGGCACCAATGAAGATTTTGCAATCTCCCTAATGGGGCCTAAAAGGAACTGCAAATCACAGGAGATTATGAAAAAAATTATTTCAAAGCTGTTGTTTGTTTGATTTGTTGTTTTCCTTCAATTTGTTGTTTGCTTGGGTATTGTTTACGTTTTGTTTTGATTGTTTTTCGTTCAATCTCCTCACGAAATGGGTAAAGTCTTCCAACGATGTCTGTCTCAGTATCCAAGCTGCATGGATCCAGGCAGAGAAGCCAGTGTGTGCATTTACATGGCATCAGCCTTCGCTGATCCAACCTTGAGTCGTGTCTAACACACAAAGAGCCACGCAAGCTATTATGTCCCCTTTTTTGTGCTTTTCTTGTCTGGGAGGCTAATAGGGTATCGGATGATTAGACGTGTGTTCTGGCATGACGGAGGTTCTTCGGGTCCACACTTCTCTGACCTTGGATGTGGTGTCAGGTGTCTGGAACGAGCTGGGTATTGTCTGATGGATGAAGGGGACGTGTACACAGTCTCGCTGGAGTCTCGAGGTCAAGAAACAAGCTGGCTTCATCATCCCAGAGTTGATTTTGTTACAGAATATCCCTGTGGCATGCCTAGTGGAGTCTGACTAAGATATGTACATGTTGGTCATAGAAACAGCAGGCACACAAACACATCACACACACACACGCACGTACGCACGCATGCACGCACGCAGACACACATGCATACACACATACGCACACACACGCGCGCGCGCGCACAAGCAAACAAACAGACACTCACATAATTATCCCAGCAACTTTCCAGCACCACAAAAACTGTCTGAAGTCCCTACGCTTCTTAGAAAAGTCAATGCAAAAAGCACCTTTCAGACCGTATAATTATGTGATCTTGTTTCTTCCACAAGTCAACGGTTTCCCCCCTTTTTAAAGACCATACTTCAATACGTGCATACGCACACGCACACAGGTGCACGCAGGGACGGGATAGCCTGGTGGTTAGAGCGATGTATTCGTGATCTGCTGACCCGGGTTCGATTCTCGCTCAAGAGGATTTTTTCCTCTGGAGTTAACATCAGTGCTGACTCCACTCTCCCCAAAAGTCCTCCGGATGAGACTATAAACCGAGGTCCTGTGTGCAAATAAATAATAATAATAATAATATGTGGAATTTATATAGCGCTGAATCTTGTAAAAAACAAACAAATCGAAGCGCTTGCACTCAATCATTTACAGGCATGCAACTCTCCTTAAACATAATGAACAACAGATTTCAAATCCATGCGTGCGCACGTACGCACGCACGCACGCACGCACACGCACGCACGCACGCACGCACGCACGCACGCACCACACACACACACACACACACACACACACACACACACACACACACACACACACACGAACAACACTTAGAAGGTGAAATATGCTGTTGAAAATTAGGGACAGATATGTGGGGGGAAAGTCTCAGGTAGGAAATAAGTGTGTTTTGAGGCTGGATTTGAAGGTATCAAGTGAAGGCTTTTGGCGAAGTGAAAGAGGGAGGTCATTCCAGGTGGATGGACCAG
>CM054136.1:21805655-21808155 GCA_028751875.1 Rapana venosa | reverse complement strand
TGCATACACACGGAGACTGGCTGTATAAAAAAAAAAAAGCACATGAGTGCATATTCCATTATCCTCAAAAATAAAAAATTAAAAAAATTTTAAAAATGAAATAAATAAACACTTACGCAACTTTACTCCAACGTTATAGACAACAAAGTGTATCTAAAAAAGAGACACACAGACAGACAGACAGACGGACAGGAAAAAGAACGAACCCATTATCAAAGCACAAGCAGCAAACTCCAACAACAACACCACCACCACCACCACCACCACCACCACCACCACCAGCAGCAGCAACAACAGGTTTAATGGCCAACAAATCTAATTGCTCAGAAAATGTATCAGGGAGACTGTACTGGAACATGTTTTGGATGGCCGCCTGCCTGTTGTTGTGTTGTTCCATCCCCCTTCCCCTCAATCTCCCCCCTCCCTCCCCCCACTTCCTCAATCCTGTCTTCTTCCCTTCCTCCCGCCTCCCCTCACAGCCCCGTCTGTCTTCCTTCCTTCCTTTTTTTTTTAATCCTTCTGCTTCTCTCCCATCCCTCCCCCCAATACCTCACTCAATACTGCAGCAACTTTCACAGGTGTATTTTTAACGCGGAGGAAGGAGAGGATGGGCACAAGGTTGTCCAGTCTTGTACAGACTGAAGCACTGTGTGTGTGTTGTGTGTTGTGTATGTGTGAGTTGTGTGTTGTGTGTATGTGTGTGTTTTGTGTGTGTGTTGTAGTTGTTGTTGTTGTGTGTGTGTTGTGCATGTGCACACACGCACAAGTACATACACACACTAGCTGTGGTTTTGATAAATCTCATGTACCCTTTGGGGGTTTTCTTGAAATAAAAAATCCTGAATCTTGCCTATTTATTTATTTATTTATTCTTTTATATCGAGGATAATGGAATAAGCACTCATATGCTTTTTTACATCCAGTCCCCGTGTGTATGCGGTTTTGTACATTTTGTCATCTGTTTCCACCGGCACACAATGGCCTACTCTCTGAAAAGCGGAACAGGATTTAACGTGTGCGCAAGACGTTCTGCATGCGTTCGAACACGGGGCCTCGGTTTATAGTCTCATCCGAAGGACTTTGACATTCAGTTCGATTTTTTTGTCAAACTGGGAAGAAAGGGCGAGGCTGGGAATCGAACCCACAACCTCACAGTTTACTTGTTGGCAGGGGAACGTCTTAACCATCCTGCCACCTTCCTTCCTATATGCACATACACGCTATCAGTTGCACACACACACATACACTACACACACACTCACACGCACACACACATACACACACTCACACACATGCACGCACACAGACGCACACGCACAAAATGAAAGATGATTAGAAGACTAGAGAGAAACAGACTAAGAGACAGAAAGACAAAGACAGAAGAAAAAAGACAACTTCATTATCACTGCAGCAGCACCACCACCATCACCACCACCAAACTCTCAACAACAGCAGCAAAAACAGCAGCAACAACAGTAGCAGCAACAGCAGCAGCAGCAGAACAGCAGCAGCAGCAACAACAGAACAGCAGCAGCAGCAGCAACAACAGAACAGCAGCAGCAGCAACAACAACAGAACAGCAGCAACAACAGAACAGCAGCAGCAGCAGCAACAACAGAACAGCAGCAGCAACAACAGAACAGCAGCAGCAGCAACAACAGAGCAGCAACAGCAGCAGCAACAACAGAACACCACCAAACTCTCAACAACAGCAGCAACAGCAGCAGCAGCGCCAACAGGTTTACTAGCAAACAAATCTAATTGCTCAGAAAAGGCATCATCGGGGGCTGGTACTTGTTATAGTAGCTTCCTAGTCGTGTTCTTCCACCCTCACACACTCTCCCCTCCTCCTCCTACTCCTCCTCCTCTCCGACCTCCCTCCCACCCACCCCCACTCCTCACCCTCCTCCAGCACCATCTGCAATGTCCTTAAATGTAGTTATTGTCCCTAGCTGGTTTAATAAGACATCCCACTGCGCAAACGTAAACCCAGTCAAAATGTAACTTAGGAAATTGTTTGTAAACTGCTTAGCTTATTGGGGTTTTTGTTTATAATCACCACAACTGAAAAGACCGCATGAAGTAATAACGGCAAAGAATGACTATCATATAAAATGTAATACAAACTCAAATGGATTTTTAAAGATTTTTTTTATATTCTCTTATATAGAGGATAATGGAATAAGTACTTGACGACTTTGTTACATCCAGTCCCCATGTGTATGCGGTTTTGTGACTTTTGTGACCTGTTCCCACCGGCACACAATGGCCTACTCCTACGAAAAGCGGAACAGGATTTAACGTGAAGGCAAGATGTTCTGCGTGGGTTCGCACACGGGACCTCGGTTTATAGTCTCATCCAAAGGACTCCAGGGCAAAATATCCCCTTGAACGAGAATCGAACCCGGGTAGTCAGATTGCGAGCGCAATGTTCTAACCACTAGGCTACCCCGTCCCCTCAAATAACGAAATCAGCCGGGGTGTGTGTGTGTGTGTGTGT
>CM054136.1:21800655-21803155 GCA_028751875.1 Rapana venosa | reverse complement strand
AGGAAAAATCCTCCTGAACGAGAGTCGAACCCGGGGTCAGAGTCACGAGCGCAGTGCGCATCACTCTAACCACCAGGCTATCCCGTTCCCCCACTACCACCCTCCACAACAGCAATAAACAGCTCTGCATACCTCCACGTTCTCTACAACAACAACCACCATCATCACAACTATCACCACCACACCACCCACTTCACTCTCCCATCACATCAAAACACTATGCTACTCCACGTTCCTTACAATAACACCACACCACCATCACCACACCACCCACATCACTCCTCACACTACCACACCACACCACTTACATCCATCACTCCTATCCACACTCACCACACATCCATCAAACACCACCACAACTACCATCATCCACTACCACCACCATCCACACACCACCAACACACTCCACCACTCTCCACAACAACAACACAACCATCTAGTTACCACCACATCACTCACAATACACCACTACCACCATCACACCACACCACCATCACCACACTCACCATCACAATCACACCACACACCATCACCACCACCACCACCACACTACCACACCATCACACCACACACCATCACCACCACCACCACCACACTACCACCACCACACACCACCACCACTACCACATCACCACCACCACCACCAACCAACCATCACCACCATCACTCTCTAGCTAGCTAGTGTTTCCTTTTCAGCAAAAATGAGAAAGCTAACCCCCCCCCACCCACCCACCCACCCCCACCCCCCATCCCCGCCTTTTTTTTTTTTCTTGATGATGACCACGACGTATGTGAGTGAGTGACCAAGGCCATTTTCTCACCTAGCCGGAATGACGCACATGTGGGCCCTTCTCGCCTTTCCGTCCGTGGGTCGTTTTTCAGTGAGGAGGCTGGCAACCCTACCCAGACTATCACCGCCTGAACCTCCTAGGGCCAAAAAAGAGTATATAATTTTGGATCTGGGTTTTTTGGTCTTTTGGTCGTGATATACAGTTATGTTGAGTCTTGGTTTGTCTCCTTCTTGTTGTTGGTGTTGTTGTACTGCTTTTAGTGCTCAACTTCTTCATTTTCAACTTGGATATTAGCTAAAGCGTGGGTTTGTTGTTGTTGTTGTTTTGTTGGTGTTTTTTGTTGTTGTTGTTGTTGTACTGCTTTTAGTGCTCAACTTCTTCATTTTCGACTTTGATATTAACTAAACGTAGGTTCTTGTTGTTTTTTGTTTGTGTTTTTTTTGTTTTGTTGTTGTTGTTGTGGGGTTTCTTCTTCTTCTTCTTCTCCCCTTCTTCTTCTTCTTCTTCTTCGCATTCTTCTTGCATTCTTCTTCCATTCTTCTTCTTCGTATTCTTCTCCTCCTTCTTCTTCTTCTTCTTCCATTCTTCGCATTCCTTCTTCTTCGCATTCTTCTTTGCATTCTTCTTCGCAATTCTTCGTATTCTTCTTCTTCTTCACATTCTTCCTCCTCTCCTTTTACATTCTTCCTTCTCTCCTCCTTTTCACTTTCTTCTTTGCAGTTCTTCTTCTTAACAATTCTTCTTTGCTGTTGTTTATTTTATTTGTCGTGCATTCCCCTGCTGAAGTATCCCGGGGGTCACCCAGAATAGACACACTATCGCACCTGGGAATCACTGTGAGACCAAAAAAATTTTATACACACGGGATGAGAAGTTTGTGTGTGTAGATGTGCTCCTCCATTACCCTGCTATAATAATAAGAAATAAATAATAATAATAATAATAATAATAATACATGGAATTTATACAGCGCCATAGAGGCAGCCGTACTCCAGTTTCAGTGGATTATTGAAATGTTCTATTGCGTCTTCTTTCAAGGAAGATGCCAGTTGTTACGCTATAGGCTTGTCCAAGGATGAAGGCAATCTCTGAAAAATAGCATTATAAAGCATAACAACAACATTTTGAGGAAGACCTTAGCACTTGGCTTACATCAATATCCGACAGAGGTCTGGGGGTTGTTTGGGGGGAAGGGGGGTTGGGGTTCTAAGATTATTTCGCATGAGACTGTAAACCGATAGATCTAAATTGCAAACGCACTTAATATATATAATACCTTGCCCACACTGACGGGAAAACCTCACCCATACTTTATGGAAGAGTAATAATAATGATAATAATGTATGGAATTTATATAGCGCTGAATCTTGTAAAGCAACAAATCAAAGCGCTCAGATTTTTCATACCTTGAAGTCATGGCAATTTACTCTCCGTGAAATTCGGGCTGCTCTCCCCGGGAAGAGCGGAGAACGCGTCGCCACTTAGCGCTGCGCCAACCTTTCACTCACTTTTTTTTTTTTTTTTTTTCTGCAGCTGTATTTGTTTCCCTATCAGAGTGGCTTTTTTCTAAGAATTTTGCCAGGGACAACTTCTTGTTGCCGGGGCTTTTTACGTGCGCTAATATAATTACGTGTAACACACGGACCTTCGGTTTATCGTCTCATCGACAAGACTTGCCCAAGACCACCACTCATGGTCTAATAGGCGGT
>CM054136.1:21770655-21793155 GCA_028751875.1 Rapana venosa | reverse complement strand
TTAGGTGCACGTGCAACGAACGCCTGGCTGCCTTGTCTTGTCTTGTCTTGTCTTGTCCTGTCTTGTCTTGTCCTGTCTTGTCTTGTCTTGTCTTGCCTTGTCTTGACTGTCTGGTCCCCGCCCCTTGTTCCTTGTATTGGTGATAGTGCCTGATATGTCTGGTCGTTTTGTCCGTGTGTGTGTGTGTGTGTGTGTTGTGTGTGTTTTGGGGTAGAGAGGCAGCACTGCTGTATCCTCCCCTCCGCTCCCCCCCCCCCCCCCCCCCCCCCCTCTCCCGCCCCCACCTTACAAGCCTGTCCTGTGAATATCTTTTTCCACCTTTTTTTCTGGGGGGGGTTTCTAATTTTTTTTGTATTTGTGTGTGTCTGTATCGGTGTTTCTGTTTTTATGTCTTGCTGTAGGTCTCTGTCTGTCGGTTTGTCTGTCTGTCTGTCTGTGTCTCTGTCTCTGTCTATCTGTCTGTGTCTGTGTCTCTGTCTGTCTGTCTCTGTCTCTTTCTGTCTCTCTCTCATTTGATTTGATTTGATTTGATTTGATCTCTCTTGCTCTTTCTGTGGTCTCTCTCTATCTCTCTTCTCTGTGTCTGCCTTTGTCTGTCTGTCTGTCTGCCTGTCAGTGTCTGTCTTTGTCTGTCTGTCTGTCTGTCTGTCTGTCTCTTTCTCTCTCTCTCTCTCTCTCTCTCTCTCTCTCTCTCTCTCTCTCTCTCTCTCTCTCTCTCTCTCTCTCTCTCTCCCTCTTTCTCTATTTTCTCTCCCTCCTCCTCCTCCTTCTCCTCCTCCTCCTCCTTCTCCTCCTCCTTCTTCTTCTTCTTCTTTTTCCCTGTTGACCAGAACAGACAGCGTCCTTCTCTTATTGCTTGCGTACGGTGGTTGTGTGACTGACCAGAGTGGTCAAGCAGCAGCAGCAGCAGTCAAGTGTGTACAGAGAGTGACCGGGGACTAAGTTAGTGACCGTGTGTAGACATTTTGACTCCCTGGGTCATTAATTAGCTCTATTGGAAAAGACACGAGTTGTATCAGATTGCACCTGACTGACTCTTTTGATTGACATTTTTTTTGTGTGTGCGGGTGAAATCTGATTTTTTTAAAAAATTGGGTGGGGGTGATGGAAGAGAGAGAGAAAGAGGATAATAGTGGTGGTGATAAGGGTGGGGTTGGGTGGTGGGAGAGAGAGGATGTGGTGGTGGTGGTGGTGGTGGTGGGGTTGGGTGTGGGAGAGAGAGGATGGTGGTGGTGGTGGTGGTAAGGGTGGTGGGAGAGAGAGGATGGTGGTGGTGGTGGTGGTGGGGTGGGGTTGGGTGGTGGAGAGAGAGGATGGTGGTGGTGGTGGTGGTGGTGGTGGTGGTTGTGGGGTGGTGGTGGTGGTGGTGGTGTGGGGAGAGAGAGGATAGTGGTGGTGGTGTGTAAGAGAGAGGATGGTGGTGGTGGGGGGAGGGGGTGAAGGGAGCGGCGGTGGTGGTGGTGTGTGTGTTTGTGTGTGTAGGTGTGTGTGTGTGCGCGCGCGCGCTCGTGTGTGTGTGTGTGTGTGTGTGTGTGTGTGTGTGTAGGCGCGCGCGCGGTGCGCGCTTACGCGCATGCAAACACATACGTGAGCGCCCTCGCGCACATACATTCATATAAAATTATTCTATCTCGACGCATGTGTGCACGTAAGTACCAGCATACACGTATATTGGCATCCCACCGCCCACCCGCACACACACACACACACACACACACACACACACACACACTCAGAATCATATGTATTCTATCTCCTTTGCATGCTGTTGACGACGTGACTACACTCGCATACTATACTGGTCAATGTCCCACAGGCTGCATGCTGCACGCACGTGCTACAAGTACGATTTTATTTTGATAGCCCTTGTCCCTGAAGAAATACAGTGTCTGTCTGTCTCTCTGCCTGTCTGCTTGTCTGTCTGCCTGTCTGTCTGCCTGTCTGTCTGTCTGTCGCTTGTTTTCTTATACAACAGATGGGAGATAAGAAGAACTGCTAGACTAAGCCCCCCCTACCCCCCCTACCTCATCTTCCCTCCACCCGCCACCCAGCAGCACTTCTCCATGTCTGCTCACCCCCCACCCTCCCTCACCCCACCCACCACCCCCCACTACCACCACCATCCCATCCTCCCTCACCCCCCCCCACCCACTACCACCACCATCTCATCCTCCCTCACCCCCCACCACCACCCCTTACCACCACCATCCCATCCTCCCTCACCCCCACCCTACCCCCACTACCACCACCATCCCATCCTCCCTCACCCCCCACCACCACCCCTTACCACCACCATCCCATCCTCCCTCACCCCCCCCCCCCACTACCACCACCATCCCATTCTCCCTCACCCCCACCCCAACCCACCCTACCCCCCTCCACCCAAGCGCTTCTTCATCTCTGGTCACATACCCCCCCCCCCCCCCCCCAAACACAAACCCTCCTCGCCTCCCTCAACACCACCACCACCACCACCACCACCACCACCACCACAACTACAACCACCACCACCACTTAGCACCCCTTGCCACCACCACCCCACCACCCCACCTCCAACCACCTACCCCCCCCCCCCCCCCCCCCACACCACCACAACCACCTTCACCACCACTACCACCTTCACCACCGTCTCTACCACCACTACCTAACCCTCACCCCCTTCCTCTTGGTTTCTGTCTGTGTTCCTCAGGGAGGGAGGAGGGAGGAAGGGTGTTTTGGATATGGATCGGTGGTCTAGAGGTAACGCGCCTGTCTAGAAAGCGAAAAGTCCGGGTCTGAAGTGTGCGGCGGTTCGTACCCCGTTTGGACCGGAAATTTTTCCCCCATCCATTAGACCATGAGTGGTGGTCTGGGCGCTAGTCTTTCGGATGAGACGATAAACCGAGGTCCCGTGTGTTACACGTAATTATTTAGCGCACGTAAAAAACCCACGGCAACAAGAGAGTTGTCCCTGGCAAAATTCTTAGAAAAAAGCCACTCTGATAGGGAAACAAATACAGCTGCAGAAAAAAAAAAAAAAAAAAAAAAAAAAAGGGTGAAAGGGTGGCGCAGCGCTAAGTGGCGACGCGTTCTCCCGCTCTCCCCGGGGAGAGCAGCCCGAATTCAAATCTGAGCGCTTTGATTTGTTGCTTTACAAGATTCAGCGCTATATAAATTCCATACATTATTATTATTTTGTCTTATCGTGACTGTTGACTAAGGGGAATCGTCAGCCAGTGATCAGCTGTTGACAGTGATCTGTACTGAAGGCCGGGGGGGAAAGGGGGGGGGGGGGGGGGGGGGGGGGGGGGGGGGGAGGGAGGTGGAGGGAGGGAGGGAGGAGGGGGAGGAGGGGGAGGGGGGGAGGGGGAAGGGGAGGTGGATGGGAGCGGGGGGGGGGGGGGGGGGGGGGGGGGGAAGGAGCAGGAGTATTGATCCTGCCTGGATATGGTTTGTTGTCTCTAGAATGGTTTGCGGTGGTTTGGTTTGGGTGGGTGGTTTGGTTTGGTGGGAGGGTGGTTTAGTTTGGGTGGGAGGGTGGGTTGGGTTGGTGGTTTATGTTGATTGGTTGGTTGGTTGGTTGGTTGAGTGGTTTGGTTTGGGTGGGGTGGTAGTTTGGTTTGATTGGTGGTGGTTGGGTGGTTGGTTGGGTGGGTGGTTTGGTTTGGGTGGGAGGTGGCGGTGAGGTTTGGTTAGGTGGTGAGTTTGGTTGGGTGGTGGGTGGGTGGGTGGTTGTTTGGTTGGTTTGGTTTGTTGTTTGGGTGGGTGGGTGGGTGGTTTGGTGTGGGTGGGAGTTTGGTTGGTTGGATGGGTGGGTGGTTTGAGTTGTTTGTGGGGGTTGGTTGGAAGGGTGGGTTGGAGGGTGAATGCATTGGTTGGGTAGGTAGGTTTGTGTGTGTGTGTGGGCGAGAGAGTGGGTACGTGGGTGTATTGGGTGGGTGGGTGGATGGTCATTTGGTTGGGTTGGTTGCGTGCGCGCATGCAGCAAGGGCGAATCCGATACCCTCGACGGCAGCATTCTTATCTAAGGGAAAGAAGCCGTATAAGCAGAAAGACGAGCCGACACAATAGTGATTGTCTCCCATCCTTTAACCTTATCCGATAGGCCGGTGCAAGTTTGTGTGTGTGTGTGTGTGTGTGTGTGTGTGTGTGTGTGGTGTGTGTGTGTGTGTGTGTGTGTGTGTGTGTGTGTGTGTGTGTGTGTGTGTGTGTGTGTGTGTTGGTGGTGGTGGTGGTGTAGTGGTGGTGGTGGGGTTTCTTTTATATCGAGGATATTGGAATACGCACTTATGTGCTTTTTTACATCCATTCCCCGTGTGTATGCGGTTTTGTCAATTCTGTCATCTGTTCCCACCGACACACAATGGCCTACTTTACGAAAAGCGGAACAGGATTTAACGTGTGCGCAAGATGTTCTGCGTGCGTTCGCACACGGGGCCTTGGTTTATAGTCTCATCCGAAGGACTTTTGGGGAGAGTGGAGTCTGCACTGATGTTAACTCCAGGGGAAAATATCTCCTGTTTTGTGTGTGTGTGTGTGTGTGTGTGTGTGTGTGTGTTTATGTGGCTTATAGCTGGTTCTAAGCACGTATTGGGGACGTGATAGCTCAGTGGTCAGAACACTCGCTTTCCCCCAGCCAAGTTAAGCAGCACCAAGCGTGGTTACCAGTTGGATGGGTGACCGTTTGCGCGCCTTGGCTTCAGTACAGTCCTCCAGTTCACCCAGCTGTAAATGGGTACCTACCTCTTTAGGGTCAGGGAAGGTAAAGCAGCGAGGGAGAGGAGATGGGCGCCGCCCTCAATATGCTGGCCCTAGAGAAGTGAGGTCTCTGACACCTCACTCCCTTACGAAACTAAAAAAAAAATGTGACTTGCAATAATTATGATTATAAACACATCCCTCTCTCTCTCTCTCTCTCTCTCTCTCTCTCTCTCTCTCTCTCTCTCTCTCTCTCTCTCTCTCTCTCTCTCTCTCTCTGTATGATGTATGTATACATGTATGCATGTATGAATGTATGTATGTATGTATATATGCCTGTATGAATGTATGTATGTATGTATGTATGTATTATGTATGTATGTTGCTTGGATTTTACATCTGTTCTCTCAAAGCGACATTAGACGAGAATATATTATGCATGTGTGTGTCAGTGTGTGTCTGTGTGTGTGTTTCTGTGCGTGTGTGTGTTTGTGTGTGTGTGTGTGTGTGTGTCTGTGTGTCTGTGTGTGTGTATGCGTGTGTGTGTGTGCGCGCGCGCGCGCGTGTGCGTGCGTGCCTGTGTGTGTCTCTGTGTGTCTGCGTGCGTGTGTGTCTGCGTGTGTTTGTCTGTGTCTGTGTGTCTGTGTGTGTGCGCGCGCGCGCGCCTATCAGACTGCAGGACGCCACGTGTCTCTGACCATGTCTATGCCTGCGGGGCGTGCCTGAGCAAAGATCTGCCGCACAGGCAGGAGCAGGAAATCATTCTTTCTCACGAATTCAAACTCCTACAACACGCACTTTTGCCCATTCCTGCACCCACTTGCACACATGCACTGATATGCGTGGGAGCAAGTTACGATCGTTGTAACTGCCTCACACACACACACACACGAGACAGACCCTATGGCTTAGCGATCGACATGCAAAGGGTGGGTGGGTTTTTTTTACCCCATGGGGGGAAGGCATAATAAAAATTTAAAAAATACGCAAGGTGGCCCAAGAAAGCGAAGACAAGCAAGGTAGAGCACTCGTCCCGTAAAAAGACCGTAAAGTCAAAGGTCGTTGTCTCCCTTGACACGTTCGTTACGTTCCCGGGGTCGTTCCCAGGAGTTGGGCTGAATGCTGGGTTTGCAGGACAGATCTTGTTACAGTGGGAGGGTGGTGGGCGTGTGGGTTTTTAGGAATGTGCATGCACTTGCTTTTTTTTTTACAATTTCTCGATACTTTCAGGTCGTGTGTGTGTGTGTGTGTGTGTGTGTGCGCACGTATATACTTATGCAGATATGCTCCCGAAGTATGTTTAACTGAAGAACTCTTAAGCGCCGCGGGTGCACTCATGCACGCATGCATGTATGCATGCACACACGCATGCGCACACAGACACTCACACACGCAAGTAAGTACGACGCACACATGCACGTTCTCTCTGTCCCTACCCCTCCCCCCCCCCCTCTCTCTCTCTCTCTCTCTCTCTCTATGGGGACTGGATGTAAAAAAACAAAGAGCTTATTCCATTATCCTCGATATAAAATAAAAATCTCTCTCTCTCTCTCTCCTCTCTCTCTCTCTCTCCACACACACACACACAACACACACACACACACAACAGCGAACTGAACGCATGTATGCTTGCGCGCAGGCAAAACAAATGCACGTAACAAGCTTCCATGCGTATGCATGAATGTACTCATAGCATACACTATGCAAAGACATGCACACAGCTCGCGTGCGCTCTTATCTCATGCGCCAGCAAGGTCAGCACATTATGCGGTCAAGCAAGACCTCTACCACCCCCCCACCCCCCCCCCCCCCCCCCCCCTATTCTCAGCCATTCCACCACCACCACACCCACAACTATTGTTCTCCATTACCCTCCTACCACCACCACCCCCCACACACACACACACACACCACACACACACTCACACACCCACACACACACATACAACACACACACACACACACACACACTCCCATCTTCTTTTCTCATGATTTCCCTACAGCCTGTGACTGTGGGATAATCAACGTGTACAATTGCCATACAAGTGTGTGTGCTGCTTGCTGTTGACACCACATCTGTCAGTCACAGTACAGGGAGTTGTAAGGAATACTGGTCGCAGTGGAATCGTTGCATGCCAGGTTCATGATTAATTCACGGTAGTAAAGAACCCTTAAATCTGGGTTTTAAGGGGAGGCTTAGCTTGAGATTAAGTTTGCTGGGTGTTGTGGGGTTTGGTGTTTTTTTAAGTTGGTGTTTGTCTTGTTGTTGTAAATGAACTGTATGAGGGGAGGAGGGACAAGTCAAGTCAAGTCAAGTCAAGTCAAAAACACTTTAATCATCCCATGAAGGGCAATTACAATACTGACAGGCAGATTGATACTCATCAAATATATCAAAGACACAAAAGCTATATTTCATATTGGTTTTCAAATAAAATGTCACCACACACACACACACACCACACACACGCGCGCATGCGCACAAACATCAATTGTGAACACAATTTTAAACCCATTGACTAGAAGACATAAAAACTTATTTTTACGGGTATAGGTGGGTTTTGAGGTAATGACATTATATAATTGTATTGGGCCCCGCGGGGTAGCCTAGTGGTTAGAGCGTTGCGCTCGTGATCTGACGGCCCGGGTTCGAGCCACCACAGATGCACTCGTTCAAGGAAATTTTTCCCCTAGAGTTACCATCAGTACCGCGACTCCACTTCACACACCCCCACCCCCACCCCCACCTTGAAAGTGGTTTGGATGAGACTATAAACCGAGGTCCCGTGTGTGAACGCACGTACAATATCTTGGACACAAGTTAAAACCCGTCCCACCTTTTGGAAGAGTAGACCATAGCGTTCCGCGGCTTAGCAAGGCTTTGGGAGTCAGCTTAAACAGGTACTTCGTCTTACTCATCACACCTTGGAATTTCTGCGAGACTTGTAAGTACACGCAGGCTTGAAAAATAAAAAAAGTGTGTCAGTAGGGCTGTTTTCAAGCACCTCGCCATAATTATAGGCAGCCATACACCGACTTCGGAGAACCTCTTCATCCTCGAATGGAGGAGAGCCCAGGTTGTTATCTATCATATTTATGCTAACAGTTGTGTCCTGGATGAAAACAAAACAAAATATCTCAACATGATAGAACATGTCAAAGCTTCACAACATTCTAATGTCCCCAAAAGTCCTTCGGATGAGACTATAAACCGAGGCCCCGTGTGCGAACGCACGCAGAACATCTTGCGCTAAGTCCTGTTCCGCTTTTCGTAAGAGTAGGCCATTGTGTCCCGGTGGGAACGGATGACAGAATTCACAAAACCGCATATACACGAGGACTGGATGTGAAAAAAAAAAAAAAAGCACATAAGTGCTTATTCTATTATCCTCGATATAAACGAATAAAAGAAAATATAAAATAAAATAAATAAAATAAAATGTAAGGCCTTGGCAATTTTTGCTTGCAGCAATACGTGACAGAGACAAAGCTTGAGACCTCCGCCATTGCGTGGTTGTCCCCACTAAGACATTACACACGGTTACCTGGCCTGATCGATATGTGACCTGATTTTATAGCAGCCATGATTAGGCCTGCACCCGATCCTCTCTCCCTGCCCCAATCCCCCACCCCACCCCACCCCCACCCCTTCCTCAAACTTGCATGCTCTATGTGTGTGTCTGTATCTGTGTTTGTTTGTCTGTCTTCAGAATCTGTCTCTGTCTGCCTTCTCGTTGTCAACCTGCCTCTTTCCCTGTGTGTGTGTGTGTGTGTGTGTCTCTCTCTCTCTCTCTCTCTCTCACACACACACACACACACACACATTACCTAATTTCACGTGCTGTTGTTCCCATAGAAACAATAATTATATCCACCAAAACTATTATCATCAATCTTTTTTTAAACTCTTAATTAAAAAAAAACAAATCGATTTAGAATCCAATTTTTTCACACACAAAAAGTGAAACTGGCATCTTTAAATTTACATTATGAAAATTCTTCACATAATTATGCACATAATAATTTTTTTTACCATGAAAACTAAAAGTCCAATAATTGAGGCCCAAAATGACACCTGTGCCCCACTTTCCGAGGGCTAACTAGAGCAGCCTCTGGAAATAGGCGGTCACTGCAATCAGTGGCTTCAGTTGAGGCCAGGTCCTTAGGGGTGTGTCAGATGTCTTATCACCACCCGGGGTGTTCAACTGTGTACAGGAGGCTGATTACAAAATATTTTTTAAAAAGAGAGAGAGAAAGGGGGCGGGATTGCGGGGTGGGGGTGGGGGGGGGGGCGGGGTTGGGATGGTGGGGGGGGGGGGTCAATTTTGTAGTGAGGGGAAGGGTGAGAAAGGTGGTCATGGGGAGAACAGTGTTAAGTGGATGGTGGTTGTGATGATGATGATGATGGTGGTGGTGGTGGTGGTGGTGGTGGTGATTGATTGATGATGATGATGATGGATGATGATGATGATGATGATGATGATATGATGATTGATGATGGTTGATGATGGTCGATGATGGTCGATGATGGTCAATGATGGTCGATGATGACGACGACGACGACGATGATGATGGTGGTGGTGGTGGTGGTGACGACGATGGATGATGGATGATGGTGGTGATGATGGATGATGGATGATGACGACGACGACGACGACGACGATGATGATGATGATTGATGATTGATTGATGATGATGATGATGATGATTGATGATGATTGATCATGATGATGATTTTTAGGTCCAGGACAGAGACAGAGACAGGGGGTGTAAAGGAAGTGGGGAGAAGGGCAGACAGGCAGGCAGACAGACATGAGAGAGAGAGAGAGAGAGAGAGAGAAGAGAGAGAGAGAGAGAGAGAGAGAGAGAGATGGGGGGGGGCGTTTGTGGTAGCCCGATAGAAATCAGTTGAGATTTTAACTTGTTTATGCTACGCTCCACTCCACTCCACTACACTCCACTCCACTCCACTACGCTACATTACATCAATTTGCACAACACTGCTCTGCATGAAATTTAATAGGCACAAAGAGAATGTGTGTGTAAGTTCGTGCGTGCATGTGTGTGTTCGTGCATGTGTGTGTGTGTTCGTGCGTGCAGTGTGTGTGTGTGTGTGTCTGTATGTGTGTGTGCATGCATGCATACGTGCATACACGCCCGTGCGTGTAGATGTAGCCACACACTTACATGTACGTACGAGGGTGCACGCTGCGCCTACTTCAATGCGTTTGTTATACACATACGTATAATTATGTACATAAGCATAAACCGTTAACCTTCTTGCCTATCGTGTGTATGTATAACTAACTACTCTGTGTGTTGGGGGGTGGGGGCGATGGGGAAGGGAAGGGGGTGTAGAGGAAGGCTTCGGAAAACAGCAGCTATCAATTTCCCCGCTGTAAAATACAAAGGAGAAATGGGCGTATTCGGCTCAGCAGTAACTGAAGGTCTGTATTGTTTGAGGCGACGATGGGTCATTAATCAGTCAAGTACTTTATTATCAGTTTGTTTTCAAGTATTTCTTCTTCTTCTGCTGCTTCTTTCTTCTTCTTCTTCTTCTTTTTCTTTTTCTGCTGCTTTCTTCTTCTTCTTCTTCTTCTTCTTCTTCTTCTTCTTCTTCTTCTTCTTCTTCTTCTTCTTCTTCTTCTTTTTCTTCCTCTCAATTCTTCTTCTTCTTCTTTGCATTCTTCTTCTTCTTCTTTGCATTCCTCTTCTTCTTCTTTGCATTTTTCTTCTTTGCATTCCTCTTCTTCTTCCTTGCATTCTTCTTTGCATTCTTCTTTACATTCCTCTTCTTCTTCTTCTTTGCATTCTTCTTTGCATTCCTCTTCTCTTTCTTCTTCTTCTTCTTCTTCTTTTTCTTCTTCTTCTTCTTCTTCTTCTTCTTCTTCTTCTTGCTTCTTCCTCTTCATTCTCTTGGCGATTTTACGAACCGTTGGGGCACTGTGCTTCATTTGCTAAGGTAGGTATTTGGGGTATTTTAAGTGTACCGGCTACTACTTTAACTAGCTTAACTCAGTCTGTCTGTCTCTGTCTCTGTCTGTCTGTCTATCTCTCTCTCTCTCTCTCTCTCTCTCTCTCTCTTTTTTTCTCTGTCTCTTCTCTCTCTGACTCTCTCTCTTTCTCTCTGTCTCTGTCTGTCTGTTTGTCTGACAAGTTCAGATTCAGATTCAGAATATTTTATTGCCATTTTAAGTCATGTAGATTTATTTGACACAACAAAAACTGTTTGTCTGTCTGTCTGTCTGTCGCTCTCTCTCTCTCTCTCTCTCTCTCTCTCTCCTCTCTCTCCTCTCTCTCTCTCTCTCTCTTCTCTCTCTCTCTCTCTCTCTCTTCTTCCACCCACATACTTACGCTTACATACCTATGATATCGTCGCTTACATATTATATATATATATGTGTTAATTGCTCAATACCCACTAAGCTTGTACATTAAAAAAAAAACCAACCAAAAAACCACCCTATGCCCTCCATTCTTTGGAGGAACACTTTTGTAATGCAGTTTAAGCATGACACAAAAGAGCCATTTTCTCTTTAACTCTATCTACTTCTAAGTGCATCGTCTTAAGCAGATTTTCAAGAGTTCAATTACTCTTCCCGTCAGTATACATCATCAGTCTCACTTAGCTTTGAAATCTACAGCTGAGAGGTAAAAGCCTAAGCAGTTGTTTTATTTGGGGTTGTTTGAGCTAACAAGCGTGCAAAAGAGTGTGGAGTTGTTTTGTTTTTGTTTTTGCAGGAGTAGGAATCTTAAGATCTTAAGAAAAGGAAATGAGAATAAAAGAAGGGGGGGGTGATGTGTGGTGGTGGTGTGTTGTGGTGTGAGGTGTGTGTGTGTGTGTGTGTGTGTGTGAGTTGTTTATTTCTGTACTTAAATTAACCTTGGACTGTCTTGCATTCTAATTTTCGGGAAAGTCAAAACCTGAAACTACTCATGTTTTTTAACACCTTTTCTCTGCCCCTTTTTTCGTTGTTTATTTGATTTTTGTTTGTTGTCTGTTGTTTGTTTAAATGTTTATCTGTTTGTCTTTTTTATGCTTTCTTCTTTCATTAGATTAAAATTTTCCATTTCATTTCCACCCTTTCCACTTCATTTAACTGTGTCTTCGACAAGAAATTTGTCAGCTTTTCCGAATCTCCTTGGATATCTTTTTTCTAGTTTGTTTCTTTATTTCGTTAGCTTCGTTTCTTGTTTGGTTGTTTGTTATTGTGCAATACTCTGACCATCAGGCTATCCCGCCCCCAGATGATTCGTTTGCAACAGTATCAACATTTTTACTCTTCAGAAGGAGTATCTTTCTTTTAGATTTAAAATAAAAGCACATGTCAGTTTGTTACAACTACATGCTATGTGTGTTTGTAACATGCCTTCCGAAAAATGTATGTATGGTATGTACACTTGCTGAACACATAATCAGCTTTACGTACAGAAAACGACCTGGCAATAATGAGACAGACAGACAGACAGACATACAGACAGAGTATTGTTAAGTGGTACTTACAATTTTGAGAGCAGTACATGGAACTGGTGATTGCAGAAAAATGTATGCTACTTTTTAACGAGGGTTTTAGATGCATTCTTTCTTTCTCTCGTTTGTTTCTGGTTTTGGTTTTGGTTTTTGTCTCTTCCGTTCTTTTTTTCCATCTAACTCTCTTTTAATCAGTCTTTCCTTCCTTCCTATCTTTCTTTCTTTCTCTTTCTATCTTTCTTTTCTATACTTTCTTTATTCCCTCCCTTCTTACTTTACACGCTTATTTCCTTGGTTTCATTTGTCTGAGAAAAACACAAACTAAAACAGAAAAATCTTAGTATAATCCTAAAAGCGTGCATCTCTGACGCGTGTTCTCTTTGTGGAACCCTGTAAGTGAATCCCTGTTTAGAAACAAAGGAGCAGGCTTTGTTGATGAAGGAACAAAGTTACACTTGCATCCACTCTGAATGATGCCAGCAGGATGCCGATGTCTTTCTGGGCCTGTGGGGAAAAATTATAAACTGTGTCCATTGGCAGAGTGACAGAGACAGATGAGCTTCTAATTATAGCTGGCTGTGTGTCTGTCTTCTCTGCCTGCTGCCTGCCTTCACCTCTTCTCTGTTGTGTAATCTGTTGACTTGACTGGAAAGAGCTCTGTTCTGGAATGATGTTTGTGGTTTATCTGAATTGATATGCTTGTCGCGAGATAGGGGTGGAAATGGGAAGGAAGTGAGTGGGAGGAGAAGATGGGTGTGTGTGTGTGTGTGTGTGTGTGTGTGTGTGTGTGTGTGTGTGTGTGTGTGTGTGTGTGTGTGTGTGTGTGTGTGAGTTTGCGTGCGTGTGTGTGTGTGTGTGTGTGCGCGTGCGTGTGTGTGTGTGTGTGTGTGTGTGTGTGTGTGTGTGTGTGTGTGTGTGTGTGTGTGTGTGTGTGTGTGTGTGTGTGTGTGTGTGTGTGTGTGTGTGTGTGTGTGGTGTGTGTATGTCAAGTCAAGTTTTATTTTCAGATGGTTCACGTACGTGTGTGTGTTGTGTGTGTGTGTGTGTGTGTGTGTGTGTGTGTGTGTGTGTGTGTGTGTGTGTGTGTGTGTGTGTGTGTGTTGTGTGTGTGTGTGTGTGTGTGTGTGTGTGTGTGCGCGCGTTCGTGCGTGCGTGCGCGCGCGCAAAGACACCAAAGACAATGTACAAGTTATTCTTTTTTTTAGTTTTGGGCCTTGGCTACATGGTTCGCCAATAGTGAGATTTCAGCGTATACAACCGTTTGCCCACCATAAAGGTAGTCACATTCCGACATCAGAGATGATATCTAAACATGCAAGTAGTTAGACTGCATGCGTTTTTAATAATAGTCTCCTCTTCTGAAAGGCACAGCTGATATTATCGTAAGCATCAGATGTTCTGTAGGCGAGCTTGCATGCATGGCACCTCAGTCTTTAGCCTCATCTGAAGGACTTTCATGGTTTGTGGAGTCAGCACTGATCTTAAACTCCAGGGTAAATATCGACGGTGGCTTGAATCGAATCCACACCGTCAGATCGCAAGCTCAATGCTCAGTCCACTAGGTACCTTTCCCTCAACAGGTCTTTTATGTAAACATCTAAGTGATAGCATATGGCTGTGTGTGTGTGTGTGTGTGTGTGTGTGTGTGTGTGTGTGTGTGTGTGTGTGTGTGTGTGTGTGTGTGTGTGTGTGTGTGTGTGTGTGTGTGTGTGTGTGTGTGTGTGTGTGTGTTGTGTGTGTGTGTGTGTGTGAGATGTGAATGTAGAGAGGAGAGAGATGAGAGAGGAGAGAGAGAGAGAGAGAGAGAAGAAGAGAACGTAGAGATGTTATTCGATGAAGGTAGTGGAAATGTTCTGGAATGTAGACCTAGTAGAATGGGAGTTGTTGCTAGACGGTTACGTAGTGTAGATAGGGAGCCTGTCAGTGAAAATTGTTAGCTGTACATATCTTATACTGAGAGGAGAATGGTCTGATACATTAGGTTGACGTGTGATATAGGGACTTGTACTAAGTATAGCTGAACATATCAAGGAGAGAAATGTGATGCATTTAGGTTTGTGTGTGATTTGAACTTGTGCTTATGCTTGGCGATTGGTCAGGGTGGTTTGTGTGTGTGTTTTTGTGTGTGTGTGTTTGTGTGTGTGGTGCGTGCGTGCGTGCGTGCGTGCGTGCGTGCGTGCGTGCGTGTGTGTGTGCAAAGACACCAAAGACAGCCTTCAACACGTCATTCTTTTGTTTTGTTCCTAAGATAATGTTCCAAGGTTCACCAATGGTGAGATTTCAGCATTTGCAACCACTTTCCTACCATAAAGGTAGCCGCATTCCGACCTCCATGATAATATCTAAACATGAAAGTAGTGTGCATGTGCTGTTAATAGTCTACTCCGCTGAAAGGCAGAGTTGATGTTATTGTATACTCCAGATGTTCTGCAAACGATCTTGCATGCATGGGACCTCAGTTCATACTCTCAGCTGAAGGACTTTCGGAGGAAGTGGAGTCAGTACTGATGGCAACACTAGGGGAAAAAGTCAGTGGTGGCTTGAATCCACACCATCAGAGCACAAGCGCAGTGCTCTAACCACTAAGCTATCTCACCCCCAGAAGGCCTTTTAATGTAAACAGCTAACTGACAGCATACTGTCTGTGTGTGTAATTGAATGTAGGCTGTGTGGTGATGGGTGTGTTGTAATATAGCAGCCGTCACTATGAATGTAGACTGTGTGGTAATGGGTGTGTTGTAATATAGCCATAGCTGTCACTATGAATGTAGACTGTGTGGTAATGGGTGTGTTGTAATATAGCCGTCACTATGAATGTAGACTGTGTGGTAATGGATGTGTTGTAATATAGCAGCTGTCACTATGAATGCAGACTGTGTGGTAATGGATGTGTTGTAATATAGCCGTCACTATGACTGTAGACTGTGTGGTAATGGGTGTGTTGTAATATAGCTGCCACTATGAATGTAGACTGTGTGGTAATGGATGTGTTGTAATATAGCCGTCACTATGACTGTAGACTGTGTGGTAATGGGTGTGATGTAATATAGCCGTCACTATGAATGTAGACTGTGTGGTAATGGGTGTGTTGTAATATAGCCGTCACTATGAATGTAGACTGTGTAGTAATGTGTGTGTTGTAATATAACCGTCACTATGAATGTAGACTGTGTGGTAATGGGTGTGTTGTAATATAGCCGTCACTATGAATGTAGACTGTGTGGTAATGGGTGTATTGTAATATAGCAGCTGTCACTATGAATGTAGGCAGTGTGGTAATGGGTGTGTTGTAATATAGCCGTCACTATGAATGCAGACTGTGTGGTAATGGGTGTGTTGTAATATAGCCGTCACTATGAATGTAGACTGTGTGGTAATGGGTGTGTTGTACTATAGCTATCACTATGAATGTAGGCAGTGTGGTAATGGGTGTGTTGTAATATAGCCGTCACTATGAATGTAGACTGTGTGGTAATGGGTGTGTTGTAATATAGCTATCACTATGAATGTAGGCAGTGTGGTAATGGGTGTGTTGTAATATAGCCGTCACTATGAATGTAGACTGTGTGGTAATGGGTGTGTTGTAATATAGCAGCTGTCACTATGAATGTAGACTGTGTAGTAATGTGTGTGTTGTAATATAACCGTCACTATGAATGTAGACTGTGTGGTAATGGGTGTGTTGTAATATAGCAGCCATCACTATGAATGTAGACTGTGTGGTAATGGGTGTGTTGTAATATAGCCGTCACTATGAATGTAGACTGTGTAGTAATGTGTGTGTTGTAATATAGCAACCGTCACTATGAATGTAGACTGTGTGGTAATGGGTGTGTTGTAATATAGCCGTCACTATGAATGTAGACTGTGTGGTAATGGGCGGTGTTGCAATGTAGCCCGTCACTATATTTTTTTGGTATGACATGTTAAGTGGATTTCTGTTTCTGGACATATCTAACCATAGAAACGTGAGTGTTTGCTCACAGGTGCGTGTGATACGGGAGCCTGTCTAAGTGAGGAATGACAGCTGTAAACATATCTTCATCCTGAGAGGGAGAATCCTCTGAATGACATTTTCAGGGCTTGAACGTGTGGTGTACGAACTTGTACTTATCTTGATGATTTGGGCCAGGGTAAAAATGTGTGTGTGTGAGAGAGAGAGAGTGTGTGTGTGTTTGTGTGTGAGAAGAGAATGAATTTATGGGCGCACATGCGCATGTAATTTTCACACAGTCATGTACTTGTGTGCTCATGCGGTTGCTTATATGTTTACTTGCCTGTGTTAATTCATGTTTGCATGCACGCGTGCAACTTCATAGGTAACGTTGTATACGTCCCCTACAGAAAAGGTCATTTACCTTTTTCCCAATACAGCAGTTTTAAAGAGAGTCAACATTTCACTTGCATTAAAAAAAACCAAACTTTATCCCCTCAGTCATTGAAATAAAAGAGAAAGAAAGAAAGAAGACCAAAAAAAACCCAAAGCTACAAGCGAATCTTGACCTTCCATAGTTACTGGGAAACACACTGATGAAGGACAACATGGGACTAGCACGAGGCGTGGGCGTCACAGCAAGGTGTTTTATGGAACGAGGGCTGAGTCTCCTGATCACCTCTCCTGCTGGGTAAAAAAACCAAACATACTAACTATTGTTGGGGAGAAACTCAGGGAGATGGCTAGTCTTCGAACCCCTGCAGCCACTTTGATGTGTGTTAGGTGAGCCAAGATTTTATCAGCACCTGGTACTAGAAAAACGACATCTGAAGAGGCAGAGGTTATTAGTGTAGTGTTGTGGTAAAGGCAGAAAGATCTGGCAGTAAATGTTGGGGGGGGGGGGGGGAGGGGGCTGGCATGCCAGTGTGTTGGGAGAGATTGTTCAGCATGTAAACAAACCAATTGTGTGCTCTGATGCATATGTTATTATTGTCATATTATGATCATGTGCATATCCATGCTTATGTATAAAAGCAAAGACGCTCTCCTGCAGGCACGTGCAGACATAATTATATTCCTGTATGCGTGCATACTCAGGCACATAATTATGTGCACAGATGTCCACATTTACAGTACACTTACCATTCTCTGTCTGTCTGTCTCTGTCTCTGACTCTCTCTCTCTCTGTCTGTCTTTGTCTCTGTCTCTGTCTCTGTCTCTCTCTCTCTCTCTCACCCTCCCTCTCTCTCTCTCTCCTTCAAATAGCATACATCGATTAACTTTTATTTGTGGCACTACAAAGTCAATGCTCTGTGGTCTCTGTCCCAGAGGAAGCCATAGATCCCAGTGAGGGATCAATAGCCATGCAGGGGATCAGAAAAGAGTCATACTAAATCCCTTGTGCAAATCTTACATCAGCATTAACATCATCATCCTTCCATGACAGTGCTAATGCCTGCTAGACTGACTGCTGTGTACACGTATTGTGTGGCGGGAACTGTGATCAACCTCCCATGCCAGATCTTTGCTATGGAGGGACTTTGTTAGCAGTCAGCTGGGTGCAGCTTTAAAACTGTGCGCGCGTGCACACACACACACATGCACGCACACACATACACACATACATACACACGTACTCACTCACTCTTGCACACACAAACATGCACACGAGTGTACATGATGCATGCTTGTACATTCACAACAAATACTGTGTGCATCATTGTCTTTACACACTCACACTTGCGCACGCACGCGCGCACACACACTCACTCACTCACACAGCATATAGCTCGTGAGTGTGTGTGTGTGTGTTGTGTGTGTGTGTGTGTGTGTGTGTGTGTGTGTGTGTGTTGTGTGTGTGTGTGTGTGTGTGTGTGTGTGTGTGTGTGTGTGTGTGTGTGGGTGTGTGTGTGTGTGTGTCCATGCATACACCTATGTAAGCATTTACATGGTGAGTTTAGGTAAAGAGAGAGAAATACAATGTTGTTGTTTTTCAAGAGTTGACAAAATAGATTGAAGAAAGGTTTTTGCCTTCTGGAGTGTCATACCATAAAACACACACCTGAGTTATCTTAAATGATTAGTGGCATTATTTGTCTGAAGAACACACAGCCATATATATATATATATATATATATAACTACAATAACAGTCCTAAAGGCATCTTCTTCGTGAAAAACGCTTCCTTTCATGGAACGCAATAACTTCAGCTTCGAGACACACCGAAATACCCCGGGTCAGAATTCATGGAGGTGGAACAAAACTACAGTAGGCCTAGCATCCACTCTGAATGATGCCAGAGCTGGCAGAGTGCCAATGTCTTTCTGGGCCTACTCACTGTGGGAAAAAATGGCAGCTGTGTGGACTGGCAGAGTGGCAGTAGCAGTTAGGCTTCTCATGAAAGCTGGCTGTGTGTCTTTCTGCTCCGCTGGCTGGCTTTCTTGACCTGTGTGTTGTGCAATCTGTGGGCCTGGCAGAGCCCTGTTCTGGAATGATGCTTGTATCATTACTGAATTAATATATGCTTGTTGTGAGATAGTACGGTGGGGGTGGGAAGGAAGAGGGAGGAAGAGAGAAGATTGTGTGTGTGTGTGTGTGTGTGTGTGTGTGTGTGTGTGTGTGTGTGTGTGTGTGTGTGTGTGTGTGTGTGTGTGTGTGTGTGGAGAGAGAGAGAGAGAGAAAGAGAGAGCCTTCCTGGTGCTCATACCCCAGTTAGCTACCCATGTTTCAATCTCTAGTCTAATCAACACTTTATCTCTGTACATTGTAACCACACCACAAACACGGACACATTTACGCACTGTGTAGATCCCAAACTTCATGGGCTAAAAATAATAAATACATCAAATTCCCCTTTTTTTGTACACAGCAGAAAAACAACTACCTGATGTTTTCTTAATAAAATGTGAAGCAGCCTCACCTCAATCTTCGAGACTCAAAAGACTCTGATCTTATTCTCATCAATATATCAGTATCCACAGACAGCTTTGTATTCTTAAGAGTGATATGAATGCCCACACGTTCTTTGTAATACAAAAGAGATAAAGCCAGACCAAAACCAAAAAACACAAGCCAGAAAGGATATTTATAACTTGCAAGCAAACATAACTTTTTATCTTGCTTTTAACCTCTCACAACTTAAAACATATATCCTAATGTAAACAACTCATCAATAATTCGTGTCTTCATGTGATTAATGTACGTTCTTGCGTGCGTGGGCAGTGCCGTTACAAAATCTGTACGATATTTTATTTACTTGATAGTTGGGTGGATTTCTGTGTCTTGACACTATCATATCTAGCCATGGAGATATGAGTGTTTGCCTGGGAGTGTGTGTGGCACTGGAGCCTGTCTAAGTGAGGAATGACAGCTGTAAACATATCTTCACACTGAGAGGGAGAATCCTCTGAGTGACATTTTTAGGGCTTGAACGTGTGATATACGAACATGTACTTATCTTGATGACTTGGGCCAGGACAGACAGTGTGTGTGTGTGTGTGTCTGTCTGTCTGTGTTTGTGTGTGTGTGTGTGTGTGTCTGTGTTTGTGTCTGTGTCTCTGTGTGTCTGTGTTTGTGTGTATGTGTGGGTGTGGGTGTGGGTGTAAAGCTTATGTCCCTTTGTATATGTTCACGTGGATGCACATACCCACCCATGCAGTTCACATTTGTGTATGTATGTGCCTGTGAGCATGCTTACCTTACATACATACACACTTGAATCAATTCATGTTTGTGTGCATGTGCAAGTTGGTATGTAGCATTGCATATATATATACATCTCCTTCCAACAAGGTCATTTACCCCCTTGCCAATACAGCAAGTCTCAAAGAGTCGACACCATATTTGCATTAACATTAACAAAAGCTAACATAAGCCTCCTACTCCTTAATACCAAAAGAAAAAGGGAAATAAAGAAGAATAGCGAAAGAAAAGAAATTCAAGCGAGTCTTGACTCTCCACAGTTGCTGGGAAACTCACCAATTGAGGTGAAAAGGGAAGGAGTACAGGGCTTGGTGTTACAGCAATGTGCTTTATGGAAAGAGGGCTGAACCTCCCGATAACCTTGTCTCCTGAGCAAAGAGACTCTGGGGCTGAAAGTGCCTACGTGGGGTTGGTGTGGCTTGAGAGGGGAGGTGTTCGAACCCACGCGGCTACTTTGATGGGTGTTAGCCAAGATTAGCCAAGATTTTATCAGCGCCTTCGATAATGGGAAAAAAACAACCAATATCTGAAGAGGCAGAGGTTATCAGAGTGTGCTGAAAGCAGAAGGATCTGGCAGCAAATGTTGTTTGGTGGGGTTGGGGTGAGGAAGAGGGGGGGGGGGGGGGGGGGGGGGGGGGGGGGGGGGGGATGCCAGCATGTTGGGAGAGATTATTCAATATGTGAACAACACGACATTGTGCACTAATGTAGATCTTGTAGTCAGATATTATTGTCAATACACCCAATCTCTCTCTCTCTCTCTCTCTCTCTCTCTCTCTCTCTCTCTCTCTCTCTCTGTCTCTCTCTGTTTCCTCCTCCCTCTCTCTCTCTCTCTCTCTCTCTCTCTCTCTCTGTCTCTCTCTCTGTTTCCTCCCCCCCCCTCTCTCTCTCTCTCTCTCTCTCCTCTCTCTCTCTCTCTCATCTCTCTCTCTCTCTCTCTCTTTGTGTGCTTCAAATAGAATACGTGTGTTAATTTTCCTTTCCCAAATCCAATACTCTGCTGCCCTACACAGCCCTCTCTCCTCCTTGAAGAAACAGTCCCCTGTGATCAATAGTCGTGCAGGGAAGAGAGGATTTCTAAATGCCTTGTGCAAATCTTGCATCATCATCATCATCACAGCAGCAGCAGCAGCAGCAGCAGCATCCTTCCGTGACATCTGTATTGCCTGCTAAACGGACTGTGCATTGTGTTGTCTCGTGACTTCAGGAAATCCCCAGGCCAAATCTGTACCATGGACAAAAAATCTCTCTTTGTCTCACACACACAGTGTTAAAGTGTATGTCTGTGTGCCACTTTATCATCACACAGAGAGTTAAAGGGTGTTTGTCACTTAAAGCAGGGAAAAAAGTTTAATCAAGATTTTTAAAAGGAGCAGAACAATGATGCGAGAGAGAGGAAGAGAGAGAGAGAGAGAGAAGAGAGAGAGAGAGAGAGAGAGAGAGAGAGAGAGAGAGAGAGAGAGAGAGAGAGAGAGAGAGAGAGAGAGAGAGAGAGAGAGAGAACAAAGTAAAAAAAAAAAATGGAAAGGAGTTTATGAAAGAACCTCAGAAAAAAATATTTTCCCATAAAATCATTATTGTAGAACAAAGACTATACCAAAGCAATCACAGGTAAGAAACACTGACGTAATTACTTAACTGTACATTAAAAGAGCACTTATGTAGCAATTTTTGTTAACTTTCTTTTAGCTAATTCTATGCAAGGAACTTTTTCCAACTGCAAGAAAGAGTTACTGATATCAGTGCAAATGTAGTAAATATCCATTTCTTGTATTCAATTTCGTGGTTTTATATCATAGTTTAAAATAATCATAGTGCATAATTTAATTGTTTAAAAAAGTAATTGGAGAGTTATTTTAAGACTATGCATATTTTTGTCTGAAAATCCCAAAGCAAAGCAGCAACAACAACAACAAAACACTATTAGCAAGCTGTTCGTCTTAATACAATCTTCTTTTTGTGGAACCCAATTACTTCAGCTTTCAGACTAAGAAACAGCAGGAGCAGAATTCATCAAGGTAGAACAAAGTTACACTTGCATCCACTCTGAATGATGCCAGCAGAGCTGGCAGGATGCCGATGTCTTTCTGGGCCTGTGGCTAAAAAATGGTAAACTGTGTCCACTGGCAGAGCGGCAGAGAGAGATGAGCTTCTAATTACAGCTGGCTGCGTGTCTGTCTTCTCTGCCTGCTGCCTTCCTTGACCTCTTCTGTGCTATGTAATCTGTGGGCTGGGAGAGCCTCATTCTGGTCTGGTGTTTGTGTCATTTCTGATAGGACATCATTCCCGTGGGATGGGGGTGGGAATGGGAAGGTTTGTTTTTTGTTAGGTTTTTATTGTTTTTTGTTGTTGTTTTGTTGGGTTTTTTGTTTGTTTGGCTTTGTTTTTGTTTTTGTTGTTTTTTTTTGGGGGGCAGTCGTGGTGTGTGTGTGTGTGTGTGTGTGTGTGTGTGTGTGTGTGTGTGTGTGTGTGTGTGTGTGTGTGTGTGTGTGTGTGTGTGTGTGTGTGTTGTGTGTGTGTGTGTCTTGCTGTTCTTGATGCCCCCACGAACAGACCAATGCTAATCATCACTCTCTTCTCTCATTGATTTCTTTTTTTTTTCCAACCATCTCCAAATTTGCCAAGAATGCTATATTTTCTGTAAACCACAGATTCATGGACTAAAAATGGATCAATCAAATGCCCACTTCTTGTGCACAGCGGAAAAAAATACTAC
>CM054136.1:21763155-21765655 GCA_028751875.1 Rapana venosa | reverse complement strand
GAGAGGAGGAGGAGGAGGAGGAGGAGGAAGAGGAGGAGGAGAAGGAGGAGGAGGAGGAGGAGAAGAAGAACAACATCAAGAACAAGAACAAAAGGAACAAAAAGACCAAGAAGAAAGAAAGAAAGACAGACAGAAAGAGAGAAAAAAAAAGAAAGAAAGAAAGAAAAAGAACCGTTTAGCTGATGTTTACACAAAAAGGCATTCATCAGTCTCATGAGACCTAGCACACCTGCGATCCTATGAATATCCCTTCCTACCCAACCACCCCCCTACCCTACCCATCCACCCACCCCCGCCTACCCCTACCCATCCACCCATCCACCCACCCACCCAACACCCTACCCTCCTTCTCCATAAATTTCGATCGTTTCTCACAGGGCCAAGGTCAAACTAGTCTCGGGAACAGAATGCCATTGTCAGTGCAGCCAACTGAGCATGAATAGCTGTCCTTTGTGTTGCTGACATGTCAGACTACTGAAGTCCGTGGTAGCTACACTACACTGCACTACACTGCACTACACTGCACTACACTACATAGCATTATACTACACTGCACTACACTACATTACACTGCACTGCACTATACTATACTGCACTATACTACACTACACTGCACTGCACTATACTGCACTATACTACATAGCATTATACTATACTGCACTACACTACACTACACTGCACTATACTACACTACACTGCACTGCACTGCACTATACTGCACTGCACTATACTACACTGCACTAACTACTACTCATACACTGCACTATACTACACTCACGACACTGCACTTCACTATCACTGCACTATACTACATACATTACACTACTACTGCACTACACTACACTACACTGCACATATAACTACACTGCTACTGCACCACTAGCACCATACTGCACTGCACACAACTAACTACTACACTAGCACTACACTACACTGCATTCACTGCCACTATACTACACACACACACTGCACTATCACTACATCACTCACCTACCACCTACACTCACTACACCTACACTATACACACATACACTACACTGCACATACACTACACTGCATTGTACTGCTCTACACTACACCCACACTACACTCAACCACACCACAACTACACACTACACCAACCCACACTACACTACACCACACCACACCACACTACACCACCACACTACAACCACACCACACACCCATAACCACACTACACTCACACACCTACACTACATCCACACACACACACACCACCACTACACCACACTACACCACACCACACTACACCCACCATCCCACACACACACACCACACTACACTACACTACACACACTACACCACACCACACCTACACTACACTACACTCACACACACCCACACCACACATAACACTACACAACAACACCACACTACACTACACCACACCACCCCACACTACACCACACCACACCACACTACACTACACAACACCACACTACACTACACTGCACCACACTACACCACACCACACCACACTACACCACACCCCACTACACCACACTACACCACACCCACACACACTACACCACACCACACCACACTACGCTACACACACCACACCACACTATACTACACCACACTGCGCTACACCACACCACACTACACTACTCTACACTACACACACATAAGCGCTTATTCCAATATCCTCGATATAAAAGAATAAAATAAAAATATAAAAATAAACACACACCACACTACACTACACTACACCACACCACACTACACCACACCACACTACACCACACTACACCACACCACACACTACACTACACCACACCACACTACACCACACTACACACACTACACTACACTACACCACACCAAACTACACTGCACCACACCACACTACACCACACCACACTACACCACACTACACTACACTACACCACACTACACCACACCACACTACACCACACTACACTACACTACACTACACTACACCACACCACACCACACTACACTACTCTACACTACACACACATAAGTGCTTATTCCATTATCCTCGATATAAAAGAATAAAATGAAGTTCTTTAATATTAGAATTCTGAATTGTCGAACTTCTTAAAATATACTTTGCCGAGGCAAGCTTAATTTGTTCTTCAAAAGGTAGGATATTTATTTCAGCATACATTTTTAAAGTTGATGCGTGTACAGGAACACCAATTGCCAACTTGAATGACTTACTGTCTACACTTTCCATTTTTCTTAGCAAATATTTAGGAGCAGAGAAAAAAATTCCCTGTGCATAAGTTAATCTAGATCGAACAAGCGCTGTTGCTAAATGGACAAGAGATGACATATCTTGGCCCCAATATTGCTTGCTCACCATTTTTAGCAAATTAAGACTTTTTCTAGCTTTGGTCAGGACATATTCAATGTGATTATTCCATGAAAGTTTTGTGGTGAGAAATACCCCTAGAAAATTTTAATTTTCTTTATATTCTAACACAGAAACACTCATGTTAACATATAAACA
>CM054136.1:21738155-21753155 GCA_028751875.1 Rapana venosa | reverse complement strand
AGTAGTTCTTCAGTAACACGAACATATACCCAAGTTGTGTGTGTGTGTGTGTGTTTTGTGTGTGTGTGGTGTGTGGGTGTGTGTGGTGTGTGTGTGTGTGTGTGTGTGTGTGTGTGTGTTTGTGTGTGTAGCAGTTTCTCAGTTTATCGTATTTCCACTAAATATTTTATATCAGATGTATGTAGTAGTTCTTCAGTAACACGAACATATACCTAAGTTTAGTGTGTGTGTGTGTGTGTGTGTGTGTGTTTGTGAGTGTGTGTGTGTGTGTGTTAGTGTGTGTGTGTGTGTGTGTGTGTGGGGTTGTGTGTGTGTGTGTGTGTGTGGGGTGTTTTGTGTGTGTGTGTGTGTGTGTGTGTGTGGTGTGTGTGTGGTGTGTGTGTGTAGCAGTTCTTCATTTTTATCGTCCTTCCACTAAATAGTTATATCAGATGTATGTAGTAGTACTTCAGTAACACGAACATATACCCAAGTGGTGTGTGTGTGTGTGTGTGTGTTAGTGTGTGTGTGTGTGTGTGTTGTGTGTGTGTGTGTGTGTGTGTGGTTGTGTGTGTGTTTGTGTGTGTGTGTTAGGGGTGTGTGTTCTGTGTTAGTGAGTGTGTTGTGTGTGTGTGTGTGTGTGTATGTGTTTTGTGTGTGTGTGTTGTGTGTGTGTGGTGTGTGTGTGTGTTGGGTGGGTGTGGTTTGTGTGTTTTGTGTGTGTTAGTGAGTGAATCAGTGTGTGTGTGTGTATGTGTGTGTTGTATGTGTGTGTAGTGTGTGTGTGTGTGTTTGTGTGTATGTGTGTGTATGTGTGTGTATGTGTGTGTGTGTTTTAGTGTGTGTGTGTGTTTTTATGTGTGTTTGTGTGTGTGTCATTTTTTGTGTGTGTTAGTGTATGTGTGTGTCTGTCTGCCTGTGTCTTTGAATATCTGTATACGTACGTAAATAATTATGCGTACGCAGACGCGCGCGCGCGCAACTGTGTGTGTGTATGTGCGTGCGTGCTTATAACGCGTGCGTGCTTGTGTGCGTGCGTCGTGCGTGTGTTTGTGTCTGTTAATGTGTCTGTGTGTGCGCGTGCGCGCATGCATAGGTGAGTGAGAATGCGTGTACTCGTGCGCACGCTGGTACACATTAATTTGTGTATGCGTGCATGGTCATGCGTGTTTGTGCGCGTGTTAGCACGCATGCGTTCCTGCTTGTCTGTGTGGGCACGTCACATCATAAAGCATGTGGTTTCTCTATACGCAGGTGGTGTAACGTAATCTGACTGTACTTTCTTCCTGTCTTTAACGGCAAAACAGGCTGTTTATAGCCCCACCATGGAATTATGCTGCAAGAGTTTTCCCAGACAGAGAGAGAGAGAGGGGGGGGGAAGGGGGTGAGAGGGGGGAGAGAGAGAGAGAGAGAGGGAGGAGGAAGAGAGAGAGAGAGAGAGAGAGAGAGAGGGGGGGGGAGGAGGGAGGGATAGAGAGTGAGAGAGAGACAAGTCAAATTCTTTTATTTCGAGGATGAATAATTATATAAGCACTTGTGTGCTTTTGTGCATCCAGTCCCTGGCCTTATTCGGATACATCAAGATAGAAAGAAAGAAAAAAGAAAGGAAAGAATAAAGAAGAATAAGAAGAAGAATGAATGAATAAATGAATGAATGAATGAATGAATGAATGAATGAATGAGAGAGACAGAGAGAGAGAGAGAATGAATGAGAGAGAGAATGAATGAGAGAGAGAGAGTCAAGTCAAATTGGTTTTTTTTCGAGGATAATATATAAGCACGCGTGTGCTTTTGTACATCCAGTCCCCGTCCTTATCCGGATAACATCAAGATAGAAGAGAAAGGAAAAAAGAAAGAAAGAAAGAAACAGACAGACAGACAGACAGAGGGACATTTGCCTTCAACAGTTGATGATGGCTTAAAAGAAAGAAAAAAGAATAAAGAAGAGCAAAAACGAATGAAGATAAAGTCAGCCTTGGTAAGATCTACCTATACCTGCTGCCGTTTAAGTCACTCTTATTGAGGTCTGTGTGTGTGTCTGTCTGTTGTGTGTTGTTTGTGTTGTGTGTTGTGTTTTGTGTGTCTGTGTGTGTGTGTGTGTGTTGTGTGTGTGTTGATGTGTGTGTGTGTGGTTGTTGGTTTCGTTCTTGCTTGTTGGTTTGTTTGTGTGTTGTGTTGTGTATTTGTGTGTGGTAAGGTGGGGGATGTCTGTTGTTGTTGTTGTTGTTTTTTTGATTTATGTTGTTGTGGCTTTTCAGTGTATGCGAGTGTGTATGTGTGTGTGTGGGGGGGGGGGATGTTTCTTTGTTGGTGTTGAGGGGTAGTGTTGTTGTGGGATTTTTTCTGGCGGAGATGTTTCTCTATTTTTATCTGTTGGTCTAGAATGCTTGTCTCACCTTTCTTGCTTTTACTCCCAGGTTCCTCTCTGTGTCTCAGGAAGAGATGCACAAAGAGAAGGAAAAGGTGTTCACGCCTTAATTGTCTCTCTGATGTATTCATTCATTCATTCACTCACTCTCTCTCTCCTCTCTCTCCTCTCTCTCTCTCTCTCTCTCTCTCTCTCTCTCTCTCTCTCTCTCTCTCTCTCTCTCTCTCTCTCTCTCTCTCTCTCTCTGTGGGGGACGGGATAGCCTAGTGCTCAGAACATTGAGCTCGCAATCTGACGACTCGGGTTCGATTCCAGTTCAAGGGGATATTTTCCTCTGCAGTTAACATCAGTGCAGACTCCACTCTCCCCAAAAGTCCTTCCGATGAGACTATAAACCGAAGCCCCGTGTGCGAACGCACGCTGAACATCTTTCACACATGTTAAATCCTGTTCCGCTTTTCGGAAGAGTTGGCCATTGTGTGCCGGTGGGAACAGATGACATAATTTGCAACACCGCATACACGCGGGGACTGGATGTAAAAAAAAGCACATGAGTGCTTATTCCATTATCCTCGATATAAAAGAATAAATAAATGAAAGAATAGATAGATAAAAATATAAAATAAAAAACTCTCGCTCCCAAAGGCGGATGTGTTATATACGTGTGATTGTATGACTTTGTATCATTTTTGTCAATCATACCGAAAACACCAGTGTGAATAATTATTTAACCACCAAAATAACCAGTGTTAATGATGAGAGCGACAACATAATATGACGTTTGTTCCATCATCATTATCAGCAGCAGCAGCAGCAGTGTCGACGACAACATTTCTAAACACCACCTCTACCATCATAATACTTCACTTATACCAGCCACACCACCACCATAGCAGTAACAGTTCAGTACGTACTTGTTCAATACGTGGTTCAATACAGTTCAATACGTATTTGTTGACCTTGTTGCTGTTGATGGAGATGGTGGTTGTGGTAGTCGCAGCAGGAGAAGTGGTAGTGACATCAGCAGGAGTAACAGACGGTAGAAACAGCAGCGGCGGCGGCAGCAGCATGAGTTCATTTAAACATAGTTTATATGGATCAAAACAACATTTTATCAACACATGAATTCTGAGTATAGAGCTTATAAAGAGTGAGTTGACAGCTGCATTTAAAAATGAAAAGAACCGAAGTTCAACTAACAAAAAAGCATCCAACCAGCCAACCAGCCAGCCGGCCAGCCAGCCAACCAGCCAACCAACCAGCCAGCCATCCAACCAACCAACCAACTAGCCAGCCAGCCAACCAACCAATCAATCAACCAACCAACAAACAAAAACAAAATTTAAAAAACAACAGCAAGAACAACAAAAAGCCTATAAACCATAGCAAACATTGGAACAAATACAACCTACAAAGCAAAAAAAACCAAACAAACACACAAAAACAACAAAGAATGAGACAATTACAAAGCAAAACCCACAAACAAAACGACAAGAGCAAAACCAAATAACACACTACACTACCCCCCCCCCCCCCCCCCCCCCCCCCCCCCCCCCCCCCCAGTACCATCACCACTACCACCAATGACAAAAACAATTTACGCTTACGGATAAAGGTAGTTCATTGCAGGTGTACCCAACTGCCTGCTACAATAGGGAAATACAAAAACAGAAAAGGACAGACAGACAGATATAGAGGAGGCAGAGACAGACAGATATAGAGGAGACAGAGAGAACAAACAAAAGCTATTTTCTTTTTTTTCATCTCGTCAGAGAAAAAAGGACAGACAGAGATCCAGACAGACAGACATAGGGGACAGGCAGCACACACACACACACACACAGCCTTGCAGCACAACACACACATACACAACACACACACACACATACACAACACACACACATACAAAACACACACAACATACACAACACACACACACACACACACTCACACACACTACACACATCTACACACACACAGCCTTGCATGTACACACACACAGAGCCTTGCAAGTACACACACTCACACACAGCCTTGCATGTACACACACATACACAACACACACACACATACATACACAACACACACACACACATACACAACACACACACACACACACACACACATACACAACACACACACACACACACACACACACACTCTTACACCTCTGCCGAGCGCTTCTTCAAGTGTGCAAGATTACGTTTGCTACACTCGATTAGCACAAGTGGAAGGGGGATTTGTCTGGGGGGAAATGTCCCTGTTGTAGGGGGTGTTATTTCTTTTAGGGCTGGCTGTTGTGCTCCGCCCTCAAAGAGTTATTTTCACATCCTCCTTACGCTCCGCTGCCTTTGCCGGTGATGGTCTAAAACTTTGGTACCCCCTTATAAATTATGACTGCTCTTTGACAACAACAAAAAAATTGTCCCCCTTTATGAATTATTACAACTGTATGTTGTGTGTGTGTGCGTGTATGTGTGTGTGTGTGTGTGTGTGCGCGCGTTGTGTGCATGCGTGTGCGTGTGTGTGTGTGTGCGTGTGTGTGTGCGTGCGTGTGTGTGTGTGTGTGTGTGTGTGTGTGTGTGTGTGGTGTGTGTGTGTGTGTGTGTGTGTGTGTGTGTGTGTGTGTGTGTGTGTGTGTGTGTGTGTGTGTGTGCGTGTGTGTGTGAAACAGAGAGATATATATAATATATGTGTTTTTTTTAAATAACGTCTATTCTCAATTAGTGATATTTGTACGTACTCGTGTGCACGTGTATGCGATAACCTCTTTCAAATGGAGTCTGTTCCATATTCTCCCTCCCCTCTCCTCCACCACCACCACCATCCTCCCCTGTCTCCTGTTCTTTTTCCTATATAATCTCCAACCAATCTACTACTCACCTTCACACTTGAATTCTAATTTTTCGTTTTCGGGGTGAAAAGAACATGTTTTGTGTAAAAAGATAGTAGTATCACATACAATAGGAAAACATGTAGTCTCTCAACCATCTTGTTCCTGTTATGAAATCATTTAAAGTAAATAGTTTCTTTTTGGTGGAATTGGTGGAGGGTGGGGGGAAGCTGTCCCATAACCTATAAGGTCGTAGGGGAGCGAGGCGTCAGAGACCTCACTTCTCTAGGGCCAGCATATTGAGGGCGGCGCCCATCTCCTCTTCCTCGCTGCTTTACCTTCCCTGACCCTTAAAGAGGGCAGGTACCCATTTACTGCTGGGTGAACTGGGGGACTGTACTAAAGCCAAGGCGCACAAACAGTCACACATCCAAGCTGGTAACCACGCTCGATGCTGCTTAACCTTGGCTGGGGGAAAGCGAGTGCTCCGACCACTGAGCTATCCCGTCCCCGGTGGGGTGTAGAGAGGGGGAGAGCAAAGGTGAGGAGGAGACCTGAAGGATAAGACTGACGGCTTTAGAGGGGAAGGACTTTCGTGGTTTTATTGCCTTTTGATTCTTATGTGTCTAGATCCGAAAGACAGTTTTGTTGGCATTGCGAAACTTGATTTCAGTTTATGTCTGTTCTGTTCAGAAGTAGTAGTAGTAGTAGTAGTAGTTGTAGTAGAAGTAGTAGTATTAGCAGCAGCAGCAGCAGCAGCAGCAGCAGCAGCAGTGTTAAATCAACTGTTTCAATCGCCGCTGTTGTTGGTAGGAGCTCCACGCTATGCCACCACCAGGGTTCGCCATCTCTCTCTGTCTCTGCTGAGTTCTACGATCTCCTGTAGCCCTCCTCCCAGACCACTGAACTCTGTGATATTGGCAATGTAGGATGTTGCTGGTCTGCCTCTTTTCCTTCTGCCTTCAACCTTACCTTGGAGAACTGTTGGCATCAGATTTGTCTGCGTGTTTTTGTTTGCATGACCAACATAATTATTACAGTCTGCGCTTATGGATTTCACCCGACATTTGTCTTTGCACTGAGAGTTTATCAAGAATGCTTTTATTTGCTCTCCTGTCTGACCATTTGACTCTTAGAAGTCGCCTGTAGAACCGCATTTTGGCTCCATTTATTTTGTCTCTTTCCAATGTTCGAAGTGTCCAGGCTTCTGACCCATACAGCAATACAGCCCAGATTACTTTTTTTTTAGGTTTTGCCTCTGTATTTCCAAATGCTGTTTAACTGAATCATCTTTTGCTCTTTTGTTAAACTAGGGGTTGTAAGTGATTGAAAATGAAGGCAACTTTTCATGGATACTAACCCAAAGAACCATTCTTCCCCCCCCAAAAAAAACCAACGGTTTTCAAATCGTATATTCATAGATTTACCGCCGAGAGTCAAGACTTCAACGAGGAGGAGGGATCTTTTTTCAGTCAACACCCGCCCGTACTCTGTCTTTTTGCCAGAAACAGTTGTCGTCTGTAAATGAAGAGGAAATGAGAGGAGAGGAAGATTAGAGAATTTGATTACAACCACCTGCGGTTAAGTCAGTGGCAGTTGAGGGTGTTTGGTGGGGGGCCAGCCGCCAAGTAACTACAAGATGATCAAGTGATGTAACGTCTGCTACTAGTAGAAGAAGAAGTAGTAGTACAAGAAAAAGAACAAGAAGAACAAGAACAAGAACAAGAAAAAGAAGAAGAACAAGAAGCAGAAGAAGCAGAAGAAGAAGAAGAAGCAGAAGAAGAAGAACACGAACAAGAAGAAGAAGAACACGAACAAGAAAAAGAAGAAAGAAGAAAGAACAAGAACAAGAACAAGAACAAGAAGAGAAGAAGAACAAGAAGAACAAGAAGAACAAGAAACAAGAACACGAACATGAAGAACGAAGAACAAGAACAAGAAGCAGAAGAAGAAGAAGAAGAGAAGCAGAAGAAGAACAAGAAGAACAAGAAGAAGAAGGGGAAAATACACCACGGTATCTGTGAGCCTTCTTCGTTAAAGGGTGTAGAGTATAGCACGTTTCACCTTGTCAAGGAGAACGAAGAAAACAATTTCTCATGGAAAATTCAGGAAATGCTTTTTATTCGATTTCAGAATGATAAAAGCTGTATTTAAAAACAATAAACAATAACATACGTTATGTATTATTCTATAGTTTTATTGTAATTTTAAAGAAATGTTTTAATACGAGTATACTTTGGTATCAAATTTTGGGTTTTACTTCAGGTTTTTTTTTCTTTTTCCCCCCTTTTTTCTTTGTCTGCTCTTGTTTTGTTTTTGTTGGTGGGGAGGGGGGGGGGAGGGGTGGAAAGAGATAAACATTTCAATGATAAGTTTGTCTCAAATATATAACAAAAAAATAAGTCAATGTCTGTTCTTCAAAACCTGACTTTGTTAATTGATATTTTGTAAAATCTTTCATTTCTAATGGGATGATAGGATGTATAAAGGATTTGAATTTGACTTAAGTTCTGGTTTCTTTCAAATTCTTCTCTCTTTTTTTCTTCGAAGTTACGAAATGAATATCATGGACGCTGCCATGTTTATGACGTCAGCTTCTAATCACGAGAAGTAGATTAAGTGCGGCTTGTTTTTTTCACACGCACTTGCACCACACACACACATTATATATTAAATATATATATTTTTTATTATATATATATTTTATATATATATATATATATATATTTATATATATATATATTACAACACGACACAACACAACACACACACACACACCAGCTTATCTTTTCAGCCTAAAAGCTCTTTTACAGTGCTCCCTTCATAAGACCTTCTATCATCCACTTTTTTTTTTTTAAAGATAATCATCATCGCGATTCCTAATCTTGCTTTTCCTCAAGTTACACACACATGGAAAAAGAACGTCTCTGAAAATTAATATAAATGTCTAAGCGCTGAGCTTGATGTGTGTGTGTATGTATGTGTGTGTTTGTGTGTGTGTGTTTGTGTGTGTGAGTGTGTGTGTGTGTGTGTGTGTGTGTGTGTGTGTGTGTGTGTGTATGTGTAGTGTATGTAGTGTAGCGTGTGTAGTTTAGTGTAGTGTATGTAGTGTAGTGTAGTGTAGTGTAGTGTGTGTGAGAGGGGTTGGGAGGAGGGGGCTGTTTGGTTTGGTTTGTTAGAGTGGGTGCTTTTTCTGTTTTTGGTTTTGAATTTTTGGTTTTTTAGGGAATGGAAGGGGGTGTAGGAGGGGGGGGGGGGGGGCTTGTCTGCTTTTTGTTTTGTTTTGCTCTTACAAAACTAATACTGCTGTAATCTCTTTATTTTTTTTAGTGCATACATAACGTTTTACAAGAAAGCAAGCAAATAAGTAAAATAGATAAATTTGACTAAGTAGGGAGAGAGAAAAATAAAACCCTTGGTCACAGTGGGGATTTTTTTTAATGGGTAATGTGAAGGCAAGCTTTTAGTCAGTGTACACTAACCTAAGGAGTGTGACAAAACAAAACAGGGGGTGAGGTAATATATAGGCATGGGACTGCAGGCAGGCAGGCAGGCAGGCAGGCAGTACAGTAACACTACAATAACAGCTCTGCAGGCACAGGCGCTAGGTAACCGGTCACTCACTCCTGTACTTTTCACGCCTCTGATCCTCCTCCCCTTGTGTTAGCTAGCTTTAGGCGGCGATCTTTTGTGTGTGTGTTGTGTGTGTGTGTGTGTGTGTGTGTGTGTGTGTGTGTGTGTGTGTGTGTGTGTGTGTGTGTGTGTGTGTGTGTGTGTGTTGTGTGTGTGTAAGGAGGGGGGGGGGGGGGTTCTGGTTCGGTGGTGAGTGAGTGTTTGTGTGTCTGTCTGTGTCTGTGAGAGGGGGGTTGGGGAGTTCTGTGTGGTGAGTGTGTGTGTGTGTCTGTGAGAAGGGGGGGAGGGGGGGGGGGGTTCTGTGTGGTGTGTGTGTGTGTGTGTCTGTGAGAAGGGGGGGGAGGGGGGGGGGGGTTCTGTGTGGTGTGTGTGTGTGGTTGTCTGTCTGTGTCTGTGAGAGGGGGGGGGGGGGAGGTTCTGTGTGGTGAGTGTGTGTTGTGTCTGTGAGAAGGGGGGGGGGGGGGGGGGGGGTTCTGTGTGGTGGTGTGTGTCTGTGTCTGTGAGAGGGGGGGGGGGGGGAGGTTCTGTGTGGTGAGTGTGTGTCTGTGTCTGTGAGAAGGGGGGGGGGGGGGGGGGGGGTTCTGTGTGGTGGTGTGTGTCTGTGTCTGTGGAAGGGGGGGGGGGGGAGGTTTGTGTGTTGTGTCTGTTGTAGTGTCGTGAGAAGGGGGGGGGGGGAGGTTCTGTGTGGTGAGTGTGTGTGCTGTGTCTGTGAGAAGGGGGGGGGGGAAGGTTCTGTGTGTGTGTTGTGTCTGTGTCTGTGAGAAGGGGGGGGGGGGGGGAGGTTCTGTGTGGTGAGTGTGTGTCTGTGTCTGTGAGAGGGGGGGGGGGGGGGAGGTTCTGTTGTGGAGAGTGTGTGTCTGTGTTGTGAGAAGGGGGGGGGGGGGGAGGTTCTGTGTGGTGAGTGTGTGTCTGTGTCTGTGAGAAGGGGGGGGGGGGGGGGGGGTTCTGTGTGGTGTGTGTGTGTGTGTGTCTGTGAGGGGGGGGTAGGGTGTGTGTGTGTGTGTGTGATGAGTGTGGTCTGTTGTCTGTGTCTGTGGGGGGGGGGGGGGAGGTTCTGTGTGGTGAGTGTGTGTCTGTGTCTGTGAGAGGGGGGGGGGGGAGGTTCTGTGTGGTGGTGTGTGTGTGTCTGTGGAGGGGGGGAGGTTCTGTGTGGTGGTGTGTGTGTCTGTGAGAGGGGGGGAGGGTTCTGTGTGGTGTGTGTGTGTTGTGTCTGTGAGAGGGGGGGGAGGTTCTGTGTGGTGTGTGTTGTGTCTGTGGAGGGAGGGGGGGGGAGGTTCTGTGTGGTGTGTGTGTGTCTGTGTCTGTGAGAGGGGGGGGGTTCTGTGTGGTGTGTGGTGTGTCTGTGTCTGTGAGGGGGGGGGGGGGGAGGTTCTGTGTGGTGTGTGTGTGTGTGTCTGTGAGGGGGGAGGTTCTGTGTGGTGAGTGTGTGTGTGTGTCTGTGAGAGGGGGGGGGGGGGGGAGGTTCTGTGTGGTGTGTGTGTGTTGTGGAGGGGGGGGAGGTTCTGTGTGGTGGTGTGTGTGGTCTGTGAGAGGGGGGGGGAGGTTCTGTGTGGTGTGTTGTGTGTCTGTGAGAGGGGGGGAGGTTCTGTGTGGTGTGTGTGTGTGTCTGTGGAGGGGGGGAGGTTCTGTGTGGTGTGTGTGTGTCTGTGAGAGGGGGGGGAGGTTCTGTGTGGTGTGGTTGGTTGTGTGGTGTGAGAGGGGGGGGGGTTCTGTGTGGTGTGTGTGTCTGTGTCTGTGAGAGGGGGGGGAGGTTCTGTGTGGTGTGTGTGTGTTGTGTCTGTGAGAGGGGGGGGGAGGTTCTGTGTGGTGTGTGTGTCTGTGGAGGGGGGGGAGGTTCTGTGTGGTGTGTGTGTGTGTGTGTCTGTGTCTGTGGGAGGGGGGGGGGGGGGGGGTCTGTGTGGTGTGTGTGTGTCTGTGTCTGTGAGAGGGGGGGGGAGGTTCTGTGTGGTGTGTGTGTGTGTGTCTGTGAGGGGGGAGGTTCTGTGTGGTGGTGTGTTGTTGTGTGTCTGGTGAGAGGGGGGGGGCTTCTGTGTGGTGGAGTGTGTGTCTGTGTCTGTGAGAAGGGGGGGGGGGGGGGGTTCTGTGTGGTGTGTGTGTGTGTGTGTCTGTGTCTGTGAGGAGGGGGTTTGGGGTGTTCTGTGTGGTGTGTGTGTGTGTGTGTCTGTGAGAGGGGGGGGGGGGGTTCTGTGTGGTGGTGTGTGTCTGTGTCTGTGAGAGGGGGGGGGGGGTTCTGTGTGGGTGTGTGTGTGTGTGTGTGTCTGTGAGGGGGGAGGTTCTGTGTGTGTGTGTGTGTCTGTCTGTCTGTGTCTGTGAGAGGGGGGGGGGGGTTCTGTGTGGTGAGTGTGTGTTCTGTGTGTCTGTGAGAGGGGGGGAGGTTCTGTGTGGTGGCTGGTGTGTGTGTCTGTCTGTCTGTGAGAGGGGGGGAGGTTCTGTGTGTGGTGGGTGTGTGTTGTTTGGGGGGGTGGAGGTGGGGGTTCTGTTGGTTGTGAGTGGTAGTTTGTTTGTTGTGTGGTGTGTTGTGTTGATTGGTGTGTTTTGACGATGTCTGTTTTCACATGAGAGGGAGTGGATCCTTTATGTCTTCCCTTTCTCCTTTAGCTTCATTGGATGGTTTTGGCAGACCATGATCAGTGTAAAAAAGGTCATCCAAATTGTCGATTTTGTTTTAAGCATAAGTGGAGGATGTTCTTTAAGTATTGTTGTCATGTTTGAAATGGGTTTTTTGATTGCTGATGTCGTGACAACTCTGTAGAATAACAGGGCCTGCATTCTTCCTGTGTAGAGGTTAAAGAAAACTCTCTGAAGTTGGAGTTGTGGTGCCTATATGAGATGAGACTGAATTGTTAGTCATTAAGCGGCAAATTCCTATCAAGTTACTCTACATTTCACTGTGTTCTTGAGGTGGGTGCAAGTGCGTATGAGTGAGGTCATGTGATGTTTTGGTGCTCCATGGGTGGTTAAGTGGGGAAGGCAAAGCACTTGTGGATTGCTGTGCAGCGTGCGATGGATTGTATTGTATTTATTGATGTGCGTTCTGCTTGGTAGGGAACGGGGATAGTCGTGGTCGAGCCTCGTTTCCCAGCGTGTTTAAAGCATCTGGAGCGTGGTGCAGTTGATGGGTTACGTTTGTGCGCCTGCTGTCAGTAGCAGGTGTGCAGTTACAGTGTGAAGTGTGGTTACTGCCCTCGTGTAGGAGTAGGGAGGTAAAGTCGGGGATGAGGGATGGGCGCCCTCATATGCTGGCCCAGAAGTTGGTCTTGTGTGTGCTGTCGATGTGGGGATTTGGTGTTTGGGTTGGTGGTGGGAATCTGTTGGTGTGTGTGTAGTTGTATTGTTTGGTGTGTGTTGATGTGTTTTGCGATGTCTTTAAACAAGCGAATGGATCCTTATTCTTCTTTCTCCTTTAGTTCTGAGTGTCTTTTGGCCCGACCATTGATGGTTTAAAAAAACAACCAAAATGTCGATTTTTCTGTTTAAGCAAAGTGGCAATGTTCATATCAATATTGTGTCATGTTGAAAATGTTATTTTAGTTGCCTGCATTCGTGACAATCTTAGATAAAGCTCCTTCTTCCTTTAAGGTAAAAAAAAACATCCTCTGAAATTGGAGTGTGGCTGCCTATTGGAGAGGGGAGACCTGAAGTTGTCATACACGCAATTCCTCATCCAACGTATACTCTACTTATACTGTGATTTATAGGTGGTGCAAGTGCGATGAGTGAGTCACAGGGCATGTTCTTGGTGCCCTCCCCCCTGGGTGTTAAGTTGGGGAACGCCCAACAGCACCATTGGGATTGCAGTGCAGCGTAGCATAGTGCATTGTATTGTATTCTATTTATTGCATTCTGCTTGGTAGGGAACGGGATAGCTCAGTGGTCAGAGCACTCGCTTTCCCCCAGCCAGTGTTAAAAGCAACATCGAGCGTGGTTACCAAGTTGATGGGTTACCGTTTGTGCGCCTTGGCTTCAGTACAGTCTCCCCAGTTCACCCAGCTGTAAATGGGTACCTGCCCTCGTTAGGGTCAGGGAAGGTAAAGCAGCGAGGGAGAGGAGATGGGCGCCGCCCTCAATATGCTGGCCCCTACAGAAGTTGAGGCCTCTGATGCCTCGCTCGCCTACGACCACATTGATCATGGGACACCTTTACCATATTTTGTTTTTTACCTTTTTTACTTTATTTGGTTGTGTTGTATTGCATTTTTCTGCGTGAAATTCGGGCTACTCTCCTTGGGGAAGATGCGTCGTCACAAGTGCAGCGGCATCATTTTTTTTTCTTTTCTTGTCTGCATGTGTATTTCTTTCACTACCAGAGTGGCTTTATTCTACAGTCTTGCCAGGGACGACTCTATTGTTGCCATGAGTTATTTTACGTGCGCTAAATACGTGTTGCACACAGACAATCGATTTGTCGTCTCAATCGAAATACTAGCACCCGGACCACCCACCACTCACGGTCTTAGTGCATGGAGGAAAAAAGTTCGAACACAAAACGGAGATAGAACCACCAACACACTTCGAACCCAGATTTTTCGCCTTCTAGGCAGGAGCGTTACCTCTAGACCACTGATCCACCTTTTTACCTCTAGACCACCTTTAAATGGGATTCGAACCATAAAATAATATTCGGCTTTCTAGTCGAGAATCTTACCTCTTGACCAACAAGGACAAAGGTCGTTAAACTTTTGTGGGCCACGAATATAGCATACAGACTAGACTATACACACAGTTCTTATGCAACTTCGGATAGCAAAAGTCCATGACTACAAGCGGGGCTGTGTAACGCACATAAAGCTATAGCGTGCGTGGCGTGGGAACTTAACCCTAGACCCCCGAAACTTGCTCTTGCCTCGCAGTTTGTCTCAGGGGAGGATGGGGGGGGGGGGCAGCCAAAGCCCTTTTTCATTCTGTTTATAACGGCTTTCAGTTTGCTTTCTTACTGGCAGTAATCATTTTATCGTCTGTTGAAGAAACATAGTCCGAAAACTTAAAAGTGTCTAATTTCTGCACTTCCTGTAGGGAGAGAGGTTTAGTTACACAGAACACAAAGATACGAAGTTACGACTGAACAGCTTCAATTAGAATGCACATTTTCAGTCACAGCATTTAAATGCAGTATAAAAAAAAAGGACGTAGATGGGAATGTATCCTCTTTACCACTTGTTTTAAAGTCTGTGAACATACTCCGCATTCTGTTTCTAATAATAGGGCTAGTAATTAAACTGAACCAGATATAGCGGAGTTGCCCTGTTTGTTGAAAAAAAAAGAAGTCGCTCGTATTTTAAAGTATTTGAATGTTAGATATTTCAGTAATTTTTTTTTTAACAAGGTATGTTACAGATTGGACAGAGCCTGAAGTCCCATTCCACTACATCTTAGGGCACGCGTTAAATCCTGTTCCGCTTTTCGAAAGAGTAGGCCATTGTGTGCCGGTGGGAACAGATGACAAAATTTACAAAACCGCATACACACGGGGACTTGGTGTAAAAAAAAAAAAGCACATGAGTGCTTATTCCATTATCCTCGATATAAAAGAATAAATAAATAAAAAAATAAATACATAAATAAATAAATCTGCCACCTGCCAGCTTCAGCAACAGCAAAAACAGTTGGCTTTTTTCTTCGGTTCCAAGTTCTATACACAGCACACAGCTGAGCACTGACAGATCCCTTGATGGTGTTCACAAATCCGGCCACTGTACTATCTCGTCAGGGAAAGTCATGAATGCTACGAACAAGACATTATAAAAGGATAAGACAGAGCATCAATAAAGTAAAATAAGATATCAGACTTTACATCCCAGAACATAACACCAGCTGACAGATCGCCGGGAATGCCAGTACTGTTGTATCCAACGTCAGAAAAAAATCATCTTGGTTACAAGCAAAGAATTGCAACATGCTTTAACATCAGTATCAATGAATAAAAACAGAAAGAAAAATCAGACATTTCATCACAGAGCAGAGTACAATAAAAAGTATTTGAGGGCATTACATCTTTCGTACACAACACACACACACAACACACACACACACACACACACACACACACAAAACACACGCACGCACACACACAGAGATAGATAGATAGATAGATAGATAGATAGATAGATAGATAGATAGATAGATAGATAGATAGATAGATAGATAGATAGATAGATAGATAGATAGATAGATAGATAGATAGATAGAT
>CM054136.1:21710655-21733155 GCA_028751875.1 Rapana venosa | reverse complement strand
ACTACCCTGTTTGGTTGCGCAGTCAGTGGTGGTAGTGGTGGTGGTGGTGGTGGTGGTGGTGTTTTGTTGCTGCGTCCCCCCTCCAGAAAAGCGCTAGGCCTAGGCTAAGGTTTTAGGCCTCAGGGCTTTTTGCTTGTTGCGAGCTTTACACTGTATATAGCCCCAGCCAAAGCTAGCCTAGCCTATCCGAGTGTGGGTCTGGCCTGCCTGTCTGCCTGCCTGGTCTGTCTTGCTTCTGTCTTTAGCTGGGCCTATAGGCCTATACTTACTTCTGCTCACACTACTACTACTACCACTGAAGTATTTGTGTCTGTCTGTCTACACTGGCAGTGCTAAACTGGTCAGCTCTGGTTTATAATCAAACAGATCCAGCCTCCGCTCAAATTTTGTTGCTTGTTTTGTGTGTGTGAGGAGACTGCCATCTCTGTGTTTTGTGTATTATATGATGTGGGTGTGTGTGGGTGAAAATTTGTGTCAAGCAGTGTGGGTCGTGTTGCGTTTTTATTTTAGGTTGTTTTTTTATTAATGAGATGCTCAAAGTCTTGTGGTGGGTCTGTGCTACTACTACTGCTAGGCCTACCTCCTCCGTTCACAGGTAGTCGATGCCTTCGTCCGAAATACGAAAGATCGATACCTGGTAGGGAGGGAGGGGAGTGAGAGAGAGTGTGTGTGTCCCTTGAGCTGGTTTTGTTCCCCTCCAAAACTATCGGAGCTAGCTTGGCAGTGCACGGATAATGCGACTGTGTGTCGGTGGGCGTGAGTGTGTCGGTGATCGATCTCCTGCCGTGTGTTGAATTGATTTATGAACTGAAATGATGTGCTGATTGAGCTGGAACGGATTGTCGTCTTCTAAGTGAGACTGTTTCCTCCTCTTTTTTTTCTCTCGATCACTCAGACTTGCACACTCTACTTTCCGGGATTCAAGGGAGAAAGAGAGAGAGAGAGGTTTTGTTATTGTGTTTGTGTTTAGTGGTGTTTGTGCGTTGTGAATTTTTGCAATTTCTGAGGATTCAGTGAATTGGAACTGTGCTTGTGGTTTTGTGAATAATGTGCGAGATGTTTTGGTCGTTCTGACTCTTCTGGTACCGAAAATGTTGTTGGTCTTTGACTGATTTTGTGTTTTTTGACAGTAAGTATTTGAGGAATCACGATCCTACCGTAGCGTTACAAGTGTTGACAGGGCTATGCAACGCGTAGAGTTCTGTATCTTATTGGGTAGTTAAGTTATCACCTGATTGTAGAAAAGATCGTCCCTTGTCTCTTTGTTATTGAGGAAACGGGGTCAGTTGTTGCATCATACATATAAACACACAGTCAACCCTGTGCCTGTTTTTCTTTATAGTTCTTTTTTATTTACACAATAGTAATAGATATGGAAAACTGATTTTTCAGCCGAGATACAATCTAGTTTTATCTCGTGTGCAAATGACATAGAAAAAATTACTAGAGAGGGTCAAAATCTAAACCTGCTTATGAATATGAATGAAATAATTAAAGGGGTCGGGTGGGGGGCTGTGTGTGTGCGTGCGTGCGTGCGCGCGCGCGTGTGTGTGTATGTGTGTGTGTGTGTGTGTGTGTGTGTGTGTGTGTGTGTGTGTGTGTGTGTGTGTGTTAGTGTGTGTGTGTGCGCGTGCAGAGGAAGAAGGGCGTGTTGTTGTTTTTTTGTTTTAGGGGCGTAAGGCCCAGGGCATTTGGTTTTCGTTTTCTTTTTAATTCATCACCTAACAAAGCACTGGTAAAACTATCGCAGTTACAGAAAATTATGCAAGTTCAGCTCTTGACGACAAATCAAACGTATCTAACGAAAATGTCAGGCGGAAAGCGATTCTGAGAAACTATATTTAGTTCTTGCGTAACAACCAGACATGTAAACACTTTTTTTTGTGGCAGGGTGGTGGGTTAGGGGTTGGTGGTGATGGTGTGGGGTGGTGTGGGGGAGGATTCCACACTAACAAACGTTATGATTTAACTCGTGCGTTAGTCGTCTCATAATATGCTAGCGAAGTGATGATGAGTGTGGTTATCTAATAGCTGTTTTTTCTGCTTCGTGAAGAAGTCAGGCATCTTCTGCCTAATGAGATCTCTGGTTTCTTCCATCTATCTCGGCAATGGTTGCAGTTGATTCATACACACCAACACACACACACATTGCTATCATCAGGGGACAGAGGTGGTAGAAGTAGTAGTAGTAGTAGTAGTAGTAGTAGTTAGTAGTAGTAGTAGTAGTAGTAGAAGAAGAAGAAGAAGCTTCTGTTGCCTCGTCAGGCTTGTTCTAACTCTCTGAGTTTGTGTGTGTGTGTGTGTGTGTGTGTGTGTGTGTGTGTGTGTGCGTGCGTGGTGTGTGTGTGGTGTGTGTGTGTGTGTGTGTGTGTGTGTGTGTGTGTGTGTGTGTGTGTGTGTGTGTGTGTGTGTGTGTGTGTGTGTGTGTGTGTGTGTGTGCGTTTTGGGGGAGGGGGTGGTTTGTGATGTTGGGTGGAAATTTTACTTTACTCACTTACGGGTGATTATTGTAATTCTACACACTATTCGTTCCCTCAGTATTGCTGCTCTTGCCTTGGCATTCATTCCTCCATTCATGAGAACAGAGCCCCCTTTTTTATCTGTGCATGTATTTTTACTGCTCTGTCTCCTGTTTCCTTGTACTTATAAAGGTTGGATGGAGGTTGTGCATTCGGATTTTTCCACTATGTGTAGATTGTCAAGTCCGGGTATTTCCTTTGCTTTCCTTTGCTTTCAGACATGTATCTGGGGTAGGTGGGCGAGCTTATTGATTCTTGAAAAAAGAATGAATAAATAGTCATTTTGACCGGTGGGGAGGGGACAGTTGTTTGCTTTGGCTGTGTTGATGTGTGTGTTTGTGTGTGTGTTGTTGGTGTGGGGGGGGGGGGGGGGCAGTGTGTTAGTGGTGTGGTGTGTGTGTTGTGTTTTGTTTGTTTGCTTGTGTGATTGTGTGTTTGCTTGAGTGTGTGTTTCAAGCTTTTTTTTGTTGGGTTTTTGAATTTATTTTGGGTTTTAGCGGGGAAGAAGATACTTAGGTAGGACTGTTATTTGACTGTTTCTTGGGGGGAGGGGGGGGGGGTGTTGCTGCTGGGGGGGGTTTCTTCTTTTTTTTTAGGGGTGTGTGCTTTTTCCAGCATACTTCTTTTGTTTGTTTTTTAGTGGTTGATTTTGTTGTTTTTCTTCTTCGATTTACAACTGACACAAAAATCTATACTGATATCGCTGTGGTTGTTTATAATATCGGGCATGATATACATAGATATAGATAGATATAGATAGATAGATAGATGATATATATATAATATATATATATATATATATATATATATATATATATATATTATATATATATAATATATATTATATATATATATATACACCCTGTATCCCTTTCTCACTGCTCGTTCTAGGGGTCCTTGACTGTAGGTTTAATCCTTCGTTCAGACGTAATCCCCTGTGTATAGATAAGCTGGATTAACTCGTCAGTAAGTCCCGCGATTTATCGAATTCCACCTGCAAACATTTGCCAATGATTACAGCAGTTTCTGGCGGTCTTACACCTACCTTGACCTGCATCTTTTCTCATGAGAAAAGAAAAGGTGTGTGTTCAAAGAATTCGCTACTTTTGATGTAGTTTGGGATGCATTTAGGTTGGTGACAAGGTTGGGGTGTTTTTTCTCTGTAATGCGCTAGAAGTGCAATGTCATGCACGCGTATGTACGCGCACACACATGTGCACACATGCACGTACAATGCTGGCACAGACGCAGACAAGATACAGACACACGCAAACACAGACAGACAGACACACGCACGCACACACAGACAGACAGACGCACATACACACACGCACGCACGCGCGCGCGCACACGCACGCACACTTCACTGTGCAGACTCCACTCTTGCCAAAAGTCCTTCGGATGAGACTTTTATACCGAGGCCCGTGTGCGAACGCACGCAGAACATCTTGCGCACACGTTAAATCCTGTTCCGCTTTTCGAAAGAGTAGGCCATTGTGTGCCGGTGGGAACAGATGACAAAATTTACAAAACCGCATACACACGGGGACTGAAAGTTAAGAAAAAACCGACATGAGTGCTTATTCCATTATCCTCGATATAAAAAAAGAAATAAATAAGTAAAATAAATATTTCTCCTCTTTCTCTCTCTCCCCCCTCTCTCTCTCCCTCTCTTCTGTCTGTCTTCTCTCTCTCTCTCTCTCTCTCTCTCTCTCTCTCTCTCTCTCTCTCTCTCTCTCTCTCTCTCTCTCATCATTCTCTGTGAGACAGATAATGTAAGGTCAATCAATGCCTATGCGTTACCCTTGAAAATGGACACCATTGTCCTCTCTCTCAGTCCTTCCTCTCTCTCTCTCGCTTTCTCTCTCCCTCCTCCTCTTTCTCTCCTCTCTCTCTCTCTCTCTCTCTCTCTCTCTCTCTCTCTCTCTCTCTCTCTCTCTCTCTCTCTCTCTTTCAATCAGGGTTAGATGACAGCAGTGACGGAAGAACACCTCAGTGTCACTTTTTAAACACGCTAAAGGAGGAGAAGGAGGAGGAGGAAGAGGAGGAGGAGGAAGAGGAGGACACCACTCACTAGTGCCGTGTTCATACTCAACTTAGGAAGCATGGAAGTTGGGTTGGGTTGGGTTGTTTTGTGTGTGGGTTTGAGTGGAGGTTTTTTTTAAATTAAAAAACCTCATCTGTCAGATGTCAACACCTCTTGAGAGAGAGAGAGAGAGAGAGGAGAGAGAGAGAGAGAGAGAGAGAGAGAGAGAGAGAGAGACCTACCGCAGTGTGTGTGTGTGTGGGTGTGTGTGTGTGGTGTGTGTGTGTGTGTGTGTGACACACTCTTCAATAGTGTATGGAAGGGGGTAGGACTAGGGGTGGGTAAACAGGACTAAAGTTTTATACAGGCGTGTAGATCAGCCTGGTTTCCTCTTCTTGCCTTCCCTCCCTTTCTTGTTGAATGTCACGTCCTTGAAAAAAAATCTGTTGAAATTCGTTTTCGTGTACCAGGGTAGAGAGGGGGTGGGGGGGGGTGGGGGAGAGAAAATACAGAGGAAGGGGTGGGGTATATAGAATTTCTTTTTATAGGGGGGGATGGGGGGGGTTGGTGGCTGGTTGGTTTTTGTTGCTTTTTGTTGTTGTTGGGGTTGTGGGAGGGAGGGGCCGGGTTGAGGGGGTATATTGGTTTTAATTTTCGTTTTGTTTTTTGGGGGGTCCGTGTATATTGCATCAATGGTGCACTAGGTCGCCTATTGTGGGTTACAGGTTTGTCATGCTGAGTATCGTGTCGCCAACGCAATTGTTATTGAAGAAGGTATTCATGTGTCAGGTTGAAATGTCGTACAATATACTATACGGGAAGTGCTTTGCTGTGTCGCTGCGCTTCTTTGCCTGGATATAATTATGGCGGAGCTGAGGAGGGCATTGCTGTATGCCGGAGCATTTTTAGACACAATGTGTATACCACTTTTCGGCACTTAAATTCATGGCAGATTTGTCTGCGTGAAATTCGGGCTGCTCTCCCCGAGGAGAGCGCGTCGCCACAAGAGCAGTGCCACCAAGAACAGCGCCACACATTTGTCTTTTTTCTTTTCCTGTCTGCAGCTGTATTTGTTACCCTATCAGAGTGGCTTTCTTCTACATAATTTTGCCAGGGACAACTTACTTTGTTGCCGTGGGTTCTTTTACGTGCGCTAAATAATTATGTATAACACACTCGGTTTACCGTCTCATCTGAAAGACTAGCGTCCAGACCACTACCCACGGTCTAGTGGATGGGGAGAAGAAAACGTTTCTGACCCAAACGGGGATCGAACCACCACACACTTCGAACCCGGACTTTTCGCTTTCTAGGCAAGTGTGTTACCTCTAGACCAGCTACCAAGGTATGAGTGACGTACACGTGAAAGATACCGTGTTCTTGGATCCTAGCCTAAGGTACTCCTATTTTCTTGTGTGATGTTGACTGAATAGTGTTTTGTTATCTGGAACATTTACCAGGCTGGTGTACATCAGTAGACGTCAATTATTCAGGTTTTTTTATGCATATAATAATTATGCTAAACGTTTCCCTTGCTAATCAGCTGTCTTCCAATTATTCACACACACACACACACACATACAAACACATACACACACGCACGCACGCACACACACGCACCACACACACGCACGCACATACGCACACGCACGCGCGCGCACACACACACACACACACACACACACACACACAGTGGCTAAGTATTACATCACGGAAGGACATCTACGTAAACACTGCCGACGGCCTTGGAAATATAATACATCCTTATTTACATTTTTTTCAAAGGCTGAAGATAGTAAACTAACTGAATTACATGTGTTGACTGTTTCCTTTACCTTTGCCATTTGGTGTGGAATGCATCACCTCCGAAGAATGTATCATTCTGCCGTTAAAAGAAAGACAAACACAAACATACCCAGATATTATTATGTGTAAGCTTGAGTTCCGTCACATTGTCGCACACGCAGGCTTTGCGTGCGTGCGAGCGTACACACACATACACAAGCGCATGCATGCGCACATACACACACACACTTTCATGCACGCACGTGTACAAATCCGAGCTCGTTTCCCTAAATTCAGCATGCTTGTAAGAAGAAGAAGAAGAATATGATGATGATGATGATGATGATGATGATGATGTGATGATGATGATGATGATGATGATGATGATACCGTCTTCTTTTTAAAAAAATAAATACATAAAAGATTCCGTCGGTACCTTTATAGAGGATCTAGGAGTTTTTGAACTGCTGAGGCAACGTCGCCTGACGTCGACATGACTGGCGTATTCTTGTCCTGTTCTTCATGGCTTTTCTTTTAGAGCCTTTCGCAGATGTAACCGTGGTACTTTTGATAGAGATCCTGCAGCCGGAATAACCTAGAGAACAAAGGAAAGCGTTCCCATACAGAAATGATTATTAGTTGGGGGAGAAGAAAGACAGAGAGAGACAGAGACAGGCAGACGGACAGACGTACGACGGACGGACGGAGAGAGCTGTAGATGGAAAAGTGAATGGAGAGTTAAGGTGTGCGTATAGGGGGAGTGGGGATGGGGGGTGAGGGACGGGGAAGAGGGGAGTGGGGGCAGAGTACAGTGATTATTATACATTATGTTTAGACTACAGGGCATCTGTTTTGACAATGTTTTAGTCAGTTTGCTTTTAGTATTGCATAGTGTTCAGGTTTTTTGAACACACACACATACACACATACACACATACACACATACACACACACATACACACACGCACACCCCAAACACACAACACATCAACTCAACCTGTATGGAGCCTTGCATATCTATACGCTATGTATACATTTTGAATACTATGTGCGTATATCGAGTACATATAAGTATTTACACATGAAGTGTAAAGGACAAAAGTGCGATCAAAAGCTGTTTCTTTAAAAAACAAACAAATAGGTACAGAAATAGATGCGTTCAAAATAAATGAAAAAAAAATCAGTTCATTATTTGATTTGAGCATTAAGCAAACAAACAACATAAACGACAACAGCAGCAGCAACAACAACAACGACAATAACAAAAACAACAACAAAAACAAACAGCACCCACTTCCCCTGCTGGGTAGGTTGTTGGGTTTTTTCTTTTCGTGATCACGACTAAAATGTTCTCAGCCACAACCACAATCTTTCTCCTGAACATGACATAGCTGTTAACTATGTTTAGAAATGATTGCCATCCACACTGACATAATCATAACCTTCCTGCCTCTCCCCCCCGCACGCCTCCAGCCCCCCACATTCCTCCCTACTTCTACCCCCCATCCCCACCCCCCCCCACCCCTCATTCCTGCCTCGTGTTTAATTTTCTAGTACACGTCTACGGAAGAGAGCAGAACAGAGCGGCAATTGTGTCCTCGTAACTATAGGAAATGAGACACCGTTAAATGAATACAGGGCCCCCTTCCTCACTCACCCCCTCGCTCCTCCTCCTCCTCCTCCTTCTCCTCCCCCTCCTCCTCTTGTACTGGAGCTTCTTCAGGATCACCGAGTTTTTTCTTCCGAGCTGCCAGAGAGTTAGTTGGTCGTCTGCAAACTGGCCGTGGTAGGATAGGATCTCTTGCCGCTACGCTTGACTGAACTTTTTGGCTCATAGCCTAGCCGATCAGGAGACCTTGATAAGGATCGATGAAGGGGGTGGGGTGGGGTGGGGGGGTGGAAGGAGGGGGGGGGGGTTGCGATGAATGGGGTAGGGGTATGGTGGTTTTGAAAGTACAGTTCATTTCTTGGTAAGTTGAAATTTCAACTGTATTACATACAAATAGTGTATATTTGTGTTGAATATGTTTGGTTGATTTTTTTTTAAAGGATGGGAAGTGGTAGGTGAAAATGTGGTGGCATTCTAATTGTATGTTGGTATACTGGAGTGAGGGTATAGTATAGTGTATTTCTGTTCCAGCTGTAACGTGCATTATGATTGAGACAAGAAAGATGTGTTTTTAGTGAGGTTTTCTTTTTCAAAAGAAAGTGGGTGGGTCTAGTTCATGGATGGATGTTCTGATGTGTTTTGTCTCCTTTACTGACTCGCATTGATTGTAAGAATAACTGCAGCACGTTACATTCTCATACTGTTCCCACTAGGAAAGTTAACGCGTAGAGATGAAATCGGCAATAAATGAACATTTATAGTGTCGTACTGCTGTCTTCAGGGAAGTTATCGTGTAGAGATGATATGGGCACAGACGGGAGGAACTGAAGTAGTGTCATGCCATCGGTATGGAAGATGTCTGAGACTGTGAATCAATCCATCACCCACGTAGTTTGTCTCTCGTTCTCAAAACCCGAATACCTTGAGTTGTAAGCTTGCTAAGTTGGCTTATTCATTGGCTTTCTTGGGCATGAGAGAAATCATGAATAAAGTAATGATCTAGTAGTAATATGCCTTCTTCAACACCCCAAAAATAGGCTTTAAAGTGTTTGGTATAACACTTGTGCGTTAAAGAGAATTGGCGGTGTGATTCCGACTAAGAGATACTAGTTTAGCCACCTTTTGTGTGTTGTTTTGTGTGTGTGTGTGTGTGTGTGTGTGTGTGTGTGTGTGTGTGTGTGTGTGTGTGTGTGTGTGTGTGTGTGTGTGTGTGTGTGTGTGGAAGGGAGAGCTGGAAACAGTTAAACTGAAAAACGAAAACCTTGAGAAAAAAAACCCACTTTGAAAAACAAACAAGCAGAAACAAACCTCCCTACAGGCACTTAAGTATGTCTCACAAAACTGCCCCGTTTATATTTCTTACACATTTTGTATCAATTCAAACAGTTACATCAAAGCGTCTTTTGAATGCTCTAGAGCATAATAGTTTCGAGTGTCCCAGAATTGCGAAACGAGCTATACCTGATTTCTTAGCGCCGCGGGAATTGGGTGGCGGGTGCTTTCCTAATCCAGCTTTAGTTTTGCTCCAGTACACTGGCACAGCAGCTTGTTGCGTTTGGCCAAGGAGCGGAGGAGAGGAGGAGGTGTGGGGGAGGGAAGAAAGGAAGGAAGGAAGGAAGGATGAGAGTTGGAAATTATAACTCGCTCTTCACATTCTATTTACGGCCTGATGTAGCTGAAAATAAACCAGCAATATTATTTTTGGGGTGGAGTTTTTGGGTGGGTTTTTTTTGTTGGTTTTTTTTTTGCTGCAGTGTGCGATGAGTGACGGTCACGGCATATTGACAGAGAGAGAGGTGATACTGTCTGCGTTATTGTCATAATATTGTAGAGCGCCGTTTTTTTTGTTTTTGAGGGCTGGAATTCTGCGCGTTAATTTGAATGGCGGCTGGCTTCTGGTGGGTGTGTGTGTGTGTTTGGGGGGGGGGGGGGGGGGGGGGGAACAAAGTGTCCTCCTGCCTGCCTGTTTTGACAGGTTAGGGGCTGCAGGAACGTGAGAAACGTCGCCGCCACCGCCCCTGTGCCAAGCCAGGCAACGAGGCGTGGTGTCAGACATGGAGGAGACTCCCTACTGGAGCCACGTCTGCTGGAATGGACGTTTCATGTTATTTATCTGTGTGGCTTTGTTATTGGTTTGATGGGGGGGAGGGGGGGTGGAATTAACCTAACGAATTTCATTGAAAAGTGAAATTGTGTCAACTTTCTCAACTGGCAGGAGATTACTGGGTTGTCAAGTTTGATTCTTTTTGTGTGTGCAGTCATTGACAGAAGCAATATTTTGGAGGCAAATTTTCAACAAAGTCTAGCATCATGAGGTGGGGTGTTTTTTTTGGCCCAACCCATGAGTTTTGTGTGTTGTTGTTGTAAGTAAAGTGCCAGTGTTGAGATTATCTCCAGCCATGACAATCTTCTAATCTCATAAAGTCCTGTACTCTCCATTCAAGAAGAAAAAAAATCATCCGAAGTCGGAGTGTGGTTGCCTATATGGTGAGCTAACATATAAAAAGTATGAACCATAACGCAGACTTCTCATCCAGTGTGAGGTTGTTGTCTCAGGGTGATTCCCAGGTGTGAGGGGTGAAACAGAATGCACTTTCTGCGTGACCCCAATAGTGTGAAGCTGGGGACACTACTGTACTGTACTGTATGCTTGTCTGTCGTGTCCGACGATAACCTCCAAAACAGCGGAGGAGGCAGCTGCTGTTTTGGAAACTGGGCATAAATTTGATTATAGTGGCGATGCCTTGCCCACAGCACATCCCCACTCTCTCGGCCAAATGAGCATAAGGACAGTCAGCGTTGGAGATGTTCTCCAAAGGCCAACCAGCCCCCAGGGCTGCAGCACATAAGGACTATGCGAGTCAAGCCTCCTAGTCAGAGAGTCCTAGTCGATCACTAAAGACTAAGCTGTAAAGTGGAATTCCATGAGTGGGAAAGCCACTGGTCATACAGCCTCTCACTGTGCTGTTGCCCGGTGGGGACACTAACAACCACAACACTAACAACAACAACAACACTAACAACAACTATAACAACTTATGGATGTGATCTCCGTTCAGCTTGTTTACAGAAAGATGAACTAGTCCGTAACTATATGACTCATTAGAAAAAGAAGTGTTAGCAAGAAAATAAGAATTTAACACCAAAAAAATTAAACCACATAAAAATTCCCAATTACCATCAGCATTGAATCCAAACCCCCCAAAAATATTTATAACGGTCGCGGTAAGCATAACATAATATGTACTATTTGACGAGCCTAGGTGCTGAGTGTAACTAAGACAGAGCGCTGTTTGCACGAGTCTCTAAGAGGTGTCTTCTTTCCATTGTCCTCAGACTGTGTCGTTGCCTTCACAGTCCTATGTAGTCATCATTGTACACGGCCTACCTACGTGGCGCTCTGTTGCCACCCGATGCCTTTGACCCTTTCGTCCTCAAACTGTCTATGTAGTGTAGTGTAGTGATCTGTCAGTCCTGTACTTGTTATACACGGTAGTGTAGCCAGACTGAATACTCCAACGTGAGGAGATGGAGTCGTGTATGTGCGCATTGTGATGAAATTTCGACCTTCAGACGATCATCAAAACTTTAATGGCCGGTAGTGTACATACATTAAAGAAAATGGCGCACAGTGGGTGTTCGCAGCTTGCTTGAGCCAAATGTAGTCTAGGGTTTCGCAGTTTTCAAAAGATGGGTTGTTGAAATCAAACGGTGAAGAAAGTGGGATTGCCAAATGCACAGAAATTCGGAGCCGGTGAAACAGAAGTGAACGGTCCAATTTATCAAATAAGAATGGACTTTTCACAAATGATATTCTGCATTTGAAATTGAAAGATTCCAGTGCGTACAAAATTGTTTTACTGTTGAATTGGTGAGTATAAGAAAATAATCTCTGGAAAAAGTCGTAATTGTACTTTGGGTATTAGAAATTAAAATCGTATTACCCGCCAACACAATGTTGCGAAACACTAGCACATCTGAGAAAATCGCTTCACTAAGTCAACATGTGTTGGTCTCGTAACGAGGTTTTCGTTCTTGCAAGACCATGAGTTAATAAAAGTAAACTCCTTGCATGACTGCATGCTTTGTCCTAATAAAACGCTAAGAATTTGTAACAATTAACTATGATTACTTCAACTACTTCAAGGGTTGAATAATGACGTGTAGCATAATGTTATCTTTCAGGTTGAGTTTTTTTTCCTTTTTCTTATGAGATAAACTTCTTTAGATTCTTTTAATAGGAAAAAAAAGGTTAAGTCAATATGAAGACACAATAAAAGTGTATATATCCAAAATAAAAATATAAAAAAGAAAGAAACTGGAGTGTTTGGTTGCCAGGGCTGGGGGTAGGCTAGGCTAGGCTAGGCACAAGTGAAAGTGATAGTGTTTAATTTAATCCCCAACACAAACAGTCTCTGTTACCGCGACCTGCAGACTCCCCTGCTGTGTCACTGTTGCTTTATCGGTGTTTTCCTGCAGCGCTGCCATTGCGGGACAGACTGTGCATTGTGCTGGCTGTAGTTTCCATCTTCTGATCGCTGGATGGTGGTGCGGTTTCTTCTTCGTCTATCTGTCTTTGTTTTCCGCTCTAGTAATTATAATATGTGAAATTTGTTCGTTTGTTTCATGTCCTCTCATCAGACAGTCTTGGGTAAGCGTGTTGCTGTTTTGAGTTCTGGGATCTGTCTCTCGGGTTGTGTGTTGCCTTTGATCTGATTTATGTAACTAGACACTTTAGGCTGTGCATTTAACTTAAGAGGGCGGGGGGGGGGGGGGGGGGGAGGTGTTGTTTTTCTTTATTTTCGACACTCAGCCTCTGATTTGTCTTTGTTTTAACTTGTAGTGTTACACTCTTGGATGGTGCATTTTTGTTGTTGGTTTTGTTGTGGTAGGGAGGAGATTCGTTCCTCGGCTAGAGCTCTGAGATCCACGTATGCAACCGTCTTTACCCATCCTCAAGGTAGCCGCATTCTGACGTTGGGGATTGCTTAGATTCGCGTCATTTGAACAGAAGACGTGCATTTCTCCTTTTTCCTTGGTCATTTGACAATCTACCTGCATGTTTCATTCTTTTCTCTCCCTGATCTCTCAACTTTGGGATAGTGAGTTTGATCTGTTCTGATTCCTGCCTTCTGACACCGATGTTGACTGTTGTCCTTGCTTTCAGTTTCGTTCTCTGGTATTCAGAGAATGCGTTTCCTTGTTCAGTTTCTAGCTTGTGGAACCTATTCTCTGCTTCTACCGGTGTGCGTTCCGGGTTTTTTCCGGTTCCAGCTTGTAGGCCTTCATTTCTGCGATTCCTTTGTTATCAGTTCTTTGATCCAGTAGGGTAGAGGTTTTCTTCTGTTTCCACCAGTTAGATGTGTATGCATTTGTTCGCTTCAGAATCCCTGCTCCTTTGTCAAAAGTTGGACTTTTCATCATTTGTTGTGCTTTTTCTTTTTTAAAGTATGACTTCTTGCGCTTATTTTTATTGATCAGGTAGGGTATATACATACATACATACATACATACATACATACATGCATACATACACACATACATACATACATACATACATACATACATACATACATACACACATACATACATACATACATGTATACATACATACATACATACATACATACATACATACATACATACATACATACATACATGCTTACAGCAGACAGACAGACAGACAGACAGACAAATAGGTAGGTAGACAGGTAGGTAGGTAGATAGACACACAGAAACACAGACACACAGACAGACAGATCAATACCAATGACTTGATATCTGCACTCAACTTTTTTTTTTTAAATTGTTGTTGTTTTTAATGTCCTACTTTTCTCTTCTTTTTTAAGGGTACCGATACCCTACGCTTTCTTTGTTTCTTTTCTTTCTTTCTTTCTTTTTTCTTGTCTTTCTCCAGACTCGCTGACATATATCTGAACAGAGTATCTAGAGCATCTGTCAGCATTAGCTCGCTTCTGTCATTTCCACTGGCAGCATGCAACCACTACCGGCTTGGCACAAAACAGGCGGAGTCAGCGTGTCAGTAGGTCTGCCAGGGTGCCGTGGTGCCAGGTCTGGCAATGGCACTGACAGCTTTCTGAACTGCACACGTATGACACACAACATTCTAGGCCACGCAGTTCTTTTCCAGCAGCTATTTTGAGCGACAGGAGTTCCAGAATGTTCTGTGCGTGCAGTTTGTTGCTGTTGTTGTCGTTGTTTTTGTGACATAGATCTCGTTTTACATCACAAAACATCTATTTGGGGATATTGTTTGGAGAGACGTAGTTCCAGAGTCTTCTGTGGTTGAAGTTTGTTGTTGTTGTTGTCGTTGTTGTTGTTGTTGTTGTTGTGACATATATCTCGTTTTACATCACAAAACATCTATTCGGGGATATTGTTTGGAGAGACGTAGTTCCAGAGTCTCTGTGGTTGAAGTTCGTTGTTTTTTGTTGTTGTTATGACACATATCGTTTTACATCAGAAACATCTATTCGGGGATATTGTTTTGAGAGACGTAGTTCCAGAGCCTTCTGTGGTTGAAGTTTGTTGTTGCTGCTGTTGTGGCTGTTTTGTTGTTGTTATGACACGCGTTATTTTACATCACAAACATCTATTCGGGGATATTATTTTGAGAGACGTTGTTCCAGAATCTTCAATTGTTGGTTTTTGTTGTGATATTGTTATCGTCATTGTTGTTGCTGTTATTGTTAGGACACACGTCAATTCACATCAGAAAGGATTTATTTGCGGTGTTAGTTTCACAGTCTTCTGTTTTGTCGCTGCTAATGTTTTTATGTTTTTAATGTTGTGGGTGGTCTGTCGTTGCTGAGAGCATTTTGTTGTTGTGTTGAGTGACGTAGTTTTCATAATCTTCCATTGTTTCTGTTACACTTGTTCTAGTTGTTGTTGTTGTTGTGAGCTTTTTGGTGTTATCAGATGCAGGTTCGTGCGTCGTTTGTTGAATTACGGAGCAAAGGACTGTGTAGATCGGGTTATAAAACCTTAGGATTTTTAACATTCTTATGATTGAATGAATGGCCTTTTTTAAAATCTAGCATCTCAAGAGATAGTACGAAATTAAGAGACAGTCAGAGAGGAGTTCTCTGTCTCTGTCTGTCTGTCTGTCTGTCTGTCTGTCTGTCTGTCTGTCTGTTTCTCTCTGTCTTTGTCTCTCTGTCTCTCTCCGGCCATTTAGTCAATAGTCATCAAGTAGCATAAGTGTGTTTTATAGGGGGGGGGTTGAGGGAAGGCGGGGGGGGGGGGGGGGGGGGGGGGGGCTGGAAAGTTAGTTATAAAGTTAGCTTCTATAGATAGATAGACTTAACTATTTAATGGTCAAAATATAAGTTCAAATTCCACCGAGAAAAGAACTTTTTCCAAGCTGCATCCATGCTCACATACGTGTGCAGTTGATTTATCGACTCACAGCAGCATCCATGTCTGACTCCTCCTTTTTTTTTGTTCTTTTGAAGGAGAAAAAAACAAACTTTGCCTTTTTTAAGAAACAAAACAAAAAAAAAGTTTTAGCATGGCTGGGATATTTCCGGACATCCAGTATCAGCCCGAAATATAAATAGCAGCCACGATTTTGTTGGATTTTTCTTTGGGGCGGGAGGGGGGGGGGGGATTATTTTTTTTTAAATACCGGTGTGCTGTGATTCTGTCCTCATTGATTTTCGCCAACACAGTTTTGTTTTCAGGGTCTGGGATCAATATGCTTCAGCAAACAACTAGCCCACATTTGGCTGAGGGAAGCGCTCTTTGGCATTTTCGTGTTCAAACCACTTCGCTCACAGTCGTTCTTTCTTGTCTTACTGCCCTGAGTTTGTTTGTTGTGGTGTTGTTGTTTTGTGTTTTAAAACAACCAAGTGCTTTGTTCTCAACCTTGGTGTTGAGAGTTCAAACCTAGTTCGAAGCTAAGAAGGGAGAGGGAGGAAGGAGACAGGATTCTTACCTCAAGTAAAGAAACTCCTGCAGCAAAAGAGAGAGAGAGGGGGGGGGGGGGGGGAGAAGAGAAGAGAAGAGAGAGGAAACTCGTGTCATTCTTGTGTTACATAATCGATATTGGATTTCGCATAGGAAGAACTACACGAGCGTTTCATCCACCTGGCAACCAACCGTTCCAGCTTTTGCTGAGTGCACAGGTATTGATATGCTAGGGTCGTGCTTTGTTTTTCTCTTTTTTTCCTTCTTTTCTTTTCTTAGAAAGATGCTGGGGGCTGGTTTTAAGCCTGTGCGGTGACTTTGTGCAGTGATGTGACTGGATACAGAGGCAGAGAGAAAGAAAGAAAGAAAGAAAGAGAGAGAGGAGAGAAAGAGATAGACAGACACGGGGGAGATGGAGTGTTGGTGGGGATTGCGCAAGAGAGCGGTTGCGAAGCGCTGGCTGCCTCTCAGAATTTGTCGCTGTCACTCGCAGGCATCGTGGTATTGTGGTGGTGATGGTGACGGTGGCGAAGAATTCTGCTTGTCTGTGCAACAACACCTACGCGGCTGGTAGTAAGGAAGCGTGGGATAATCATATGATTATAATAATATAATATAATTATATTATCTTCATCATCACAGTATTAACGACACAGTATTTTGGTGGTGCAGGAGTAATATTATTTTGTGTGTGGTGTACGGTGCTTGCAACAGTGGGTGTTAAGCTGATCAAAACAAAAAAAAGGGTCCTGAACTGTTTAAAAGTTGTGTGGAAGCGTGATGTCAACCTTCTAGGATTTATCTTTTAAAAAGAAACCTTGAAAAGGAGGAACAGACCACAGAAATAAAAAAATAAATAAAAAAAACGAAGGAAGAAAAGAGAAAGTGCGTTTTCTTGGATCATCAGTCCCATACAGTGATTTTTATTTTAAAAAATCTGTTATGACGTCATAAACGTCTCGTGACTTCACAGAACCCAGGCTACTGACGTCACATCTTCAGGGAGTCACTGTACGTGACGTCACCCTTTTCGTGGAGGTGGGGGGAAGAAAGAAAAAAAAAGTACTCTCGTACCCAGCCTGTCTCAATCAATCCCTATCCTCCGCTCTACATTCGTTCTACTACTATACCCACCTACCAGCCAGTACCATGAGTTCCTCAAACTCGCCCGTAGGGGCCAAAGGGACTCGAACCCGCCGGAAAAGCTACGCGGGAGTAGGGGTGCACGGGGCCCCCGCGGTTAGACTGTACAACATCCCGGACGACGACAAGCCCATCGACTTCCAGCAGGAGCAGCGGCTGATGCAGGAGCGGAGGCTGCAGATGAGGCGCAGTTCGGTTCCAGCTCGCCCCGCGGTAAGCTTGGGAGGATTTGTGGATAGTTAGTTAGTTAGTACCTGTGTGTGCGTGTGTCTGGGGTGGTGGGGTGGTTTTGGTAGGTGTGGTGTGTGGTGTGTTTTTGGGGAAGGGATGGGGGGAGAGGGGGGGGGGGGTGTGGCCGGTGATTGTAGATAGTGCCTGTGTGTGGGTTTTGGATAGGTGGGTGAGGTTTTGGTGTGTGTTAGTGTGGGATTTTTTGTGTTGTGTTTGTGTTTTGTTGTTGTTGGGAGTGTTGTTGTTGTTGTTGGGTTTTTTTGGGGGGGGTTAGAGAGGGGGCGGGGGTGGCGGTGAGATGATTGTAGATAGTAACTATGTGGGTTTGGATGGGTGAGTTTAGATGTGTGTGTTCGGGGGAAGGGGGGGATGGGGGTTGAGGGAGCGATGAGATGAATGTAGATAGTACACAGGGTTTTGGATGGGTGGGTGAGGTTTTGGTGTGTGTGTGTTTGGGAAAGTGTGTGGGAGGAGGGTTGGAAAGGGGTGGGTGGCGGTGATTGTAGATAGTACCTGTGTGTGTGGGTTTGTATGGGTGGGTGGGGTTTTTGGTGTGTGGGTGTGTTTTGGGGATGGGGGGTGGGGAGGGGTGGGAGGGGGCGGTTTGGAGGGGGCGGGGTGGCGATGAGATGAATGTAGATAGTACCTGTATGGGGTTTGGATGGGTGGGTGAGGTTTTTGTGTGTGTGTTTGGGAAGAGGAGGGGGCGGTGAGATGGTTATAGATAGTACCTGTGTGGGTTTTGGATGGGGGGTGAGGTTTTGGTGTGTGTGCGTTTTTGGGAAGGGATGAGGGGGGGGGGGGGGGTGGGGGGGGGGTTGAGAGGGGGCGGTGAGATGATTGTAGATAGTACCTGTGTGGGTTTTGGATGGGTGGGTGAGGTTTTGATGTGTGTGTGTTTTTTTGGGAGGGGGGGGGGGGGGGGGAGTTTGGAGGGGGGGGGTGCGGTGAGATGATTGTAGATAGTACCTGTGTGGGTTTGGATGGGTGGGTGAGGTTTTGGTGTGTGTGTTTGGGGGGGGGGGGGGGATGGGAGCGGTGAGATGATTGTAGATCTATAGCAGTTGTGGTTTGGATGTGGGGGTGGGCTTTTGATGGTGTGTGTGTGTGGGGGGGTTGGGAGGTGTGCGTGCGCGCGTGTGTGTGTGTGTGTGTGTGTGATGTGTGTTGTGTGTGTGTGTGTGTGTGTTGTGTGTGTGTCACTGAGTGTGAATGAATATGAGTATATGAGTGATATTGTCGGTGTTTGTATGCGCGTGTGCGTGTGTGCATGTATGTGCGTGTGTGTGTGTTGTGCGTATGTGCGTGTGTGCGTATGTGTCGTGTGTTTGAGAGAGAGAAATGTATTGTGTGTTAGAAATTGTGGTTATGTGTAACGTGTATGTGCCTATGTGTGTGAGAAATTATGCAATTATGTGTATGTATTGTGTGTGTGCCTCTATGTGTGTGTGAGAGAAATGATGTGGTTATGTGTGTATGTGTATGTGCCTCTGTGTGTGTGTGTTTGTGTGTGCGTGTGCGTGCATGCATGCGTGCGCGTTTGCTGTGTGTGCCAAAGCTTGCTTGTGTAACATGGTGACATACTCCCTTCTTCCACCAGTCTCTGTTTGTGTGTGTGTCAGTCCCTCCTGCTCCTTATCCTGACCGCATGCCCTTGTCTATGTGTCTGTCTTTCTGTCTGTCTGTCTTTCTGTCTGTCTGTCTGTCTTTCTGTCTGTCCTTCTCTCCCCCTCCCTCCCCCCTCCTCCCTCTCTCTCTCTCTATCTCTGTCTCTCTATCTCTCTCTCTTTCTCTGTCTCTCTCTCTATCTCTGTCTCTCTCTCTTTCTCAGTCTCTATCTCTCTCTCTCTCTCTCTCTCTCTCTCTCTCTCTCTCTCTCTCTCTTCTCTGTCTCTCTGTATCTGTCTCCCTCATTCTCTCCGAGGGCTGGATGTAAAAAAAAGTCTTGTGCTTATTCTATTACCCTCAGAAAATAAAATTTCGTTATCGTTGTCTCTTCTCCCTCTCTTTCTCACTCATCTCTCTCTCTCTCTCTCTCTCTCTCTCTCTCTCTCTCTCTCTCTCTCTCTCTCTCTCTCTCTCTCTCTCTCTCTCTCTCTCTCTGCCTCTCTGCCTCTCTCTCTCTCTTTCTCTCTCTCTTTCTCTCTTTTTCCCTTCTCTCACACAAACACTCTCTCTCTATTTCTCTCTCCTTCCCTCTCTCTCCCTCTCTCTCCGTCTCCCCCTCCCTCCCTCTCTCCCCCCCACTCTCTCCCCCCCCCCCCTCCTCTCTCTCACACTCCCCATCTCTCCACCTCTCCTCCCTCCTTGCCTCTTTCCAATTTGATCTCATCTTCCCACACGCACGCACATTACACTCTCTCTCTCCTTCCCCTTGAAAAAACAAAACAAAAGAAATGATGGAAGGATTAATGATCTCTCCTGAAAGCGCCATTCCAGTTTCCTTGTCTGTGAAAAGAAAGGTCTGTTCTTTCCTGGTCCATTGTGTGTAGTCTGGAACTGTATTGTAGTCAAGTCTCAGGTGGTCTTTTAGGGGGTTTGGGGGGTTTGGTTTGGTTTGTTTTGTGAGTTGTTGATTGAAAGTCTGATGGACCTGTTGAGGTGTGTGCGTCGAGGGGGATGGGGGGGGGGGGGGGGGGGGAGGAGGGGGGTGGTTTGCGTTGTGTGGTTTTGTTGGTTTGTTTTTTGTTGTTTTTTTTTTTGGGGGGGTGAGTGCGTGGGTATGTTGTGTGTTTGTGTGTGTTGTGTGTTGCATATGTGTGTGCTGTGCGGCGTGGTTTGGTGTGTATGTTGAGTTTTGCATATGTGTCTGTCTATTCTTTTATGTTGAGGATAATGGAATAAGCACTCGTGTGTTTTTATATCCAGTCCCTGTGTGTATGCAGTTTTGTAACTTTTGTCATCTGTTCCCACCGGCACACAATAGTATGTGTATGTGTGCCCATACGCACACACTCACACCAGTGCGAGCTTGACTGTTTGAGTGTGTGTGCGTGTGTAAGAGAAGTGGTTTTGTTGTATGTGTCTGTGCCTGTGCGTGTGTCTGTCTTCCCGTTCGCGCGCGTGTGTACGTATACATACCTTCATACACGCTTGAATGCGTCAGTACGTGTGTCTGCATTTGTGAATTCACAAGTATCTATGCAACCGTGCGTACGCCAGCTTGTTTGTGTGTGTGTTAGGAGGGGGGGGGGGGGGGGGGGATCGGAGGATTCTGAGCCCACAATGAAATTCTCCTCGGAACCATTCCAAACGTGGTAACTCTGAATAATTCAGGTACTAGGGAGAAAATACCCTAGACCTGTGGACCAGTGGCAATTGTGGCGACACGGCTGTATAGCAAGTGAGAGGCTGTTAGATTGATTCCGTACTGGCTTTCACACTGGCTTACCTGGACTATCTTCTCTTTCACCTAGGTTGATTCCGTACTGGTTTACCTGGACTATCTTCTCTTTCACCTAGGTTGATTTCATACTGGTTTACCTAAACTATCTTCTCTTTCACCTACATTGATTCCATACTGGTTTACCTAAACTATCTTCTCTTTCACCTAGGTTGATTCCATACTGGCTTACCTAGACTATCTTCTCTTTCACCTACATTGATTCCATACTGGCTTACCTGGACTATCTTCTCTTTCACCTACATTGATTCCATACTGGCTTACCTGGACTGTCTTCTCTTTCACCTACATTGATTCCATACTGGTTTACCTAAATTATCTTCTCTGTCACCTAGGTTGATTCCATACTGGCTTACCTGGACTATCTTCTCTTTCACCTACATTGATTCCATACTGGTTTACCTGGACTATCTTCTCTTTCACCTAAGTTGATTCCGTACTGGTTTACCTGGACTATCTTCTCTTTCACCTAGGTTGATTCCGTACTGGCTTACCTGGACTATCTTCTCTTTCACCTAGGTTGATTCCATACTGGCTTACCTGGACTATCTTCTCTTTCACCTAGGTTGATTCCATACTGGCTTACTTGGACTATCTTCTCTTTCACCTATGTTTATTCCTTACTGGCTTACCTGGACTATCTTCTCTTTCACCTAGGTTGATTCCATACTGGCTTACCTGGACTACCTTCTCTTTCACCTAGGTTGATTCCATACTGGTTTACCTGGACTATCTTCTCTTTCACCTATATATATCCTACACTGAACCCTAAGTGATGGTCTGGTTGGTAGTGTTTTTTAGATGGTATGATAAACTAAGGTTCTGTGTGCAAAATATGTTTGAGTGCATGTGGCAGGTTACTGATATGTATGACATATAAACTGAAAAATATGATGGCGTTGTGTGTGTGTGTGTGTGTGTGTGTGTGTGTGTGTGTGTGTGTGTGTGTTGTGTGTGTGTGTGTGTGTGTGTGTGTGTGTATCTGTATGTCTGTCTTTCTGTGTGTGCATGTGTGTGTGCGGGTGTCTGTGTGTGTCTGTCAGTCTTTATGTGCATGTGCGTGCACGCGCACGAGTATTTGAGTATGTGTATGACTGTGTGTTTGTGTGTGTGTGTGTGCACACGCAAATGTGTGTATTCGTGTGTGTTCGTGTGTGACTAAATGTGTGATATATATTATACTCATGCATTAGCTTTTGATCAGAGGCCAGGAGACGGTAGGGGTGTTTGGTGACAACTGGACGGCATGTGCATGCATAATTTGTGCTTGTCACAGCAGGCGTGCTCGTGCATACACGTGTGCTAGTGAGCATGGGTGCTGCATCCCCTTGTATAATCATCTAATGCACAAGTCCTCCGGTTTTTTTACATATATGCATTTTCCAGCCTTGACATGAACCCAACGCATTTGATTTTTAAGAAATAATATATAAGAACAATACCGAGTTGTAAGCTAACTACAATATTAGTTTTTGCTGAATTTTTTTGGTGTGTATACATCGCTAACGCAATAACCCGGGCGTGTTGTAATATTCAGATATAAACAATCAAAAATCAGTTTTCAACTTAAGAAGAATCTAAATTTTGGCAGCAAAAAACGAACAAAATTCAAGTATCAACTTAGAAATAACCTGCTTTTTCGAGGCATAAAACAAATACAACTTTTTTACGCAGCATTAAGCAAGCAAAAAAACCAAGTGTTAATTTAAGAACAGCCTTCTTTTTACGCAACACAAAACGAGCAAAACCCAAGTATGAAGGACAACCTTCTTTTACGCAACGTAACACAAGTACAACCCCCAAGTGTTCACTGAAGAACAAGCTTCTTTTTATTTTACACAGTATAAAACAAGCA
>CM054136.1:21683155-21693155 GCA_028751875.1 Rapana venosa | reverse complement strand
ACACACAACACACACACACAACACACACACACACACACACACACACAACACACACACACACACACACACAATACACACATACAACAATACACACTCAAAACACACACACACACACACACACACACACACCACACACACATACACACACACAAAACAGAGAGAGTAAAGAGGGAGGGAGCGAAAAAAAGGACAAAATAGAATAAAAAGAGAAGAAAATAAACAAGAAAAGCGATGATGATGATGCTTTCAGACCATTTTCAAGAGATTCTGTGAGAGAAAGAGATCCAGCAAAACTAACCCAGTGCAGTGCAGAAGGCATGGTCTGGTTCACAATTTCAATCACAGTATGTGTTCTCTGTCTGTTTTAGCTGTTGTTAATTGAAATTACCTTTTTTTTTTTCTTTTTCTTTGTTTGTTGTTTAAAGTCTTATCAAGGGCCTGTGTTTATATTCACAGAGGGTTTAATTTGCGTTTTCACTAATGCAGCAAGTATGCACATTCTTTGTTGCCGTTGGGGTTTTTTGTTGGTTTTTTAGGAGAGGGGGGGTGGGGGGAGGTCGGTGCAATGCTTGTACTTGTGATATTATATAGATCGTGACTGATTTTCAGTACGGTGTGTTTGTGTGTGGTGTGTGTGTGTGTGTGTGTGTGTGTGTGTGTGTGTGTGTGTGTGTGTGTGTGTGTGTGTGTGTGTGTGTTGGTCTTATTTGTTTGCTTGTACGTGATTGCATGTGTGTATAACTATGCCTGTCTTCCTGTCTCTCTGTATCTGTCTATGTCTGTCTATGTACTGCGTACCCATGACTCCACCGTATACGAACAGATACGATCGTATGCAGGTTTTGCTGATGTGTGTGTGTGTGTGTTTGTGTGTTTATGCATGTGTATGTGTGCGTGCATGTGTGTGTATGTATCTGTTTGTCTGTCATCCTCTCTCTCTCTGTATCTATGTCTGTCTATGTACTGCATACCCATGACTCCAATGTATACGTACAGATACGATTGTGTGCAAGTCTTGCTGATGTGTGTGTGTGTATGTGTGTGAGTGTGTGTGTGTGTATGTGTGTGTGTGTGTGTGCGCGCGCGCGCGCGCGCACTCGTGCGTGTGAGTGTGTATGTGCGCACTAGTGCGTGTGTGCTTGTGTGTGCGTCCGTCCGTCCGTGCGTGTGCGTATGTGTGTATGTTGTCTACACACAATACAATCTTTCTTTTTTTTTACTTTTGAAAAAAAATAATAAATGTTCTGAAATTGTCTAAACACTTGCATGAAGCACTCACTGTCCCCATCCCATAGAAGTCTGTTAATAACAGCACTATCCATCATCACTCAGCCCCCATCCCAAACTTCCTTTGAATGTTATCCATGAGTCACACAGCTCTGTATTTTCTGCACTGACTGCACATCAAAGGGACAAAGTCCTACGTGCTCAGTCAACTGTGCAACTAAATACACATTAGGATGAAGAGATTAGGCTTACGGAGTGTTGCGTAAGAAGATGAAGATGAAAGAGGTACATAAAAAAACCTGAAGTGTGGCGTGAAGATGAAGATTTAAAAGGAGAAGGAAGTTTTCAGTTCTAATAATGAGGATTTATATGGTGTAGGTATTGAAAGGAAAAGATGTGTATGTATGTGAGGTTGGTTTTGTTTGTTTGTTTGTTTGTTTGTTGTTGTGGGTTGTTTTGTTGTTGTTGTTGTTGTTTTGTGGTTTGGTTTTGTTTGTTTTTTTCGTGGTGTTTTTTTGTTTGTTTGTTTGTTTTGTTGTTGTTGTTTTTTGGGGGGGGTATGCGAAGGTGTGGGTTGTATATGGCAGATATAGACTTTGTGTATAGACGTGTGTGCGTTTGTGTGTGAGTGTGTGTGATTATGTGTGTGTGTTTCTGGGTGTCTTTTTATTTGGCTGTCTGGGTATCTATCAATGACACATATACATACATGCGCGCGTCGCGGGCGCGTACACACACACACATAGAATGCGCACGCACGCAACGCTACGCGCACACACAAACACACACCACACACATAGCGCGCGCACACGCACGCACACGCGCACACAACACACACACAATACAACACACACACACGCGCGAGCACGCGCGCGCACGCGCGCACACACACACACACACACCGCAAAACAACACAGTACAACAAAACACACCACAACACACACGCACACGCACTCACACACACACACAATCCATACAGAAAATGAGTCAGTCAGTCAGACCATCTGTTCTTCTGTCTGTTTGTCTATAATTGTATAAAAAATATTTGTTTGTGTGCTTCTGTTTGCATTACCAACATATCTTAATCTGCGCTGAACAATAATTTCATATAACATTTATCTTTGCACTAAGAGTTCATGGATAATTCTTTGATTAAAAATTAGGTTATTCTTCTGTCTAACCATTTGACTCTTAGAAGTCGCCTGTAGAATCACATTAAATTTGGCTACGTTTTGGTGTGTGTGCCTGTGTGTCTGTGTGTCTGTGTGTGTGTTTTGGTCTTTTATTTTCTTTTTCTTTTCTTTGGGGGGATGGTCTCTTTCCAATTTTCTTAACGTCCACGTTTCTGACCCAAACAGCAATACAGGCCAGATTAGTGTTTTGACAATGTTGATATCTCTAGGTTGTGTAAATGAATCATCCCCCCCCCTCCCCCTATCCTGCCCCCCCTCCCCCCCGCCACACTGACTCCATCCAGCCCCCATACTCTGATCCACACAGACATGACCCTCCCCCACCCTCTAGCTCTCACAGACTCTGAACACTTGGAAGCCTAAAGATACCCCCAAAACATGGCGATAGAATAAGCGTTACAACAAGAAAAGTCAAAGCATCCAGGAAGAAGAAGATAAAGACTATGCATGATAATAAATCAACACAAAAGCAAACAAGGAGCTGTCAAAGCATGGAGAAGACGATAATAAAGAAGGAAGAAAGTAGACAGCTATAAGCAGCACTCTGTGCACCAGAAACGTATAAATCCTCACCCACTAAACTTTTTTTTTTAAACCAGACAAGTAAAAACACAACACCCAAGTGTTTGGCAGAGCCAATTTTTGGTTGATTTACAACCTTACTCAGTCTAAAAGACTGGCCAACCTAATGCATCAAGCAGAATAGCGCCCGATTTGAAAGTCTAGTAAAGAAAAGTTTGGCGTTCAGTCTTGAATCGGCTTACATTTTTTTTTTTAAAAACACACACACAATAAAGCAAGCCTGTACCCTGACCATCTTAATGAATTAACAAACAAGAAATGAAAGGCTGGAGAGGGAAGGGTCAACTTGCCGTGGACACAGTGTAGAGGTCACGAGAGGAGCTGGACAGGACATGTGTGGCACTAGTGTTCCCAGACACGGTCATCTGACGGTGCACAGCGAAGGAGAGAAGAAGGAGAAGCAGAAGAAGAAGAAGAAGAAAGAAGAAGAAGAAGAAGAAGAAGAAGAAGAAGAAGAAGAAGAAAGAAGAAGAAGAAGAAGAAAGAAGAAGAAGAAGAAGAAGAAGAAGAAGAAGAAGAAGAAAGAAGAAGAAGAAGAAGAAGAAGAAGAAGAAGAAGAAGAAGAAGAAGAAGAAGAAGAAGAAGAAAGAAGAGAGAGAGAGGAGAAGAAGAGAGAAGAAGAGAGAAGAAGAAGAAGAAGAAGAAGAAGAAGAAGAGAAGAGAGAGGAGAGAGGAGGAGAAGAAGAACAAGAAGAAAAGAAAGAAGAAGGAAAAGAGAAGAAGAAGGAGAAAAGAAGAAGAAGAAGAACAAGAACAAGAGAAGAACAAGAAGAAGAAAAGAAGAAGAACAAGAAGAAGAACAAGAACAAGAAGAACAAGAAGAAGAAAAGAAGAAGAGAAGAAGAAGAAGAAGGAGAAGAAGAAGGAGAAGAAGGAAGAAGAAGAACTGCCTGAAGAGATTCATTCAGCAAGAACAAGAAGAACAAGAAAAAGAAGAAGAAAAGAAGAGAAGAAGAAGAAGAAGAAGAAGAAGAAGAAGAAGAAGAAGAAGAAGAACAAGAACAAGAAAAGAACAGAGAAGAAGAAGACTGCCTGAAGAGATTCATTCAGTGCAGCGCCCCCAGCCACTCTTCAAGGAGTTACGTGAGGAGTCATTCATGACAGTCAAAATCGAGGAAGGGGGCGAGGGGGGGGGGGGGGGGGGGGGAGTCGTTCCTCGGCTAGATCTCCGAGGTTCACCAATGGTGAGATTTTGCCTATGGGATCATTTTTGCCCACCGTTAAGGTAGCTGCATTCCGACTTCAGGGATATGCTATCTTAAAAAAACAAGAACACTTACTGTGTTGTGTTACTCTGGTTCCACACGCTCAGTGTTTTCCAGGTGTTTTATCCTGTGTTGACTGACCTGTACCTGACAAACTGCTGTCGGCGACATCAAACACTGATGGAGTAACCCTAAACCGGTAAGCCGCTTCGTGCTGTAAGCGAAACACTCGGAGGGCATCACACATGGATGTAAACAACACTAACAAAGGAAGCTGTTTCGTCGCGCCCTAACCCGAACGAACGAATACCTGCTGACATAAAACCTTGAATGCAGTAACTACCAACTCAGTAACTGAAGCTGCCTTGTGCTGTTAGCTGAAGACTTCACGACTTTAACCTTGGAATACAAGAACCATCAAGCAGTACTTCAGCTGTTTTTGTGGCTGTAAAGCAGCCGCGTGTGTGTGTGTGTGTGCTTGTGTGTGTGTGTGCGTGTGGGTGGGGTGTGGTTATGTGTGTGTGTGTGTGTGTGTGTGTGTGTGTGTGTGTGTGTGTGTGTGTGTGTGTGTGTGTGTGTGTGGTGGTGTGGTGTGTGTGTGTGTGTGTGTGTGTGTGTGTGTGTGTGTGTGGTGTGTGGGGGGGAGGGGGTGTGCTTGTGTGTGTGGTGTGTGTGTGTGTGTGTGTGTGTGTGTGTGTGTGTGTGTGTGTGTGTGTGTGTGTGTGTGTGTGTGTGTGAGTGAGTGTGTGTGTGTGTGTGTATGTGTGTGTGTGGTTTGTGTGTGTGTGTGCTTGTGTGTGTGTGTGTGTGTGTGCTTGTGTGTGTGTGTGTGTGTGTGTGCTTGTGTATGTGTGTGTGTGTGTGTGCTTGTGTGTGTGTGTGTGTGTGTGTGTGTGTGTGTGTTGTGTGTGTGTGTGTGTGTGTGTGTGTGTGTGTGTGTGTGTGTGTGTGTGTGGGTGATAACAGAGCAGAAGCACAGACAGACGCTGAGAAATCTATGTCGGGGATTCACGGTGGGAAACTTGTCCCAGTCCCCCCAAAAAGCCTTGTCAGTTATTGATGTAAGCTGAGTGCGAAGATCTACATTAAAATAGTGTTATGCCTTCAGGCCATTTTTAAGAGATTCTGTGAGAGATTTCTTTTTTCTTTTTAGGTAGACGAAACATGCCAGACTCCTTGTCATGGATCACGACAATCTCAACATAACATTTCGAAGCATAACAAAGTTGTCATGTAAGCATAGGCACTTCACTTTCTATCAGTAAGAGACAAAGCTTCTGCCATGACCAGATTCTAACTTAAAATTGTATAAGCTTCCGTGCTGGTTATTTCTTCACTTCAACATCTATTCACTTAACGTGATATTAGATGATAGGCCGAGAAAGGACCATGAAGAGAAATGTAGAAAGAGAGAGAGAGATTGGGGGGGGGGGGGGGGGGAGTGGGGTCGTTTTCATGTGGGGGTTATCTTGCTGCCCTAGAGCTCAACGGCCATTATTACAAGCTTTATGTGCGCGCAGAATGCGTGATGGGCATTTTCGTGTCATCCACCTCACTGGCATTCTCTTCCATAAAAAGACGGATGGGTTTTTCACGCGGATTGGCATACATGCGTTTGGTCATAGGGCCTCGGCCTAATAAGTAAAAAGGTAAAGGTATCCCATAACCTATGTGGTCGTGGGGGGAGCGAGGCATCAGAGACCTCAACTTCTCCAGGGGCCAGCATATTGAGGGCGGCACCCATCTCCTCTCCCTCGCTGCTTTACCTTCCCTGACCCTAAAGAGGGCAGGTACCCATTTACAGCTGGGTGAGTGAACTGGGGGACTGTATTGAAGCAAAGGCGCGCAACAAGCCTTCTCTAAGCCTCTAACCCTAATTCTCTAAGCCGTTGTGTTATACACTTGGTTCCAGACCATGTCAGGGCACTTTTAATGTAAACTTTCAGGCCTTCATGAGAGAGTCTGTGTGAGAGATTTCGAATCCCCCCAAAAAACAGCAGAAAGAAAGAATGTAGCCGGGAGAAGCATGTCGGACAGAGCTGGCATTGTGTCGTTCCTTTGTTTAAGAGGTTCCTTTGTTTGGAATTGTTTGGTCTGGTGTGTTTCCTTTTTTTTTCTCTTTAAGGGGTGGGCTGGATTTGAGAGGGGCTTTACCTTTAAATCTCCCTCTATCTCTGTCTGTCTGTCTTTCAATCTTTCTGTTTCTGTTTCTGTCTTTGTCTGTCTTGTCTGTTTGTCTGTCTCTCTCTCTCCCTCTGTCTCTCTATTTCTCTGTGTCTCTGTTTCTGTCTCTCTCCCCTTCTGTCTCTCTCTGTCTCTCTCCGTCTTTCTCTGTCTCTCTGTCTCTCTCTCTCTTACTCTCTCTGTCTCCCTCCATCTTTCTCTCTCTCTCTTTCCCTCTCTATTCCTCCCTCCCTCCCTCGCTCCCCCTCCCTCTCCTTGCGTGTGTATGCGTCTGTACACACACACACATGTGCCTGTGCTTGCACTTGAATAAGTGAATAAATAAAAGTTTAATGCGTCAGACAGACAAGCAAGTAGACACAGTGAAAGCCAATGCATCTTCGAAACTGCAATATATACATGCATACATACATATACATACATACATATATACCTATATACAAGTGTTGCAGTCAATACTGCGTAATCCCCTGACGCCACAAGAGATAGCGAAGGAGACTCCAGACAGTACAGTAGCGATAACAACCACGATCTTGAAGAACGGAAATTGCCCAGATGGTTTACATCCATCTCTCTCTCTCTCATTCTCTCTCTCTCCTCTCTCTCCTCTCTCTCTCTCTTCCTCTCTCTCTCTCTCTCTCTCTCTCTCTCTCTCTCTCTCTCTCTCTCTCTCTCCTCTCTCTCTCTCTCTCTCTCTCTCTCTCTCTCTCTCTCTCTCTTCTCTCTCACTCAACACTCTCGTCTCTCTTCTCTCTCTCTCCCTCTCTCTCTCTTCCTCTCTCTCTCTCTCAATAGGCCAAGAAACGCTTCTACAGTACAGAATACATTCATAAGAGTTTTCGATTTCTCTCTCTCTCCCTCCCCTCCTTCCCTCCTCTCTCTCTCTCTCTCTCTCTCTCTCTCTCTCTCTCTCTCTCTCTCTCTCTCTCCTCTCTCTCTCTCTCTCTCTCTCTCTCTCTCGCTCTCTCAGTACAGATAATACAAAGTCGATCTTCTCTCTCTCCTCTCTCTCTCTCTCTCACTCTCTCATTCTCTCTCTCTCCTCCTCTCTCTCTCTCCTCTCTCCTCTCTCAGATAGATGCAAGGAAAACGTTCGCTTATCATTATTACATAAAGAGATTTTCAGATTTCTCTCTCTCTCTCCTCCACCCCCCCCCCTCTCTCTCTCACTCTCTCTCATTCTCTCTTCTCTCTCCCTCCCTCCCCCCCTCCCTCTCTCCCTCTCTCTCCCTCTCTCTCTCTCTCTCTCAGCGGGGACTAGATGTAAAAAAGCACGTGAGTGCTTATTCATTATCCTCGAAATAAAAGAATTGTCAATGTCATTCTCTCTCTCTCTCTCTCTCCTCTCTCTCTCTCTCTCTCTCTCTCTCTCTCTCTTCTCTCTCTCTCTCTCTCCTATGTAGAAGATGCCAAGGAAAACGAAGTTCGCTTTGTCTTATTATATTGCCCAGGGTTAAGAGACCTTACAGAACATATTAATATGTATTGTACGAATCCGTTTCAGTTTTAAGTTTACCTTGTTAATGTCATCAACGTATGAAACCAGTGTTAAACGGTTATTGATCTATTATTTTGTAAAGTATTTAAAAGGTACAATTTTGTTTTCTGTCATAGTCAGTAATTACTGCTTTATGCGACTTAAAATTTCATTATATATCCCCCTTCTAAAGATTATGACTTTTACGAATAAAGTATCTCTCTCTTTCTCTCTGTCTCTATCTCTCACTTTCTCTCCTCTCTCTCTGTCTCTCCTCCCTCTTTCTATCTCTCTCTCTCTCTCTCTCTCTCTCTCTCTCTCTCTCTCTCTCTCTTCTCATAGTACTCATTGATATGAGTGTGTCTGTATTCGTGCCTGTAGGCTTGTCAGTCTGTCTGTGTGTCTATCTGTCTGTCTTAAGCAGTGTAAGTATAGTATATGCCAGCATGGAAAGAAAAAAAAAGCCCGGTAAATGTGCAAAGATGTCTGCCACTCAAGCAGACGAGATAACGAGTTCCATCTATGTCAAAAACATGCCAGAATGACACTAAGAAACACACACGCCAATAACAGTCGGCATAATACATGTAGCGTTTTTGACAGCCGGAAATTCCGGTCATACCGTACGGGCTAGAAGCACGGAAAGATTCGGTGACATCCGTAGACACATTAAGAAAGAAAGAAGAAAGAAAGAAAGAAAGAAGGAAGAAAGAAAGGGAAAAAAGAAAGAAAGAAAGGAAGAAGAAAGAAAGAAAGAAAGAAGGAAGGAAGAAAGAAGTGGATGAATGAAAGGATGAACAAGTGAATAAATGGATGGGTGAACAAGTGAATAAATGGATGGGTGAACAAGTGAATAAATGGATGGATGGATGGATGGATGGATGGATGGATGGATGGATGGATGGATGGATGGATGGATGGATAATCTTTGATACGCCAAAATAAATAATATATATCCATGCCCAGTTTTACAATCTGTCCTTATAAAAACGCACGAATCATACCAATCAATAAAACATCGGCGGAAAAACACACAATGCTAAACAGCAACACAAAGAAATAATCATATAAAAATATGTCTTAATGTACGGCAATGTCAGTCTTTTAATAGAGACAGACAGACAGACAGACAAACAGACGGAGGGAGGTAGAGAGAGAAACACAGACACAGACAGACAGACAGACGGACAGAGACAGACAGACGGACAGACAGAGATAGAGAAGATCTTCATGATGGCAACGAATGTTCTAATAAAGATGATTACGAAGGTATTACATCATCAGCTTTTTTTTTGCAATGATCAATATCATGATGTTTAGTTTTTTTATATGACGGATGACATTCGCTCACACTTCTAAGGGGATAATGGATGGCTTGTAATGTTCTGTTTGTTTTATATGTTTTCTTTTTTGTTTGCTTATTAATCTAGTAGGTTAACAGCTTCATTCATTGATTGATTGATTCCTTTCTTGGTTGGTTGCTTGGGAAAAGCTGGTTTTTTGTTTTGTTAGTAGATTGTTGTGTTGTTGTTGTTGTCGTTGTTGTTGTTGTTGTTGTTGTTGTTTGATTGCTTCTGGGTGAGTTTTTCGAAGGGGATGGACATCTTGTCATGTGGACTGGACACATACAGACGCGGGCTTATGTTCAAACGCTCACTCACTTGCTCATACGCAACCATATATACACACAGGTATGTACATGTGTATAAGAACATGCATATGCATTTATATGCACACGCACACACATACACACACACGTTCACACACACATACATACATACATACATACATACATACATACATACATACATACATACATACATATATAGATACAGAGGAACAAACGGACATCCATGCAAACACACATATGCAAACATACACACGCTTGCAAGTAAGTTAGTCAACAAGCAAGGTATCAGTTGACAAGAATGCGTATATACATGCTTTAAACTCTCTCTCTCTCTCTCTCTCTCTCTCTCTCTCTCTCTCTCCTCTCTCTCTCTCTTCTCTCTCTCTCTCATCTCCCTCCCTCTCTCTCTCTCTCTCTCTCTCTCCCTCCCTCCCTCTCTCTCTCCCCCTCTCTCTACCCCCCCTCTCTCTCTCTCTCAAGTGACTTGTGCACATGCCAAATA
>CM054136.1:21675655-21678155 GCA_028751875.1 Rapana venosa | reverse complement strand
TAATAATAAAATAATAATAATATTCAGACTGACATTACTTTTCATTTTGGTTCACTTACTTTCGTTAAAGCGACATGGGGAATGCTTTTTCTTCGTTCCTCGGCTAGAGCTCTGAGGTTCACCAATTGTGAGATTTTGGGTGTGTGACCGTTTTATGCCCAGCATGAAGGTTAGCTGCAGGGCAGTGTATAAAAGTTATAATAATAATGATAATAATATATGGAATTTATATAGCGCTGAATCTTGTAAAACAAACAAATCGAAGCGCTTGCACTCGAATCATTTACACGCATGCAACTTTCCTCAAATGTTATGAATAACAGATTTCAAATTTAGCACGTACGCTCGCGCGCACGCACACACACACACACACCCCACACACACACACACACACTCACTCACTCACACACACACACACACACACACACACACACACACACACACACACACACACACACACACACACACACACACACACACACACACACACACACACCCTTGAACACACTTAGGAGATGAAGGATGCTGTTGAAAAGTAGGGACGGATATGAGGGGAGAGTCTCAGGTAGGAAATAAGTGTGTTTTGAGGCTGGATTTGAAGGTATGAAATGAAGGCTTTTGGCGAAGTGAAAGAGGGAGGTCATTCCAGGTGGATGGACCAGGAACAGAGAAAGAGCGACGGCCAACAGTGGTTTGCTTGAATCTGGGTGTTCGAAAGCACAAAGTATCTGCGGCTGAACGAAGGGAACGGGATGTTAAACAGAGACAATAGGACTACTAGCTACCAACAGTTAACAGCAGAGTGGGTTCTACAGTTGGATTAGCAGTTGACAAGAGGGGTTCTTGAAAGGTGCGATGTAGCGTGCATCATAGGAACCCCTTGCTGTCGTGGTCATACATACCTACCTACCTCACTGGCCTGAAGTTAAGGACATTTTGTTGAAATTTAAGAGGTTCCAAAAGAAATCAACTGGTTCCTTTGTCATCTAAGTTGAACTCGTCACTGATGATTCAAAGCTGACTTTCAATGCTTGTCCCCGATCCGGCCGCAGCCGACAGTAACGGAGGCTGCCACTAGATTCCAATACGACCGCAGCCGACAGTTGGTGCTGCCACGTGGGCAGTACTTTTCCATCACACACAGATCTCGTGGTTTTCACACTATGTGTCTGAAAATTGGTGGGGCGATGCAGGGAGGGTGTCAGAGGATGCCAGTGATAAATTTAGACCTCTAACATGCGTGTAGTGGGGAGGGAAGGAAGAAATAACAGCCAGCGACCGGAACGCTTTTCAATGGTGCAGCGTGGCGGGAAAAAAATGGTGATTTCTTTAGTAACAGATGATTCATCTGATTAGCGAGACGATAAATTGAATGTTATTGTCTTGGAAGTAGAAACATTTGAACGAGAATTGTTAAGTGAGTCCGATATTAAACGATTAGGAGGAAGAGGAGGAAGGAAATGCTGCAGTTAGGGAGAAGAGTGTGCCAGAAAATAATGTGCTACACGGCACATTCCTGACCTGTGCTACACACACGGACTGTGGAGAAATTTGACCTCCCGGCCGGTCTGTGGCATAGACGCCTGAAAGCGTGATGCCTTTTGACTGTTTTCTCATTATTACCACACTTTTGCTTTGAAACTGCAATGGCAGAAACGAACAGATATGCTGATAATGAAAATAGCAAGAAGGAAAATAAAATAGGTCTCTGTCTGCCAAGGTTCGACAGGTGAGAGCAATGGGTACACCCCCCCCCCCCCCCCCACACACACACACACACATCCATAATTTGTGCTTTTTGTGATGTGATGTGACCCTGTGCCACCACTACGACTACTTTAGAGACTACCAACATTAAAATTTTGTAGAGTTACAGAAGTTCTGTGTTGTTTCGAATTTGTCACACCTGTGCTGTGACACTGGTGACAGTGTGACAATCATGTACAATAATACACTTCTGTACACTTAACAATTATGTGATAGCACACGCAGATATGAACTGCAGTATAAAGGTCACATGTTGATTGAATATGACTTGTTTTCAAAAGAAAAAATAGTTAAACAAAACTTCTGTCTCCTTGAGACATACCATAGAACAACAGGTGCTATGGGGACATTGTGTGACACATCCTTGAAGTACTATTGCACATAACTATTGGTAAACACATCAGCTGGGTATCACTTCCTTATTCGACACTAATATGCTTGAACTATTGTCAAATCCATGCAGGATTTGCTGTTTTATCATATATACCATATTTTTACCTGTGATTGGTGACAAATAAGGTGACAATGACAAGACGTCTGGTGACCAGACACAAAAACTTGCGCCTAAATGCAAGTACAAAGACATGCCTAGCTTGTGACAAAATTTCAGCTTGATAACTTGTCATGCACACACACAATTGCCTTAGGAGTAAAGTAAGTCAGATGGAGGTAGAAAACCTGCAAAGAATTCAAAATCTACAGGAAGTTTAGCTCTGTAGAATCCAACAACAAG
>CM054136.1:21670655-21673155 GCA_028751875.1 Rapana venosa | reverse complement strand
CAAGCCATTAAGGAAGGAAGCCACGCTTGACATATGCAGGACAATGATGACTGTTGAGGTAACCCTGTGCTACACCCCTCTGGGTGACGCCAGGGACCTCCCTCCCCCCTCTAGGTAAATAATCCCCTGCAGGTCATTTCATTATGTTTAGTTCCTCGGCTAGAGCTCCGAGGTTCACCATTAGTGTGGTTTTATCATTATGCAACCTGGGTTTGGTGGGTTTTTTTCCAAACCATTAAGGTAGCCACATTCTGACTTTAGAGATAGCGTATTAACATGACGGGAGGGGGGGACGGGATAGCTCAGTGGTCGGAGCACTCGCTTTCCCCCAGCCAAGTTAAGCAGCGTCGAGCGTGGTTACCAGTTGGATGGGTGACCGTTTGCGTGCCTTGGCTTCAGTACAGTTCCCCCAGTTCACCCAGCTGTAAATGGGTATCTGCCCTCTTTAGGGTCAGGGAAGGTAAAGCAGTGAGGGAGAGGAGATGGGCGCCGCCCTCAATATGCTGGCCCTAGAGAAGTGAGGTCTCTGACGCCTCGCTCCCCTACGACCTTATAGGTTATGGGACTCCTTTACCTTTACCTTATTAACATGACACCTGTGTGTATGTGGTTTTTGTTGTTGTTGTTGTTTTCATTTAAGGGTTTGTTTTTTGTTCCTGCGTGCATGAACTGACCTACTCTTCCGAAAGGTGGAACGGGTTCTTAACGTGTATTCAAGATGTCCTGCGTGCATTCGCACACGAGGTCTCGGTTTATAAAAGTCCCAGGACGTTGACATTCAGTTTGATTTTCTCATCAACCTGGGGGGAGAAAGAGCGAGGCTGGGAATCGAACCCAGAATGTTACAGTTTTCTTGTTAGACAGATGAAGGTCTTAACCGTCTTGCCACCTTTCTTCTTTGTAAATGACATGATACTGAAAGCTATTCTTATCGTATACCCTTTTTTCTGCACATTGTGATGGTACTGGGGGCTGATTTTATAGTGTGCCTTTTTGCTGTACATTCTGATGGTACTGGGAGCTGGGGTTTTTTTATAGTGTGCCTTTTTCTGGACATTCTGATGGTACTGGAGGCTGGTTTTATAGTGTGCCTTTTTCTGGACAACTGATGGTACTGGAGGCTGGTTTTATAGTGTGCCTTTTTCTGGACAACTGATGGTACTGGAGGCTGGTTTTATAGTGTGCCTTTTTCTGGACAACTGATGGTACTGGAGGCTGGTTTTATAGTGTGCCTTTTTCTGGACAACTGATGGTACTGGAGGCTGGTTTTATAGTGTGCCTTTTTCTGGACAACTGATGGTACTGGAGGCTGGTTTTATAGTGTGCCTTTTTCTGGACAACTGATGGTACTGGAGGCTGGTTTTATAGTGTGCCTTTTGCTGGACAACTGATGGTACTGGAGGCTGGTTTTATAGTGTGCCTTTTTCTGGACAACTGATGGTACTGGAGGCTGGTTTTATAGTGTGCCTTTTTCTGGACAACTGATGGTACTGGAGACTGGTTTTATAGTGTGCCTTTTTCTGGACAACTGATGGTACTGGAGGCTGGTTTTATAGTGTGCCTTTTTTCTGCACATTCTGATGGTACTGGAGGCTGGTTTTATAGTGTGCCTTTTTTCTACACATTCTGATGGTACTGGAGGCTGGTTTTATAGTGTGCCTTTTTTCTACACATTCTGATGGTACTGGAGGCTGGTTTTATAGTGTGCCTTTTTTCTACACATTCTGATGGTACTGGAGGCTGGTTTTATAGTGTGCCTTTTTGCTGTACATTGTGATGGTACTGAAGGCTGGTTTTATAGTGTGCCTTTTTTCTACACATTCTGATGGTACTGGAGGCTGGTTTTATAGTGTGCCTTTTAGCTCAGTGGTCGGAGCACTCGCTTTCCCTCAGCCAAGTTAAGCAGCGTCGAGCGTGGTTACCAGTTGGATGGGTGACCGTTTGCGCGCCTTGGCTTCAGTACAGTTCCCCCAGTTCACCCAGCTGTAAATGGGTACCTGCCCTCTTTAGGGTCAGGGAAGGTAAAGCAGCGAGGGAGAGGAGATGGGCGCCGCCCTCAATATGCTGGCCCTAGAGAAGTGAAGTCTCTGACGCCTCGCTCACCTACGACCTTATAGGTTGTGGGACTCCTTTACCTTTTTTTTTTGTGATGGTACTGGGGGCTGGTTTTATAGTGTGCCTTTTTCGTGGACATTGTGATGATACTGGGGGCTGGTTTTAAAGTGTACTTTTTTTCTGCACATTGTGTTGGTACTGGGGGCCGTTTTTATAGTGTGCCTTTTTTCTGCACATTCTGATGGTACTGGGAGCTGTTTGTTTTTAGTGTGCCTTTTTCTGGACAATCTGAGCTACCTAGATGCTGTGCTATAAAGTCACTGATGTTTTCTGTCACTGTCTTTTGTCTTTCGTTCTTGACTCTTTTGGGAAATACTTTTCGTTTTGTTTGTGTCTCGTGCGTGTGTGTGTGTGTGTGTGTGTGTGTGTGTGTGTGTGTGTGTGT
>CM054136.1:21660655-21665655 GCA_028751875.1 Rapana venosa | reverse complement strand
CTAATAGCATCGCTCGATAAACACCATTTCCTTTTAACCAGTGATAAACATTGATCTACCTCCCTCCACCCTCCACCCCGTCCCCTCTACCCCGATCTATTCTTCGCCCTCACCCCTACCCCTACCAAGAAGAAAAGGAAAAAAAATCCAGTTAGTTTGTAGGTCAAGGATCACTTTTTTGTTTGTTAACCGTTTGCATCTTGACAGAATAAAAAGAGTAAAAGGAAAATCGCGTGCGTGTTAAGTATAGGTGGGTATGTATGTGTGTGTGTGTGTGTGTGTGTGTGTGTGTGTGTGTGGTGTGTGTGTGTGTGTGTGTGTGTGTGTGTGTGTGTGTGTGTGTGTGTGTGTGTGTGTGTGTGTGTTGTGTGTGTGTGTGTGTGTGTACGTATGTTTGCACACACATAGTGTACACACGCATCAAAATCAAAGTCAAATTTTTATTTCCAGATGGTGTATTCGTATGTATGCATGTGCTCGGGCGCATATATTTTCTCACATGCATGCACACACATGCGCGCGCGCACGCACAAACACACACACACACACACACACACACACACACACACACAAACACTCACACTCACACTCCTATAACAGTAAACAAATAAACGCCGAAAAGACAAAGAGAGTTTGACTGATACGGTGACAGATGAATGATAAAACAGAGCCAGACAGACCGTCAGATAGATACAGACACAGACAGACAGGCAGGCAGGGAGACACAGACAGACACAGACAGGCAGGCAAACGGACAGATACAGACAGACACAGGCAGACAGATACAGACAGACAGGTAGGCAGACAGGCGGAGAGACAGACAGACAGACAGACAGACATATGAAAAATGATAAGCTTGCATTAGAAACGAGATATAGACACAGATACAAACTCTGAAAAAATAGGGGAGAAAAAGAAGCTAAAAGCGACCCTCAAAATAACAATGTCTTTTTTATTTATGATATGATTTTGACACCGTTGCTGATATATGGCAGGATCATAAACGAATAAATCTGACATGCCTTCATGTGTTTTTTCTCAGGGGAAATTTGTTGAGACCATTTCTTCACGGCAGGTGACGTGCTATCTAAATCGTTGTAACAATTAATGCACAAACAGCAATTGCTTCCTTGTTGGTTGGTTGGTTGGTTGGTTGGTTGGTTGGTTGGTTGGGTGGTTGGTTGGTTGGTTGGTTGGTTGGTTGGTTGGTTGGTTGGTTGGTTGGTTGGTTGGTTGGTTGGTTGGCTGGTTGGTTAGTTGTTGGTAGTGTTGGTTGGTTGGTTGTTGGTGGTTGGTTGTTGGTTGTTTTTGCTTGCTCGCTTGTGTAAAAAAATAAACTCCAGTTTGAAGTGTTCTCTCTTTCTCTCTCAGTTTGTCCTCTCTCTCTTTCTTTCTCTTACACACATACACACAAACACACACAAACACACACACACATACACAACCACACACACACAAACACACACCACAACACACACAACCACACACACAAACACACACAAGACTGAGAGGCAGACAGAATACAGTGAAAGATGTCATGCAAGTGCAGCAACACTAACCCCCCCCCCCCCCCTCCCCGCCCCCCCCCCCCCCCCCCCCCCCAACAAGACATCGATTGTGATAAACAAGGTAAACAACCCACAAATAAATCCATAATTATTACATAACGCTGCCCTCCCTGACACCACCCCCCCCCCCCCCTTAAACCCCTATACTCTCCAGAATCATATCATGATGGAATGTTCGAACAAGAAGCTAATTAGCCTGTCCATGCCATGAACAGAATGCCAGAGCATTATGACTGCTACACTGCCTGCAATTTCTCCAAGGGATTGCTGCCGAAGCGTTACTAACAAGCATGAAGGCTTCAGCATAGTGTAGCGTCTTCACTATCGTGCTATGTATATAGAATCTCTCCACGAAAGTTTCTGCTCCGGCTTAGAATAACACAGGAATGTCTTCACCACTCTGCCCACAATATGTCCGAGGGATCGATGCTGCAGCCTTAATTACGAGGGGGACGAGATAGCCTAGTGGTCAGAACATTGCGCTCGCAATCTGACGACCCGGGTTCGATTCCCGGTCAAGGGGGATAGTTTCCTCTGGAGTTAACATCAGTGCAGACTCCACTCTCCCCAAAAGTCCTTCGGATGAGACTATAAACCGAGGCCCCGTGTGCGAACGCGCGCAGAACATATTTGCGCACATGTTAAATCCTGTTCCGCTTTTCGAAAGAGTAGGCCATTGTGTGCCGGTGGAAACAGATGACAAAATTGACAAAACCGCATTCACACGGGGACTGGGTGTAAAAAAAAAAAGCACATAAGTGCTTATTCCGTTATCCTCAATATAAAAGAATAGAATAGAACAAGAGGGAAGGCTAAAGAATAGTACAGTCTTCATCATCATGCTATATTTACACAGTCTCTCTGCGAAGCTTCTATTCGATATTCTGGCTTAAAGTAATACAGGACTGTCTTATTCATACTGCCTGCAGTTTCTCCAAGGGATTGCTGTCATAGTATTACTTACAAGAAAGTTTCAGAATAGTATCGTGGCTTCACTACCATGATTATATAATATACAACCTCTTCTCGATCATTTCTGCTCTGGCTTAAAATAATACAGGAATGTCTTAACCAGACTTCTCGCAATTTCTTCGTGGAATTGCTTTCACAGCGTTACTTACAAGACAGTTTCAGAATAGTACAGTGTCTCGACCATCATGACATAATTATATACAGTCTCTCCACGAAAACTTCTGCTCTGGCTTAGAAAATACAGGATTGTCTTAACCATGCTGCCTGTGCGATTTCTCCGAGGCATTGCTACTGTAACGTTGCTTACAAGAAGGAAAACCAGAATAGTACAGTGTCTTCACCATCATGCTGTGTTTACGTAGTCTCTCTACGAAACTTCTATTCTGGCTTAAAGTAAAACAGGATTGTCTTAAACATACTGCCTGCAATTTCTCCAAGGGATTGCTGCCATAGTGTTACTCACAAGAAGGAAGGCTTCAGAATAGTATAGTGTCTTCACCAGCATGCTATAATTATATACAGTCTTTCTACACACAAAAATACTTCTTCTCTGGCTTAAAATAACACAGGAATGTCTTAAGCATACTTTCTGAAATTTCAGCAAAAAATAACTGCCATGGCGTTACTTACAACAACAAAAAGCTTCAGAATAGCAAAGTGCCTTCCATCAGCAAGAATCTCTCCACAAAACATCAGCTCTGGCTTAGAAGAAAGAACACAGGAATGTCTTAACCATACTGCCTGCGTGATTTCTCCAAGGAATTGCTGCTGCAGCCTGCTTCCAAGAGGGAGCTCTGGGACTGAATGGTCCATTGCTGACCCCGTTTCTGAGAGATCTGATGTCAGAAATAGCCATGGACAGAACCAGACAGCGATCGATGATGGCGTCATTGCTAGAAGAACAGGGCAGATTCGTTGTGATCATCATCATCATCCGTTGTGCCATTAGTATTTCTGTTAACGATGTGCAAAGCGGATTGGTAGGGGTGAGGTGTAGAGATGGTAGGGTAGTAAGGTGTTTGGAGTTGGTGGGTACAGTGGGGTGAGGTGAGGAGAGATGAGAGTGTGATTGGGAGGGGGTAATTTAATGGAGGGGAAAAAGAAAGAGTAGAAGACTATTCGTGAAATGTGAACAATCTGGATGCAGTTGTAAAAAAATGACATTTAAACTGTGAAATTAAATACGCACACACGCACGGCGCGCAGCCGCACACACACACACACACACACACACACACAAACGCAACATGCTCACAATATGAATGCATGCATACATACAAATAACACCCACACATACACACACACACACACACACACACACACACCACACACACCACGTACGTACGCACAGTAATAAAGATTTTGCGCGCAACAGTGGCAACCAACCTTTTCTAGAAAGACATCTGCTGTGTGGATTGATGGTCTTGAGAAACTGCACCTTCATGCAAAGTGTGAAAGGTCTATGCTTTCATATTACTTTCAACGCCACATTTTTCTTCTGTCCACTAGACTTCAAATGCTGAACTGGTCTGGAAATGACGGAAGCTGGGGTCTTGTGTGTGTGCATCATGGATTCAGTCCCTGTAAGAGAACCCCAGTCCAACAAAGGGGTTGCTCACGCTCAATATTGTGTATTTATAAAATAATGTCTCAAAGTCAGATACAAATGCAGTAAAGAAAAAGAGTGATACCATAATATATCATTTTTTTAGTTTGGTGATATATTCTTTCCATGAAGAACTGTCTAAAAGAAATTCATATAGAAAGAAAATGTTCAATATTTATAACCAAACTACCCTTTAGAACTAAAGGAAAAAAATTGATGGACAGCACATCGATCCCCAGCTAGAGCTCTGAGGTTCACCAATGGTGAAATTTCGCGGATGCAGCCGTCTTTGCTCACCATGAAGGTAGCTGCATTCCGACTTTAGGATGTATGCTAGGTATATTCATGCTTCCGTAACCCATCAAACGCTGACGTGAAATACGGGATCTTGAACGTGCGTGGTTTTTTTTATCTTCTGCGTGTGCATATACATGAAAGGATTTAAGGCACTGGACGGTCTGCGCTTGAAGTTGACCAAGGAGATTGTATGTACCCCTGGGGGAGTTCTTGAAATAAAATCTTGAGTCTTGTAAAAATCCCCACCTTTAATTCACCAGACGCTTACAAGATTCGAACCGAACACTGTATGGACCCGTGGGATTGAAGTCAAATGGTCTTAACCACTTGGCTGTAGCGTCTGTCCAGCACACTTAATCAGACCCTATTGTCACGTGCTAGCAATGTGGTCATTCTTAAACCCAGACCCCCTACACTATCCAAAAATAACCCTGAGTCTTGTTACGCAGAGTCTTTCCACAAAACTGCTGCTCTGGCTTTGAAAACAAAACAAAACCAGAATGTCTTAACCATACTGCCTGCAATATCTCCAAGGAATTGCTGCTTCTGCTGCAGCC
>CM054136.1:21648155-21653155 GCA_028751875.1 Rapana venosa | reverse complement strand
AAAACGCCTATAGGTTTGGGGCTCGGGGAATACGGGGCGAGGGCTGGTATGCCTGTGGTCGTGTGCGTAAAGGTGACTGGAGTATGACCGGTCATCAAGTTAGCCCGCGTCAAACCTTGCCTCAAAACGCCTGAAATTATAAAATCTTTTGGGAAAATCTCTCTCCTCTTCTCCCTCTCTTCTCTCTCTCTCTTTCCCCCCCTTCTTTTGTCTTTTCTCTCTCTCCCCTCCCCTTCCCCTCTCTCTCTTCCTCTCTCTCTCTCTCTCCTCTCTATCTCTATCTCTCTATCTCTCTGTTTCTTTTTTTTTTTTTGTTTGTCTGTGGGTTTTTTCTCTCTCTGTGTGAAAAGCTGTGCTTTTGTGCGTCTGTTTTTTTTGCCCCTTTGTCTCTTTCTGTTTGTCGGTTATCTCTCTCCTCTCTCTCTCTTCTCTCTCTCTCTCTCTCTCTCTCTCTCTCTCTCTCTCTCTCTCTCTCAGTCTCTATGTCTCTGTCTGTCCGTCTCTCTCTGTATCTCTGTCTGCTCTGTCTGCCTGTCTGTCTCTCTCTATCTCTCTCTCTCTTCTCTCTCTCTCTCTCTCCTCTCTTCATACTCTCATACACATACACACTTGCACACACGCACACACACACACTATGTCTGTGTACACACACACACACTTTCACACACGCAGACAACCACACATACACACATACACAAGTACCTGTGCGTTATAAGCACAGTGAGAGATGTCTATCTGTCAGTGTGTGTGTGTGTGTGTGTGTGTTTTATTTTTAATAAAACAAACTCATGTGTGTGGTGTGCCAGGTCATGTTCCGCTTTCATTCTTTATTTCGTCACTCATGATATTGGCTGTTTCAATGTCTGTTTTTTTCCCTTTTTTTTGTAAACCTACATTCTTAAATAACTTAAACCTCTTTCTCTCTCTCTGTCTCTCTGTCTCCGTCTCTCTGTGACTCTCTGTCTCTCTTTCCCTCTCTCTGTCTCTCTCTCCCTCTCCCCCCTTTCTCTCTCTGTCTTTCCCTCTCTCTCCCTCCCTCTCCCCCTCTCTCTCTCCCTCTCTCTCCCTCTCTCTGTCTCCCTCTCTCTCCCTCTCTCTCCTCTTTCTCTTCCCCCTCTCTTTCTCTCCCCCCCCCCCCCCTCTCCTCCCCCCCCCCCTCTCTCTCTCCTCTCTCTCTCTCTCTCTCTCTCTCTCTCTCTCTCTCTCTCTCTCTCTCTCTCTCTCTCTCTCTCTCTCTCTCTCTCTCTCTCTCTCTCTTATAAACGATATTTCAGATTCTGTACAAAGGTGACTTGTTGGTTGTTTGGTTGTTGTTCTTGTCGCTTGTGTGTGTTGTTCTTCAATTTAACGTCTATTCACATTAAGTGATATTATACACAAAAAGGCAAACAATTCAGAAAAAGGTTTTGTGTGTGTGTGTGTGTGTATGTGTGTGTGTGTGTGTGTGTTGCATATTTGTGTGGTTTGTGTGTGTGTGCCTGTGTGTGTGGCTCTGTTTTTGCGCATATTTATGTCGTTTGTGTGTGTGTGTTTGTGTGTGCCCGTGTGCGTGTCTGTGTGCGCGCGCGCCTGTGTGTGTGCCTGTATGTGTGTGTCTGTGTATGCGCGCGCGCCTGTGTGTGTGTGTGTCGTGGTGCCTGCGCGCGCGCGCTAATGCATGCAAGTGTGTTTGCCTCTGTGTGTACGTGTGCCTCTCTGTGTGTGTTTGTGTGTGTTCTGCCTGGTGAAAGATTAGATTTAGGTGCTTTTTTATACGAAACGGATAAGAGATAATCATCATTTATTTTCATACGATTTTTTTTCTCCGGAGTTCTCTTTATTATTTGTTTGCGGGATATGAGGAAGTTGGTCGTTGCTTGATTTCCTGATTTGAGGGGGAGAGAGAGGGAGGGAGGGAGGGAGGGAGGAAAGTCTTTACATAGAGTTAGACTTTTAACATACAGTGGTGTGAGAGAGAGAGAAAGTGTGTGTACGTGTGGTGTGTGTGTGTGGTGTTGTGTTGTGTGTGTGTGTGTTTAGTGTGTGTGTGTGTGTGTGTGTGTTTGTGTGTGCAGTGTGTTGGTGTTAGTGAAGTGAGAGTGTGTGTGTGGTGTGGTTTAGACAGTATCTGGTTTTTTCAGCTCAGAGATTATCAAAGCAGAAGAAGAAGAGGAGGAGAGGAAGGAAGAAGAAGAAGAAGAAGAAGAAAGAAGAAGAGAAGAAGAAGAAGAAGAAGAAGAAGAAGAAGAAGAAAAAGAAGAAGAAGAAGCAGAAGAAGAAGAAGAAGAAGAAAAAGGAGAAGAAGAAGAAGAAGAAGAAGAAGAAGAAGAAGAAAGAAGAAGAAGAAGAAGAAGAAGAAGAAGAAGAAGAAGAAGAATATGAACAGTATGGCCACAAAGCATTAGCATGTAATGAGTGTTTGAGTCGTGTCAAAATTTATAATTAGAACATCAATGTATTAGTATGTAAGGACATGTTTTCAGTAAACGTTTTAACAACAGGATCAAACTTGACGATTTATGCTTTGGTTTTCATCAGACAATTTTTTTAGGGTCAGTAATCTGTCTCATTATTAACAACACACACACACACACACACACACACACAACACACACACACACACACACACACACACACAACACATACATACATACATACACACACACATACACACACAAACACACACCCACTAACAACTACTAAGATAAAGAAATTGTGTTGTGTGTGTGTGTGTTGTTGTTGTTGACTTCAATTTTACGTCTGTTCACTTTTAGTGATATTAGACGCCCCCCCCCCCCCCCCCCCTCCCCTCCAAAAAAACAACAACAAAAAAAACCAACCAACCAAACAAAAAAACCCAAAAACCCCCCCAAAAAAACCCGGGAGATGTGGATGTGGTGTTAAAAAAATAAATAAATAATTATCTCGAAAAACTTGGCAATGCGACAGGAATTTAAAAAACAAAAAAAAAACCCAACAAGTCATTAACGTTAATGTAACTATAACAAATGTCCTATGGGACTGTAACAAAGACCTTTCACAATTTCAAATGCCAATTTTAAATTACTGAATATGCTGGTGAGGGAGTTTTCAGAAAAATGGGGCATGAAAGGTTTTACACTCTGGCAGTCAAAAAGTATATGAGTATTAGTGATATTCTCACCACACAGGCATTTACCATTTTTGCTGAATTTGGTTAACAATGCATTTAGTTTCATTCTATAGAATAAAGTATTAATTCTCCTTGACGTAAAAACACTTGTACTAACTTCTGAATGGTTCCCCAATGTTAGATTATGGGTATTGATTGCAGTTCTAGTTAAAAGTGTGTGTGTGTGTGTGTATGTGTGTGTGTGTGTGTGTGTGTGTGTGTGTGTGTGTGTGTGTGTGTGTGTGTGTGTGTGTGTGTGTGTGTGTGTGTGTGTGTGTGTGTGTGTGTGTGTGTGTGTGTGTGTGTGTGTGTGGGGTGTGTGTGTGTGTGTGTTTTCGCAAAGGAAGTATATTATAGTGACAAGAATAAAATAAACATTATCCTGCAATGACATGAAATCAATAAAAGAATCGGTAAAGAATAAGTAAGCTTTTTTTTAGAAAAATTAATAGTATAGAATAAACTATTTTTCAACAACTTTTTAAAAGAAATATTGATGCTAATATTCAAGAAATTAATAGAACCTTAAATATAGATTAGAAAATCAAACAAGAAATGTCTGCTATCATGAAAAAATAAATAAAGCAAACCAAACCAAACAAAAAACAAACAAATTACACACAACATCTAGCCCACTTTCCCAGTAACCAAATCGAAACCCGAGACCTTTCCAACGCATTGAATCTCCAGCGTAGATCAGCCACCATAAAATAAATGACTATTCTACAAGCCAGCCCACTCATTCGTGCTATGAAACTTCAACCCACTCTCATCTTTCGCTCATAGAGTGGTGCTTTTTTCTTTCGCCTGGCATGTTGTTGTAGGTATATTACAGAAACAATGGTGTCGTCGCGAATCTAGGTTAGGACTCTCACGCACATCCTTTTCCTAAAAGATAAGAATAATAACTGAAATGGTATGGTATCGAACGGTTCCAGAAAATTGAAGAGATAACAAAAAGAATCATGTATACACCCACGGTGTGCAATAGTCTGCATGCGTAGGCTGCATTGCTGGGGAATATAATAATATGGGGCGGGGGCTGGGGTTTGTAGAAGTCATATTAAAGGTTGCATTGCTGGGAAATATATGGGGTGGGGGGTGGGGGTTCTAGAAGTAATATAAAAGGATAAGATAAAACCTAATAGCATGGGAAAAAAGCATTAACTAAAAGGTTACATTCGTGTATCAATGAATGTATTGGCAAAATAGACTTGTGTGTAGTTAGTTATCTAGCGATCATGATTTCGAAAGACAGGAAGAAGAGAGACAGACAGACAGACAGACAGACTGACAGACAAACGCACACACACACACACACACACACTCACTTATATATACAGACAGACAGACAGACAGAGATAGAGAGACAGACAGACTGACAGACAAACGCACGCACACACTCACTTATATAGAGAGACACACAGACAGCACACAGACACAAACACACAGAGACACACAGACAGAGAGCCAGATAGAGTTAGGGGGACAGACAGACAGACAGACAGACAGACAGATTACTTAATGGTCAAGTCATTTCACAAATCACTGACGTCAGGTAAAAGCTACTTCGATCAGGAAACTGTCTAAAGGTCAGTAACAGTGTACATACTGCAGGAACGGGCCCGCGCAAACTGACAGAGATGACAAACAAACTGGGACAGGTCGCCCAGGCCTAAGCTGATGATCAATACTAAATTTGTTACTTTAAATACTGATCCCAATACATTCTCAAAACTACCATAAAATTAGCCTAGTCTGTGCATCAGCGTACCTGTGCGCACACAGTCATACACACACACTCGCCCGCGAGTGCACGCTCTCGCGCGCGTGTGCGTGCACACACACACACACATGCACGCATGCATGC
>CM054136.1:21643155-21645655 GCA_028751875.1 Rapana venosa | reverse complement strand
AGGTATGAAGACATAAAAGAAAGAAAGAAAGAAAGAAAAGAAAGAAAAGAAAGAAAGAAAGAAAGAAAGAAAAGAAGAAAGAAAGAAAGAAAAGAAAAGAAAAGAAAAGAAAAGAAAGAAAAAGCTGGGGTGAGAGAGACAGGCAAGCTGACAGGTTAACACAATGTTCTTTGTGGCAAATGCCTGCCATGCACTCTGTGTGTGTGTGTGTGTGTGCGCGCGCGCGCGCGCGTGCGTGTGTGTGTGTGTGTGTTTGTATGTAGTGAGAGAAGCAGAGACAGGCAGACGGACAGACAGACAGACAGACAGACATGGGAATAAAGGGAGGAAGAGAGGAGGGGCGTATGAAAAGTCCACAACATCTGTGTTTCCAGGGGTAATAGATAAGTAATGTTTGTGTGCGCGCGTGCGCGTGTGTGCTTGTGTGGGTGCGTGCGTGCGTGGAGGGAGAGGGTATTCTGGCCCAGTGGAAAGAGAGAGAGAAAGAAGAGGAAGGAGGAGAAGGAGGTACGGGAGGATGGAGACACAAAAACAATGGCTGTCTATTGTAGCCTGTCTCATTGTGTTTGAATGTCTCTGCCACTCACTGTGTGAACGGGTAGGGTGGACAGACAGACAGACAGACAGACAGACAGATAAACAAAGAGTCCGAGAGACAGACAAACGTACGGAGAGAAAGAAACTGTGAATGTTCATTGTTCGCAGTCGTGCTTGTTGTGGTTGAGTTTATGTACCACACGCTGAGTGAACGAATGACAGACAGACAGACAGACAGACAAACGAGCTGTAGGACAGACAGATAAACAAGCAGTCAGACAGACAAACAAACGCACAGAAAGAAACAGCCAGTGTTCGTTGTATGCAGCCTTGCTTGTTGTGGTTGAGTTTATGCACCACACGCTGAGAGAAGGAATGACGGACAAACAGATAGACAGACGGACAGACAAACAGACAGGCAGACAGACATAAAGACAAGCAAGCCGACAGGCAAGCAGACAGACAGACAAATGTACATAAAGAAACAGTGAGTGTTCACTGTATGTAGCAATTCTTATTATGTTTGAAATAATTTTCAACACACTGCGAGAAGGAGTGACAGACAGACAGACATGCAGACGGACAGACAAACAGACAGACAGACAAACAGACAGACAGATATGCAGGCAGATATGCAGACAGGCATGCCAGCAGTGTCTGAGTGTACCTCTGCTAACTGTATTTTGAATCATTCACCGTGCTCAGTGCTGAGAAGTGACAGACAGACAGACAGACAAAGACACAAGCAGCCAAACAGACAAACAAAATAGACACAGGGGTTTTTAGTATCGCCCTACTTATTGTAATTGGAAATTAGTTATGACATAATGTAACGAGAAGTCAGTCAGACAGACAGACAAACATACAGACAAAGACACAAGCAGCCAAACAGACAAACAAAATAGACACAGGATGGGTTTTAGTATCGCCCTGCTTATTGTAATTGGAAATTAGTCATGACATAATGTAACGAGAAGTCAGTCAGACAGACAGACAGACAGACAAACAGACAGACAGACACAGAAACAAGAGAGCTTAATTGTAGCCCTACAGGGTTTTTTTCTTTTTCTTTGTTTTTTTTGCTGCCTCATCTTCTGTGACGTCCCTGTCCTTCTGTTCCCACGCCGCTCATATCATTCCAATCTCTCCGCCCCCGCCATACCCAGATTTGTTATGTCGTCGCATCCTCGAAGTCCACAGGGAGCCCATCAATGTTTGCAACCCTCCTTACTGTGATTGAAATCATGCACCGTGCTTTGTATGAATGAGTAACAGGCAGACAGACAGACAGACATCAGACAGACAGACAGACAAACAGAAACAGTTACAATTCAATTCAGTTTTTAAATACTTGATTACCTCACAAATAGAGAAATTTCACGTGGGTTACATTAACTTTAATTTTAGTTTAATTTTAGCTATATTTTTGTTTTGTTTTATTATAGTTATATTCACAACACACAATATAGATTAATAACAGACAGTCAGACAAATAAAAACCAGGGATTTTTTAAAGTTTTACATATGACAATGTAAAATCATGCACGATATATACTGTGTAGAGAAGTAAGAGAGAGAGAGAGAGAGACAGAGACAGAGAGAGAGAGAGACAGAGAGAGAGACAGAAGTAAAGAGATAACTAGAAGACAAATTAAGAAGCAAACAGATAAGCAGACAACCACCCAAAAACATATACAATGCAGACAAAATATTGAGTGTTCTTTGTTACTTCTACATTTCCATACTTGCAATCAATTCAGGAATCACGTTTCGTCTGGAGTGAGAATAGAGAGAATAGAGAGAAGAGGAGGACAACAAAAAAGCAGAAACAGACAAATAAAACACAGACACTCAGGTAAGCAAAAATAGACACCGATTCTTTACAGCAGAGAGAGAGAGAGAGAGAGAGAGGAGAGAGAGAGAGAGAGAGAGAGAGAGGAGAGAGAGAGAGAGAGAGAGAGAG
>CM054136.1:21628155-21633155 GCA_028751875.1 Rapana venosa | reverse complement strand
CTGCTAGAGCTCCGTGGATCACCAATGGTGACATTTTTTTACGTATGCGACCGTGTTTACCCAAACTATGCAGGTAGCCGCATTCCGAAATCGAGAATGAGGTGGTGTCTTAATTTCTCAGCTTGACATAATATTAGAGTATTGTTGATCTTGGGTGTCTGTGTTCATGTCTGTGTATCTGTGCCTATGTGTGTCTGTGTCTGTGAGCATGACTGTGTATAAACGACCTGTAACAACAGGCTGTTTTGACTTAGAATGCTTTACATCGAATTTTGGCCCAATGAATGTTTGGCTTTTTGCCAACAACAACAAAAAATGGAATGATAATCGTTTGTAGAATACCCGACTCATTCCAGTGAGTCTCTCTCTCTCTCTCTCTCTCTCCTCTCTCTCTCTCCTCTCTCTCCCCCCACCTCACATCCCCCCCCCCCCCCCCCCCTCTCTCTCTCCTCTTCTCTCTCTCTCTCTCATCTCTGTGGATGGGTTTGTTTTGTTTTGTCTGTTTGTTATTTCTCTTGGTTATTATTGTACTATGTGAGAATAAAGGTACTCTGTTTATAGGTAATGGTTGTTAAAAAAAAGCACATGTGTGCTTATTCATTTATCCTTGAAATAAAGAATTTGATGTGATGTGATTTGACATGATGTGATGTGATTGATGATGATGTGATGTATCTCTCATCTCTCTCTCTCTCTCTCTCTCTATCTCTCTCTCTCTCTCTCTCTCATCTCTCTCTCTCACATCTCTCTCCTCTCTCTCCTCTCTCTGTCTGGTCTTCTGTCTGTCTGTCTCTCTCTCTCTCTCTCTCTCTCTCTCTCTCTCTCTCACTCTCTCTCTCTCTCTCTACCTTCTCTTTCTTCTTCTTCTTTCTTCTTTTCTTCTGTCGTCACTTTGTTTCTGTGGTTATTCCACCTTTGTCTCTTCTCTTCTTTTCTTTTCAGTTTACATATTTTGTTATTCTGTCTTACTCTGACAAGTGTGTGTGTGTGTACGTGTGTGTGAGTGAGTGAGTGAGTGAGCAGGTCGTTTTAAACAGTCGGTTTATTCCTTTAAAACTGCACAATGCTATCAGTATAGCAATAGCAAGCTCAAAGCATATGATGTGATCTTGCAGCAACAAAGCAAAAATATGTATGTTTTTCTGTCGTGTCCGACGATGACTTCCAAAACAGTAGAGGAGGCAGCTGCTGTTTTGGAAACTGGGCAGAAATTTGATTATAGTGGAGATGCCTTGCCCACAGCACTTCCCCACTCTCTCGGCCAAGTGGGCATAGGCAGTCGCGTTGGAGATGCTCTCCAAAGGCCAACCAGCCCTCAGGGCTGCAGCACATAAGGACGGTGCGAGTCAAGCCTCCTAGTCAGAGAGTCATAGTCGATCACTAAAGACTAAGCTGTAAAGTGGAATTGCATGAGTGGGAAAGCCACTGGTCATACAGCCTCTCACTTTGCTGTTGCCCCCAGCGTCAATGGTTTAATCAAGAACTGTGATAAAGCCCTGAGGGCAAGAAGCAAAAATATACAATGACGAAAATACCTCGATTTAGTAAACTTTTTTTTTTAATCATTGTTTGACTTTATCTACACACAGTTGTCCTTTTTTTTAACTGACTATGCGTTCATGTGCTCATATTTTTTTTTACATCTGAGTTTATATCTTTAATTGCGTTTTACAACACCACAACCACACCAATATTGTGTGTGTGTTGTGTGTGTTGTGTGTGGTGTGTGTGTGTGTGTGTGTGTGTTGGTGGTGTTGTGTGTGTAAAGAAGCAAATAAAGATATATGTGTGTGTGTGTGTGTGTGTGTGTGTGTGTGTGTGTGGTGTGTGTGTGTGTGTGTGTGTGTGTGTGTGTGTGTGTGTGTGTGTGTGTGTGTGTGTGTGTGTGAGACATTCATTAATCAAGTATTGCTTCATTAACAACTCTTTTTTTTTAAAGGATGCATCAATATTCACATTCTTAATCAGAAAAAAACAAAAACATCTAGCAGTTTATTACCCATGTCTTTATATGTTTTCCCGCGTGGTTGTTTTCTTTTTACCCCTACATGTTTGTAAGTGTGTTACTCTTTGTAACAGGTGGGTCAATGTGCGTCTCCAAGAACCGATCAGGTATATTGATTGAACTTTTATCGATCAGAGCATGGCTGTGCAAACTAGCGGACAGTATGTGGATATTTTATTTTGTGTGTGTGTGTTTCAGCTTTGTTTTTGTCTGTGATGTAGGCCAGAGTTTGAGTTTATTTCTTTCATTCATATTTTGGCTGCTATTCAGGTTCCAGAGTTTTTCGTGTGGACGATTGAATGGGGTTTTTATTTCGATTTTTTGGTTGTTGTTTTTTTAAGCTATGCGTAGTCCAGATTGTTGTTTAAGGTAGTTGTATGTATCCTCTGCCAGTTGCCGCTTTTTTCTCTCTCTCATTACTCCTGCATGTGTATAAGTGGACGCAGAAAAGTGCTTATGATGATTATTACACAAAAACAAATGTGCAGACGCACGTGTGTGCGCGCGCGTGCACGCACACACCACAAACACACACACACACACCCCACAAACACACACACACCACACACACACACACACACACACACACACACACACAGATATATTCTTTCTCTCTTACTGGTCTGTGTGTCTTTGAATCGAACATAGCTAAGTTGTAGCTCAGCTGGACGTAGGAATGTGGAAAAGGGAAATAAACAACAGTAACAAGGTAAAGGTGTTCCATAACCTATGTGGTCGTAGGGGAGCGAGGCATCAGAGACCTCACTTCTCTAGGGCCAGCATATTGAGGCCGGCGCCCATCTCCTCTCCCTCGCTGCTTTACCTTCCCTGACCCTAAAGAAGCAGGCACCCATTTACAGCTGGGTGAACTGGGAGACTGTACTGAAGCCAAGGCGCGCAAACGGTCACCCATCCTATTGGTAACCACGCTCGACGCTGCTTAACATTGGCTTGGGGGGAAGGCGAGTGCTCCGACCACTGAGCTATCCTGTCCCCGAAACAACAGTACCAAGAATAATAATAATAACGATTGAAGACATCATGATAGCAGAATCTTGTGTGGGTTTTTTTCTTATTCTTTTGTTTTTGTTTTTCCTCCCATATTGCAATCGACAACCAAAAGCGTGTGCCGTGGCTTGTAAATCTTCTTCCGCCCCACCACCCCCCTGCTTGTCTGTGTGTGCGTGTGTGGGGTAGTGATTGTATAATTATTAGGAAGTTTACATTTTCGATAAATTTTCTAAATGTTTGGCAGTGTAGTATCTTTTGCAACTTTTATGTCCTAGTTGTTGTTGTTTTTTTTAATCGTTTTTGTTCTTATGTTAGTTTAGACTCTCCCAGCAGTAAGGTTTTCATTTGCTCATAGCCACGAACGTTCAGTTTTTGTTTGTTTCGTCGCAAGGTTTTTTCCCCCTACAAGAGAGTTAAGCATGTTTGAGCAATTTGTTGTTGATGATGATGATGATGATGATGATGATGATGATGATGATGATGATGATGATGATGATGATGATGATGATGATGATGATGATGATGATGATGACGACGACGACGACACGACTGACGACGACACGGTGCGGTGGTGGTGTTGGTGGTGGTGGTGGTGTGGTGGTGGTGATGATGATGATGATTATCATCATCATCATCATCATCATCATCATAATGACGACGACGACGACGACGACGACGATGATGATGATGATGATGATGATATTGTTGGTATTGTTGTTAGCTTTTTCCCCCATGCCTGGCGTTTGTTTCACAATTTTTTTTTTTTTAAATATTGATAAACACATTGTCAGGTCGATTGGCTGGCTGCAGACTGATTGTGTCTTTGTGTGAAATGACTTCTTATTTTTTAAAACGTGATCAGGGTGCTTGCTATAACGAAACACTGCCACCCATATTCCTAATAATATGTTATTGTCTCGAAACAGATAAAATTGATTTCCAATATCCTTCAAAATGAATCAACCACTCAGTCGATCAGTTTGGGAAGTATCAAATCTGTAAGGCCTGTCTTATTGTTATCAGTATACACAAAATATTGTATCATTTAGGTGTAAATTTTACTGAAGAGTTTGTTTTGTGTTGCTCTCTCTCTCTCTCTCTCTCTCTCTCTCTCTCTCTCTCTCTCTCTCTCCTCTCTCTCTCTCTCTCTCTCTCTCTCTCTCTCTCTCTCTCTCTTCCTCTCTCTCTCTCTCTCTCTCTCTCTCTCTCTCTCTCTCTCTCTCTCTCTCTCTCTCTCTCGTCTAACATAGCAAACCAACGTGAAATTCCATGCACTCATGTATTGATCTACTTACTCTTCTATTGATATGGTAACTCGTGTCATCATGTATGATTTTGTACTTTGTACCAGAATTATACAAGGGAAGAACTGACTTCTCAGCCTTGGTTGATTCGTTGGGTTGTGAGTGCGGTGCTTGAAAATAAAGTGTATGATAACTCTGTTTAAACGTTTTGGCGGCTAGTTGTTGTATAGCTAGTCCTATTTGTGTGTGTGTGTGTGTGTGTGTGTGTGTGTGTGTGTGTGTGTGTGTGTGTGTGTGTGTGTGTGTGTGTGGTGTGTGTGTGTGTGTGTGTGTGTTATATATATATATATGTGTGTGTGTGTGTATATTATATGTGTGTGTGTGTGTGTGTGTGTGTGTGTGTGTGTGTGTGTGTGTGTGTGTTGTGTGTGTGTGTGTGTGTGTGTGTGTGTGTGTGTGTATGTGTGTGTGTGTGTGTGAAAACTTATGTAAAACGTTTTACTTTGCTAGAGCTACATTAGTTTGCATTTTTGTTTTCTTTGTGACTGCAATATTGCCTGTGATTGATGACAATGTGGGTTTTTCCTGTTGTTAAAATGTTTATTGAATAATATATGTCTTATGCTTGGTGGGGTTTTTTTTCGTTTTCACATATTTCGTGTTTTATGTTTCAAATATATACTGTATGAAAATTTTGAAGCCGTACTGATGATTTGGTACATACAAACAGACAGGCAAAA
>CM054136.1:21605655-21613155 GCA_028751875.1 Rapana venosa | reverse complement strand
TCAAGTGATGGAATCTAAGTAACGAACAAGTGTTAGGAAAGGAAAAGCACAATCGTTCCCCGTACTGGTGATAGAACATTTACCTATCAGATTAGAGATGAGGATGGTGGTTGGGTAGTTTGTCGTGTGAGAGATAGTCCGGTAGTTGTCTCGTTTGGTTGTTAATGATATGGGTGTGGGTGCTGATGGATAAATGAGGCGCCCGGGCACAGAGTTTGAGCGCCGAAATGCTTAGGAATAAGAGTTTATTGTCAATTTAGGAAAAAATACAACAGACAAAAAAAAAAGAAAAAAGGGTTGGCGCTGTCTTGTGGCGACGTCTTCTCGGAAGGAGCCGAATTTCATGCAGAGAATCTCGTGAGCTTAAAGGTATACATAATATAAATATAATAAATATAAATATGAAACAAACAAAGTTTGAGGGGAAAAAAGACAACAAAAACAAGCACAGCGTAACAATGTAAAATTAAGACATGTCAATGAATTATCATATGAACAGAGTAGAGTAGTGATGTTGTTGTGCTGTGTTGTGTGTGTGATGTGTGTGTGTGTGCGTGTGTGTGTGTGTGTGTGTATTGTGTGTGTGCGTGTGTGTGTGTGTGTGAGGTGTGTGTGTGTGTGAGAGTGTGTGTGTGTGTGTGTGTGTGTGTGCTGTTGTGTGTGTGTTGTGTTGTGTGTGTGTGTGTGTGCGCGCGCGCGCGACGTGTTTGTGAGCGCCTGTGTGTGCGCCTGAGTGTGTTATTGCTGTTGTTTATTGTCGTCTGTCATTTTGATTATTAATATTAAAAAGCTAAGAAGCTGGTGTTGTTGTTGCAGCAGCTTGATAATTAGCTGGGCAGCCATCATTCATTTAAATTGATGAGTTTCAATGCTGCATCCATCTTTATGCTAAACGGCACGTAGCCATTTCTCGTGGACAGTTTTCATGTTACCTTGTCCTCGTTTGCGGTGTAAGGCTATGATCACCATGTTGATTCATCTGCTACGGACTGTTTCCATTATCATCATCGTCGTCGTTGTTGTCGTCGTCGTTATCTTCCTTGTAATAAGTCATACAAATAATGATCTTCAGAGCAATGACGGTGATTGATAATAGTGTCGATGATTACAGTCATCTTCGCAAGACTGAATTAACAGACAGAGAAGGAAACGACAGCAACAGTCATTACCATCATGATCATCATCATCATTAACATCTTTTTTCTACCTTCATCACCATCAGCACCACCATCATTATCATCATCACCATCATCATCATCATCATCATCATCATCATCATCATCAGTATAGATTCACAACTAAATCAACAAGAACAACAACGACAGCGACAACAGTAGTAGTAGAAGTAGTAGTAGTAGTAGTAGTAGTAGTAGTAGTAGTAGTAGTAGTAGTAGTAGTAGTAGTAGTAGTAGTAGGAGGAGGAGGAGGAGGAGGAGGAGGAGGGGGAGTTGTTGTTGTTGTTGTCATTGTTGTCATTGTTGTCATAGTAGTCATAGTAATAACAATGGTAATGATGATGATTAATGCTGATTATCGCACACTCACACACTCAAGCACTCACACAGACACTCACACACACAGACACACACATCAACACACACACACTCACACACTCACACAACACACACACACACTCACACACCACACTCACACACACACTCACACACACACACACGCACACGTACACACACATCACACACACACACACACACACACACACACACACACACACACCTCTACACCTCCACATCTATTCGCAGTGGCTGTCATATTGATCACTGACGGCTGAGTGACACAGTGTCATTTCATTTGCATCTGTTATTGTCAAACAGCTGGGGAATCACAAATCACGCGCGCCAGTCCATATTTTTCGTCGGGTCTTCCACCGAACCCCCCCCCCCCCCCCCCCCCCCCCCCCCCCCCCGACCCCCCCCCCCAACCCTATCCTGTGAATGTGGCTCTGTCTCTGTTTCTTTCTCTGTATGAATTTCTGTCTTGTCTCTCTGGCAACCCGAATGTGTGTGTCTTTCTCTCACTCTCTGTCTGTGTCTGTATCTGTGTCTGTGTCTCTCCTGTTTCTCTGTCTCTGTCTCTGTCTCTGTCTCTCTCTCTCTCTCTCTCTCTCTCTCTCTCTTCTCTCTGTCTCTCTCTCTCATTCACACATGAGTGCTTATTCCATTATCCTCGATATAAAAGAATAAATAAATACACACATACACACTTCTGTCTGTCTATCTGCCTTGTCCGTCTATCTGTTCTCTGTCTTTTTCTCTGTCTCTTTTTCTCTGTCTCTGTCTCTCTCTCTCTCTCATTCATACACACACACACTTTCTATCTGCCTATCTGCCTTGTCCGTCTGTCTGTTCTCTGTCTCTTTCTCTGTTTCTGTCTCTCTCTAACACTTTCACACATACCCCTACACACACACACTTCACACCCTACACACAACACACACTCACACTAAAATAATAATATATGGGATTTATATAGCGCTGAATCTTGTAAAGTAAACACATCAATGCGCTTGCATTCAAATCATTCACACGCATGCCACCGTCCATAAAATCAAGATAAACAAACATCAAATTTATACACACAACACACTTAGGTGGGGGTGGTGGAGGTGAAGGTAGCTATTGAAAAGTAGGAACAGATAACAGGGGAAGATCTCAAGTAGAATATAAGTGCGTTTTGAGGCTAGATTTGAAAGAATCAAATGAAGGCTTTTGGCGAAGTGGAAGAGGGAGGTTGTTCCATGTGGAGGGACCGGAAACAGAGAAAGAGCGACGGCCAACAGTGGTTTGTTTAAATCTGGGTGTTCGAAAGCACAACGTACACTACATACACACATGTTCACGACAAGTGAGTCAACCCAGGAGCATAACCATTATTTTTGGTTTGATATAGTCCCACAGGTCACTACACACACACTATACACACACACCCTAACACACACACACTATACACACACACCACACACACACACTATACACACACACTACATACACACTATACACACACACTATATACACTCACTACATACACAACACTCTCACACACACTGTGCACACACTCTACACACACACATACACATACACACTATACACACACACACTATAACACACACACTCACACACACACACACTATACACACATATACACATACACACACACACTACAAACACATACACACCCACACACCAAACAAATAAAAAGCCCCAATTACTTTACAAATAACGCTTTATGTGTCGCCCACACGTTTGTGGTTTTTTGTGTGTGTCGTCAAGTGGATTTGGTCCTAAAAGGGACAGGCTTAAGTGGATTTCGTCCTAAAATGGACAGGCTCAAGTGGGATTTTGTCCTAAAATGGACAGGCTCCACGTAGATAAGAACTCCCTCCCTAGGCTCCTTCCCTAGGTCTTGAAAAATTCCCGTAGAAGGAAAAAACCCTTCTCCTTTCCTTCACCAGGTAAGCTGCTAATGCACAGACTGCAAATCTCAAGACAAACGATTCCAAATCTGACAATATTCCTATTGTCTTCGTGAGCGTGCAAGTTGGGTAAAAACATCAAGATCTTCCTAGGAAAAAGTTAAGGAGGACTTCGTTTTACTTTCACTGCCTCGACTGAGTTTTCATTTATGGGGGGTTCTTTTGTTGTTGTTTTTTTATTGCCATTATTTCGGGTTGTGGTTTTATGTGTGTTGATAGAAAATTATATTTGAGAAGTATTTCAAGTTCTTTTTGACCGGGGTTCGTTGGAGATGAACGTCTGTATCCAGTTAGGGACAAGGAGTACAGTTAACGACACCACACACACACACACACACACACACACACGCATACACGCACGCTCGCATGCACGGCGCGCGCTCACACACGCACACACCAAGTAGTGAATGGACATTAAACAAAAACAACAACAACATTAACAACAACACACGCACGCGCGCGCGCGCGCGCCACACACACCACGACACACACACACACACACACACACACACACACACACACACACACACCACACACACACTCATTCGTGATTTTTCTGCGTGGTTTGTTTCTCACTGTGGACATTTGTCAGGTTTAGAGTGGTTTTGTTTTGTTCTGTTTTGTTCCGTTTTTCTCTTCTTCCTTGCGAATATTGAGCTTTTATTTCTTCACGTCTGTGTGTTGTTTTGTTTATAAGGTGGATTGGAAGGGGAGGGGGCGGGCTGTGTTTTTCCGTCCATCTCTCTCTATCTCTGTCTCTCTCTCTGTCTCGTCTGTCTCCTCCCTCTCTCTTCTCTCTCTCTGTTCTCTGTATCTATTCTCCTTGTCTCTCTGTTCTCTGTCTCTCACTCGTCTCATCTGTCTCTTCTCTCTCGTCTTTGTCTCTCTCTGTCTCTGCTCTCACTCTGTCTCTCTGTCTCTGTCTCTCTCGTTCTTCTTCTGTCTCACTCTGTCTCTCTGTCTCTGTCTCTCTTGTCTCTTCTCTCATCTGTCTCTCTACTCTGCCCTCTGTCTCTCTGTCTCTCTGTCTTGTCTTCCTCTCTCTCTCTCTCTGTCTCTCTCTCTCTCTCTCTTCTCATCTCGTCTCCTCTCTCTCTCTCTCTCTCTCTCTCTCTTCTCCTCTCTTTCTCTCTCTCTCTTTCTCTCTCTCTCTCTCTCTCTTCTCATCTCTCTCTCTCTCTCTCTCTCTCTCTCTCTCTCTCTCTCTCTTCTCTCTCTCTCTCTCTCTCTCTCTCTCTCTCTCTTCTCTCTTTCTCTTCTCTCTCTCTCTCCTCTCTCTCTCTCTCTTCCTCTCTCTCTCTCTCTCTCTCCTGCTCTCCTCTCTCTTTCTCTCTCTCTCCTCTCTCTCTTTCTCTCTCTCTCTCTATTTGTCTTTCTCTCTCTCTCTTCTCTCCTCCTCTTTCTCTCTCTCTCTATTTGTCTTTCTCTCTCGCTCTCCTCTCTCTTTCTCTCTCTCCCCTCTCTCTCTCTCTCTCTCTCTCTCTCCTTGTCTTTCTCTCTCTCTCTCTCTCTCTCACTCTCTCTCTCTCTCTCTCTCCTCTCTCTCTCCTCTCTCTCTCTCCTCTCTCTCTCTCCTCTCTCTCTCTCTCTCTCTCTCTCTCTCTCTCTCTCTCTCTCCCTCCTCCATGTCTCTGTCTGTAAGCTCTGCACCAGTTATACTTTCTTCTTCTCTTTATCTCTTTTTTTTTATTCAAAGCTTAATCCCTCTCTCTTTTTTTTTCCTGCAAGTTTTCGTTTTGTCATGCTTACGTTTTTCGGCTGGGCTTTGCAAACGTGAGGCAGAGAATACAGCTTATTTTGTAGAAAGCTTCCACGTCGTCCTCTTCGTCTTGTTATTTGTTCCAGCTTCTTGATGTTATTAGTGTGGTGGTGGTGGTGGTGTGGTGGTGGGTGGTGGTGGTGGTGGTGGTGGTGGTGTGGTGGTGGTCAATGTTGTTATTGCTGCTGCTGCTTTTCTTTCGTGTTGTTGGCTTTGTAGTCGTTGTTGTTGTTCTTCTTCTTCTTCGTCTACTTCTTTCCTCCTCCTCCTCCTCCTTCTCCTCCTCCTCCTCTTTCTTCTTCTTCTTCTTCTTCTTGTTCTCCTCCTTCTCCTCCTCCTTATTCTTTATCTTCTTCTTCTTCTTCTTCTTCTTCTTCTTCTTCTCCTTCTTCTCCTTCTTCTTCTTTTTCTTCGCCTTTTCCTTTTTCGATTCCTCCTCCTCCTCTCCTTCTTTCTCTTCCCTCTTCTTCCTCTGATTAAATTCCTCCTCCTCTATCGCCAACTTGGTCTCCTCCTGATCTTCTCTTCGACCTCTTCGCCCTTCTCGTTTTTCTTTCTTTCTTTCTTTCTTTCTTCTGGTTCTTCTTCTTTCTATTTTTCTTTCTCTTTTTTTCTTCTTCGCAATTTTTCTTTGCAATTCGTCTTCTTCTTCTTCTTCTTCTTTTGCTTCTTCTTCTGCTTCTTCTTTCTTCTTCTTCTTCTTCTTCTTCTTCTTCTTCTTCTTTTTCTTCTTCTTCTCTTCTTCTTCTTTTTTTCTTCTTCTTCTTCTTCTTCTTCTTCTTCTTCTTCTTCTCTTCTTCTTCTTCTTTTCTTCTTCTTCTTCTTCTTCTTCTTCTTCTTCTTCTTTTTCCCTTCTTTCTTCTTCTTCTTCTTCTGCTGCTGCTGCTGCTGCTGCTGCTGCTGCTGCTGCTGCTGCTGCTGCTGCTGCTGCTGCTGCTGCTGCTGCTGCTGCTGCTTGTTTTTCGCATTCTTCGTATTCTTCGACAAAAAGAACAGAGTTGAAGGGTTTCATCTTGAGGCTTAAAGAGATAGAGATGAGGCAAGGTACGCTATTTATCAATAGTGTTTCATTACACTAATGGACACTGTTAAAGAATAACTTTCTCCCTTCTTTCTCCCCCCCCCCCTCTCTCTCTCTCTCTCTCTCTCTCTCTCTCTCTCTCTCTCTCTCTCTTGTGTGTGTGTGTGTGCGTGTTTTTTGTTTTGTTTTGTTTTGTTTATTCTTTTATTTCGAGGAAAATGGAATAAGCACTCATGTGCTTTCTAACATCCAGTCCTCGTGTGTATGCGGTTTTGTAAATTTTGTCATCCGTTCCCACCGGCACACAATGGCCTACTCTTACGAAAAGCGGAACAGGATGTAACGTGTGCGCAAGATGTTCTGCATGCGTTCGCACACGGGGCCTCGGTTTATAGTGTCATCCGAAGGACTTTGACATTCAGTTCGATTTTTTTTGTCAAACTGGGAAGAAAGGGCGAGGGTGGGACTCGAACCCAGAACCTCACGGTTGGCTTGTTGGCAGGCAAACGTCTTAACCATCCTGTCACACCTTTCTTCCTTATCTCTGTGTGTGTGTGTCTGTGTATGCGTCTGTGGCTGTGTCTATCTCTCTGTCTTTGTCTCTGTCTGTCTGTCTGTCTGTCTGTCTCTCTCTCTCTCTCTCTCTCTCTCTCTCTCTCTCTCACTCTCTCTCTCTCTCTCTCTCTCTCTCTCTCTCTCTCTCTCTCTCGCTCTCGCTCTCGCTCTCTCTGTCTCCACTCGTCTTTATCCAATTGCACCAACATGCCGCATCTCAATTCAAGTTGACTTTCAAAGAAAATAAACGCTCAGCTGAAGATCAATACCCCCATCCTCCTCCCCTTTAAGCTGATTTGAAAACTCCTCTGCCACAGTTGTCAGCAATCACCGCTAGCTGACAGTTCTGTTTTCAAAGATGAAAGCTTTGGGAAGAGAATGTAGCTAAAGATAATCGATGCCTTTCATCTCATGGATGACAATCTCTCTGTCTCTCTCTTCTCTCTCTCTCTCTCTGTCTCTCTCTGTCTCTTTCTTTTTCTGTCTCTGTGTCTCTGTCTCTGTCTCTGTGTCACTGTCTCTGTCTCTCTCTCTCTCTCTCTCTCTCTCTCTCTCTCTCTATATATATATTATATATATATCTGTCTCTGTTTCTCTCTCTCTCTCTCTCTCTCTCTCTCTCTCTGTGTGTGTGTGTGTGTGTGTGTGTGTGTGTGTGTGTGTGTGTGTGTGTTG
>CM054136.1:21595655-21600655 GCA_028751875.1 Rapana venosa | reverse complement strand
GTTTGGGAATCATATTAAAAGAATGCAAGGGAGGACATAAAGTTTGTATCCAGCCAAGTGGTCAGTCTTAGATTATAACCCAAACATTACCATACACTTATAGTGAAGGCACAGGCAAGAGCAGTTGGTTAAAACAACAACTAAAGAGCAACGCAAAGTGGCCTAATTTGGATCTACAAGAGATACAATTCCCCACTTGACGAAATAACATTTTATGAAAATGAATAGTAGTAGAGGAAATCAAGTGCAGGTGACTAGTAACTGATTACAACTTCTCCGTCATTTTCAAAATGATTTATCAAAGATTCAAGTAAATAAGAAATTTTTAAAAAAACTGTTAACAATCTCCTGAAAAAACTCTGGAAATGATCATAATTTCAACTATATACCATGGGTATACATTAAAACTTATTTACGATGAGTAAATCATTTTAAAAAATCATTAACCATGGGTAAATCATTTTTAAAAAATCATTCACCATAGGTAAATCATTAAAAATGGTTTACCTTGGGTAAATCATTAAAAAATCATCCACCGTAGGTAAATCATTAAAAATCGTTTACCTTGGGTAAATCATTAAAAACGCACAGCCCCTCTAAACCTCTAAGACACTGCTATTGTCCCTGTCACGATCTGTCAAGACACAGTGACGCTTTGCACGTGCTGGCTGCCCTGCATAAATAGAGCAGAGGACCACCATGGGCCTGGCAGGCTTTTCTGTTGTTCCACCCCCCCCCCCCCCCCTCTCTCTCCTCTCTCTCTCCTCTCTCTCTTCTCTCTCCATCCCCTCCTCTCTTCCCCCTCCTCCACTCTCCTCCTCTCTCCCTCCTCTCTCCTCTCTCCTCTCTCCTCTCTCTCTCTCCCCCCCTCCTCTCTCTCCTCCTCCAGCTCTCTTCTCTCTCTCTCTCCTCCTCCATCTCTCTCTCTCCTCTCTCTCTCTCCTCTCTCTCCTTCCCTCCTCTCTTCTCCTCCTCCATCTCTCTCTCTTCTCTCTCTTCCTCCTTCTCTTTCTCCTCTTCTCTGTGTGTAATTTTTTCCTCCTCTTCCTCTTCAGATGTGTTTATCTGTCAGAAGGTCTCTTTTCCCCTCTCCCTCTCTCTCTCTTTCTTTCTGACTCACTCACACTCTTCTCTCTTCAGCTCTCTCTCTCCCTGCTCTCTCGTCTTTGAATTTCCGTGACACTTCAGATGTCATTACTGGAATGATGCTGTTTCCTTTTTGTTTGATGTTTTTACGTCTGTCACTTACTGTGAGTGTGCTGTCTGTGTGTCTGTCCTGTTTTAGTTGTTTGTTCTTTCTCTTCGTCTGTTCACTCTTTGTTTCTGTTCTGTCTGTGTCGTCTGTTGCTTCTTCGTTGTTTCCTCCCTTGTCTCTGCTGTCTTGTTCAGTCTTTCCTGGTTGTCTGTTTCCTATCTTCTCTCTCCTTCTTCTCTCTCTCTCTCTCTCCTCTCTCATCTCTTCCCTCCTCTCTCTGTCTCTCTGTTCTCATCTCTCTCCTTCTTCTCCCTTCTCTCTCTCTCTCTCTCTCTCCTTTCCTCTCTCTCTCCTCTCTCTCTCTCTCTCTCCCCTCTCTCTCTCTTCTCGCTCTCCTCTCTCCTCTTCCTCCTCTCCCTTTCTCTCGCTCTCTTTCTCTTCTCCTACTACCTTACGTCGGCTTTTTCTGTCAATCTGGTTTGGTTTGGTGTTGTTGTTTTTAGATTATCAGAAAAAAGAACATCAACATTCATAACGCATCGTCCCCCTCCCTCCTTCCCAATTCCCTCTTTTACAAATTCATCAAGGATGAATCAGACAAGAACCTGATATACTCCATTGGTCGTCAGAAGATGGATAGATAGATAGATAGATAGATAGATAGATAGATAGATAGATAGATAGATAGATAGATAGATACATACATACATACATACATACATACATACATTCATACATACATACATACATACATACATACATACATACATACATACATACATTCATACATACATACATACATACATACGTACATACGTACATACATACATACATACATACATAAAAATAATGTATGGAATTTATATAGCGCTAAATCTTGTAAAGCAACAAATCAAAGCGATCAGGTGACTTTTTTAATGCGTGTGTATGCGGGGTTTTTTTTGTTTTGTTTTGTTTTTTAATTTAAATTTTGTCATCTGTTCCCACCGGCACACAATGGCCTACTCTTTCGAACAGCGGAACAGGATTTAACGTGTGCACAAGATGTTCTGCATGCGTTCGCACACGGGGCCTCGGTTTATAGTCTCATCCGAAGGACTTACATACACATATACATACATACATACATGCATACATACATACATACATACATACATACATACATACATACATACATATTTTTACATAGAGATATAGATAGACACATAGATAGATAGGTAGGTAGATAGGTAGATATATAGGTAGGTAGAAAGATAGATAGATAGATAGATACATAGATAGATACATAGATACATAGATATATAGATACATAGATAGATGGATAGATACTACATTCCTAAAACCTATTTCATCCCCCTAAGGGCGAGCCAGACAGATTATTTTATAGACTAGAGAAATGAAGTTGTGAAGTTAAACATTTATATATGCAAATCCGCAAAGAAAGACAGCCAGACAGACAGCCAGACAGACAGATAGACAGATAGATAGATAGATAGATAGATAGACAGACAGACAGACAGACAGACAGACAGACAGATAGATAGATAGATAGATAGAAAACACGCACCCCACAACTAGAACCCTGCGGTCTTCGAATGATAACTTACTTGTTGTACCCCATTACAACCTCAAAACCGCAGGTCGTAGATCTTTTGGTGTTGCTGCGCCCACGATCTGGAACTCTCTGCCACCAGCCGTCAGACATGCTCCCAGTTTATCCCAGTTTAAGTCTTCATTGAAGACACATCCTTTAAATGTATTTCTTAGCTATTTTAATATTGTGCTTGTCTTGACGGTCGCCGTTTGTCACACTGAAAGGCTACTTCATGTGCATGCCGGGCTGTTGGTTATGTTTTTTTGTTAGTTATGTTACTGCAGAAAAGCCTTTTCTCTGAGTAGACTGTTAATTGCCCTGCTATGTGTGCCCGGACGCAAGTGTGTGGGCCCTACAGTGCGAAGGTATCTCTTTTAAATTTATTTGCGCTTTAAAATGCTCATTATCATTGTTGTGTTGTGTTATTATGTGCCTGTGTGTGCATGTGTATAAATGCGCATGGTATGAAAGCGCATTGAGTCATGCTTTGAGAAATGTGCAATATAAATGCTATTCATTATTATTATTTTTAGATAGATAATAATAGATAGATAGATAGATAGATAGATAGATAGATAGATAGATAATAGATAGATAGATAGACAGACAGATAGATAGATAGAACATAGATAGATAGATACATATATAGATACATAGATAGATAGATACATAGAATAAATAATACATAGATAGATACAACATACATACATAGATACATACATAATACATAGATAAGATACATAGAATACATAGATACATAGATAGATAGATAGATACATAGATAGATAGATAGATAGATACATAGATACATAGATACATAGATAGATAGATAAGGGAGATAGAAGATAGATAGATACATAGATAGATTTCATAGATAATACATAATAGATACATGGATAGATACATAGATAGATACATAGATAGATACATAATAGATAGATAGATAGAATAGATAGATAGATAGATAAAGATAGATAGATAGATTTGATAGATAGATAGATAGATAGAAGAAGATAGATAGATACTACATTCCCCAAAACCTATTTCATCCCCCTAAGGGGGGAGTCAGAACAGATTATTTTATAGACTAGAGAAATGAAGTTGTGAAGTTAAACATTTATATATGCAAATCCGCAAAGAAAGACAGACAGACAGACAGACAGACAGACAGATAGATAGATAGACAGACAGACAGACAGACAGACAGACAGATAGATAGATAGATAGATAGATAGATAGATAGATAGATAGATAGATAGATAGATAGATAGATAGATAGATAGATAGATAGATAGATAGATAGATAGATAGATAGATAGATAGATAGATAGATAGATAGATAGATAATCTTCAAGGAATGGAGTACAATCCAATAACATTCTTCAAGCCTATCTCACAAGTGCAGCAGGGACAGACTGAACAAACATACATCATAAACGCTGACATACGTGAGACTGACCACGTGCATGTACACACACACACATCAGCAGAGTAAAGCGCAGACTGGACCCCTGAAAGCAGTCTCACAGGCCCACCAAGGACAGAGCATACATTCAAGATAACCGCCTTGACTCCTAGCGAACGTGAGATAGAACACGTCTATATGTGTACAAATCATCCACCCAAAAATCAGTATACTGGACAACCTACAGTTTGTTTGGAGTTACGTCAGAGTTTTGAGAGTGTGGGGGAAGGACTGGTGAAGAAGATTGGAATGGACAACATTATTCAGTTAAGGTAACAGACTCAGATATACTGCTGCCATAGGTTGTCGTAAGTAATTTTTGGCCCACGAGTGGGAAAAAAAATCGGGGGAAAACTATACACATTAACATCGGTGTCACGAGAAACATTACTCAGAACTACATGACTGTAAGAATCACACGCATTACTAGAAAATTGAGAGTTGGGTATAAAATATTTTACGGTAGTTGCAAGAAAACAAAATTAAAATAATAGAGAAAAGCAGTTATCGTGTGCATAAAGTTTGTTTAAACGGGTTGATGAATCAGTTAGACAAACCATAAGTGAAAGATGAATAAGTGAATAAAAACCTAACCAAACTGTTTAAACACACATACACACACGCGCATGTGCGTGCGCGCGCACACACACACACACACACACACACACACTGCTGCTTGATAGGTAAAACCCTCAAGAAAATTCAACCAGAATGTCAAGAAAGTCTTGTCTACAGCGTCATTTCTA
>CM054136.1:21575655-21590655 GCA_028751875.1 Rapana venosa | reverse complement strand
GTAGAGTTGGTCTTCAGCACACCTGGTCATAATAGTTGACGCTGTGTGTGTGTTGTGTGTGTGGGGGGGGGGGGGGGGGTTGTGGGGTTTTGTTGTGTTTTTTGGGGGGGGGGGGGTGTGGAGGGGTGTGTGTTGGTGAAATGGGTGGGGGAAGTGATTTCTGTGTGTGTATGAGGGGGGGGGGGGGGGGGGAGGTGTGTGTGAGTGGGTGACGGAGGGGGTAATGCAGTGTTGTGTGTGTGTGGTGTGGGGATATCATGAATTTCTCAAGCTTTCCTGCTGCCACGATTCTATAAAAGCAAAGAAAACCCCAAAAAGAGACAGAGAAAAGACACGGGGGGGGGGGGGGGGGGGGGGGGGGGGGAGGGGATAAAAATAATATCTTTTCTTTGTTCGGGGAGCAGTGTTCCATTCCTCGCACTCACTACATCACAACACGTTCGCGTAACACGCACGCACAACTCGCACCCACACTCACATCATTCTCTCTCTCACACACCGCACACACACACACACCGCACACACACACACCAACACCACCACCCACAAAAAAGAGGTTCGTCAATAATTTCATTTAAATAAAGTGGAAAGACGTGAAAGCGAAGAACAACAACAAAGAGTTAAACGTAAAGGTCAGCATTCCTGTGCGTGCTATATAAAAATTATGCCAGGGGAATTTTTTAAAGGTGAGGAGATCCATATGCCCTGTTATGATTGGCTTCTAGAGACGCTGCGTGTTAGACCCTTTTGCATGCCAGCCAGGAAAAAAAAATGATAAAATTTGTTGTTGTTTTGTGTGTGTGTGTGTTTGTGTTTTTTGTGTTTGTGTGTGTGTGTATGGGGTTTTTGTGTGGTGTGTGTGTGTGTTGTGTGTGTGTGGTGTGTGGGTGGTGTGGTGTGTGTGTGTGTGGTGTTTTGTGTTGTGTGTGTGGTGTGTGTTTGGGGGGGGGGTTTTGGAGGGGTTGGGGGGGGTTTGGTTTGGGGTTGTGTGCGCATCTTGGTGCGTGTGTATTTTGTGTTGTTTTTGTTTTGTTGTTGTTTGTTGTTTTGGTTTATTAAAACACACACACACACACACACACACCCCAAACCCCACACACACCACACCCCAACACACACACACCAACACACACAAGAAACCAAGGACACACTACAATAGGAAGAAAAAAACTAAAAGCTAACACAAAGCGTCAACAATAAATACAGAAATCGAAAGCCAGTTTCTTAAAAGAGAGAGAAGGAGGAAGGGGGGGGGACAGAGAGAGGGGGGGGGGGGGGGGGGAGAGATTGGAGAAAGGGAAAGAAGGAACGGGGGGAAAGGGAAAAAGAACCTTAAAATAACGGTGGAAAACGCTTGACAACAAAAAAGAGAACAAGTCTTTTATTTGTTCCGGTGCCCTAGTCGTTTTGTACCCATCCTTCTTTCGTCCCCCTTTCCCCTCCCCCCCCTTTTTCCCCCCCACCCCACCCCCCACCACCACCCCACCTCCCTTCCCAAACTCACATCCCATCTTCCCTTTTTTTGGCTTACTCTTGACCTCATCAACATGTCTTTTTTTCTGTCAATGTTTGTCTGTAGTGTTCCCAGACGGTCCTCTGTCTGTTTGTCTGTCGTCTTCTGTCTGTTGTCTGTTCCTCTCTCTCTCTCTCCCCTCTCCCCTTTTTTCCCCTCTCTCTCTCCTCTCCTCTCTTTCTTTTCTTCTTCTTCTTCTTCTTCTTTTCTTTTTTTCCCTTTTTCTTTTCTCCTTCTTTTTCCTTCTTCTCCCCTTTTTTTTTCTTCTTCCTTTTCTTCCCCTTTTTCTTTTTCTTTCTTTTTTTCTCTTTTTCTTCTTCTTCTTTTTCTTCTTCTTCTTCTCCTTCTTCTACTTCTTCTTCTCCCTTTTTTCCCTTTTTTTCTTCTCCTTCTCTTTCCCTTCTTCTTCTTCTTCTTCTCCTTCTTCTTCTTCTTTTCCCCCTTTTCCTTCTCCTCCTTCCCTTTCTTTTTTCCTTTTTTTCCTTCTCCTTTTTTTCTTCTTCTTCTTCTTCCTCTTCTCCTCTTTTTCTTCCCTTTTCTTCTTTTCTTCTTTCCCCCTTCTTCTTTCTCCTTTTTTCCTTTTCTCCCTTTTCCCTTCTTCTTTTCTTCTCCTTCTTTTCTTCTTTCCTTCCTTTTTCCTTCTTCCTTCTTCTTCTTCTCCTTCTCTTTCTTTTCTTTCCCCTTTCTTTCTTCTTTTTCTTTTCTTTTCTTTTTTTCCCTTTTCTTTTTTTCTTCTCTTCTTTTTCTTCTTTCTTTTTCACAACGTACCATAATTACCCCTCTCAGAGAGAAAAAAAACACCTACCTCTCCCCCATCCCCCATTCACCCCCCCCCCCTTTTTCCACCCCCCCCTTCCCCCCTTTTTCCCCCCCTCACCCAAACCCCTATAATATGTAACCATCTTCACATACCCTCCCCAAAACCCCCAAAAAACCCCCCACCAACCACCACCCCCCCCAAAAATAAAAACCAAAAACCCCCCCTCCTCCTTCCCATTCCTTTCTCCTTTTTAAAAACCCAAAAAAATATTTTTCCCTTTTTTTTTTTACCCCCCCCCCAGGGCTACCAGGGGTTTGCCGGGGCTTTAGTGTTGCTTAAGGCCCTGGGCTTTAAGAAAATAACGTTCCCCTCCTCATAATGTGAAAGGGAAACGTTGGTCAAACTACGTAAAAGTACGTACGGGTGGCTAGGCTAAGGTGTATAAGGTTGGCCTGAAAACGTACCTCTTTTTTTCTCTTTCTTTTTTTTCGTTTTTTGGCTATCAAACGTATTGTTTTTGCGTGTGATTCCCGATTGATGGGTTTTTGTTTTGGGTCGAGGACATTTCTTTTTTAGTGTTTGTGCCTTCTTTTTGTGTGATGATGTGTGGTTGTGGTGGTGTGTGTGGTGGTTTTTATGTGGTGTGTTTTGTGAGGGAGGGGAAAAGGGGGTGGGGGGGGAGGGGGTGTTACTCTGACGGTCTATCTCTGTCTCCTGTGTGTGTTTTTGTGTCTCTCTCTCTCTCGCTCTCTCGCTTCTCTCTCTCTCTCTCTCTTCTCTCTCTCTCTCTCTCTCTCTCTCTCTCTCTCTCTCTCTCTCCCCTCCCTTTCTTTCTTTCTATTTGCGTCAGTCTTTCTGTACGAAAAAGTGTAGATTACAAATAAAGAAAAAATAATATTACCACGAAATTATAACCAGAATGTGGCTACCTTAATGGTGGGCAAAAACGGTAGCATACGCAATAATCTTATCATTGGTGAACCTCGGAGCTCTTGCCGTGGAAAAAAAAAGTTTTACAAAGACTCATTCTCTCTGATCAAGAAAAGAAAGAAAGCAAGGAAACAAACAAACAAACCCAAAACAAACAAACAAAAAAACAAAAGAAAGAAAAAAAACGAAGAAAAGAAAAAAAAAGGAGAAAAGTTAAAGAACAAAGACAAAAGAAAAGAAAGCAAAGAAAAGAAAAAGTGGAAAAAAAGAGATAAAAAGAAAAGAAGCGAAAGAAGAAGAAGAAAAAAGAAAAGAGGGGTGTAATTATGCAAAGACACAGTTTCTAAAAAAGTTCTTTTTTCATGTATATATAAAATGCTGGTAACAGACTTTGAAAATACATCAGACTAAGGCTTGACAGCCACGCCATCTGGACTCTATGGACTAAGCCTTTAAGAAAGACCATCCTTAGACGTCACAACACAATGCTTTCATAACAAGCAAATGTTCATGTAAAGGTAAAGTTTTTTCAAATATGGCCATGTCAAAGTAATTTTAAAATACAAAACAAATGTTCATATAAAAGTGTATTAAAAAAAACAAATATCCATGTAAAAATGATTTGGCTTTGCTTTAAAATTAATGTTATTATAAAAGTCATTTTTTTTAAAAGCAAATGTTCATGTAAAAGTTCTTTCAAAAACAAACTCGAAACACATTTCCAGCACACACACGCACAAAGAGGATATCCAAAACGATAAACAAAAGAGAACAAAGCATGATCATCAAAACTTTTCCAAGAAAAACATGAATGGAAAAACACAGGTAAGCAACAAATATAACTATTTCCATGCTTTCTGCTTCCGAACCTAATTCCAATGGGAAAGGGAGCAGGGGGGGGTTTGGGGGGGGGGGGGGGGGGGGGGTGGGGGGGGGGGGGGGGGGGGGGGGGGGGGGGGAGGGGGGGGGGGGGGGGGGGTTTTTGGGTTTTGGGGGGGGGGGTTTAATCTTTTTTTTTTTTTTTTTTTTTTTTCCCCCTTTTTTCCCCCCCTTCTTTTTGAAAAAACCCCCCCCCCCCCCCCCTTTTTTTTTTTATTTTCTTTCTTCTTTTCAACCTTTTTTCCTTTTCCCCCCTTTTCTCCCCCTTCTCCCCCAACCCCTCCCCCCCTTTTTTTCCCCCCTCCCCCCCCAACCCCACCCCCCCCACCCCCCCCCCCCCCCCCCCCCCCTTCCCTTTTTCCTTTTTTTTCTGGGGGCCCACGGCCCCCTTTTCTTTTTTTTTTGAATTTTTCGGGGTTTTAAAATTTCCTTTCCCTTTTTTTCTTTCTCTTTTTTTTCCCCCTTTTCTCCCTCTCAAAAATTAAAAAACTTTTTCTTTTTTTTATTTTTTTTTTTTTTTTTTTTTTTTTTTTTTGGGTTTTTTTTTTTTTTTGGGGGGGGGGGGGGTTTTTTTTTTTTTTTTTTTCGCATCTTTCTTTTTTTTTTTTTTTTTTTTTTTTTTTTTTTTTAAAAAACCCCAAAACCCACACCAACAAACCCCCCCCCCCAAAAAAAAAAAACCAAAAAAACCTTATTTTTTTTCCCACAAAAAACCCCAAATTTCTTTAAAAAAAAGGGGCCCCCCAAAAAAAAAAGGGGGGGGAAAAAAAAAAAAACAAAAAAAAAAGTTTCCAATTTTTAAAAAAAAATTTTTTAAAGAAAAAAAAAAAAAAACCCTTAAAAAACTTCAAAACCTTAAAAACAAAAAACTTTTTACCCCAAAACCCATCCCAATTTCCTTTTCCCCTCCACCCTCCCCCCTTTGAAACCCCCCCCCCCCCCCCCAAACCCCCCCCCCCCCACCCCACCCCCCAAAACCCCAAACCCCCTTTTCCCTTTTTTGGAAAAGACCCACACAGCCTTTTTTTCTTTTTGAGGGGGCCAAGGGGGTTTTTCTTCCTTCCCCTTTTTCTTCCGCCCCCCGCCACCCCCCCCCCCTTCCCTTTTTTTTCCCCCCCCCTTTTCCCCCCTTTTTTTCCCCCCCCCCCCCCCCTTTTTTTTTTCCCCCCCCTTTTCCCCCTTTCCCCCCCCCCCCCTTTTTTCCCCTTCCCCCTTCCCCTTTTTTCTCTTTCCCCCCCCCCCTTCCCCTCCTTCCCCCCCTTTTTTCCCCCCCTTTCCCCCCCCTTCCCCCCCCTTTTTCCCCTTTCCCCCCCTTTCCCTTTTTCTTCTTCCCTCTCCTTTTTTTTTCCCCCCCCTTCTTTTTTTTCCCCCTCCTTTTTTTTTTTCCTTCCCCCCTTTTTTTCCCCCCCCTTTCTCTTTCCCCCTTCCCCCCCTTTTTCCCCCCCCTTTTTTTCCCCCTTTTTCCTTTTTTTTTTCCCCTTTTTTTTCCCCCCCTTTTTCCCCCCCCCCCAAAACCAGGTTTAATAAAAACCCCCAAGAAAAAAAAACCCGCCCCCCTTCCCCCCCCCATTTTCCCCCCCCCTTCCACCCCCCCCCCCCCCCCCCCCCCCCCCCTCCTCACCTAAACCCCTTTTTTCCCTAAATTATAGTCAACGCATCCTCTACTACCACACCGTCACCAAAAAAACAAACAACGTCCACCAACCATACCATCACCACAACACTAACACAACACACCCTCCTTTCCTCTCCTTTCCCCTTCTCTGTTTGGGAACATTTACTTTCGGTCAGTGAACGAGAAGGGACGTTTCCTTTTCTTTTTTTTGGGGACGGGGGGGGGGGGGGGGGGGGGGGGTGGGGGGGGGGGGGGGGTGGGGGTCGAGGGCTCCAGGTGTTTGCCGGCGGTCTATCTAGTCTTGTTAAGGCCCTGGGTGAAGAAAGGGACAGATCCCGTCCGTCAATGAATCGTGAAGGAACGTTGGGGGCACGAACGTACGTACAGGGGTAGGCTGGCTAAAAGGGGTATAAAAGGTTGGCCCGAAAAAACCCCCTTTTTTTTTTTTTTTTTTTCTTTTTTTGCTATCAAACGTTTTGCGTTTGGTGTGATTCCCCATTTAGGGTTTTTTGTTTGGGGGCAGGACATTCTTTTTTGGGGTGTTTGGCCTTCATTTTTTATGAGTTGGTGGTTTTGGTGGTTGTGTGGGGTGTTTGAGTGTGTGGGGGGGGAAGGGGGGGTTTATGGGGGGGGGGGGGGGTGTTTTTTGAGGCTATCCTGTTTTGTTTTTTGGGGTGTGTGTTTCCTTGACGGTCTTCTCTTCTCTTCTCTCTCCCTCTTCTCTTCTCTCTTCCCTCTCCCCTCCTCCTCCTCTCTCTCTTGTGTTTTGTGGTGTGTTTTGTGTGGGTGTGTCTGTGTGTCTGTGTGTCGTGTCTGGCTGGTGTTGGTCTGTGTGTTGTGTGTGTGATGGTGTTCCCTCGCCCTCTCTCTTCTTTTCTCTCTCTCTCTATCTTCCCTCTCTTTCTCTCTCTTCCCCCTTTCCCTTTTTTTATTTTTCGCCGTCTTTCTGTACGAAAAAATGTAATTACAAATAAAGAAAAAATATTACTTTCGAAATATAACCCGAATGTGGTACCTTAAATTGGTGGGCAAAAACGGTAGCAAAACCAATAATCTTATCATTTGGGGAACCTCGGAGCTCTAGCCGTGGAACAAAAAAAAGCTTTTCAAAGACTCATTCTCTCTGATCAAGAAAGAAAGAAAGAAGGAAACAAACAAAAACAAACAAAAACAAAGAAACAAAAAGAAAGAAAAAAAACGAAAAGAAAAAAAAAAAAAGAGAAAGTTTTAAAAAACAAAGACAAAAAACAAAAGAAAGAAAAAAAAGTGGAAAAAAGAGATAAAAAAAAAAGGGAAGCGAAAGAAGAAAAAAAGAAAAAGAAAAGAGGGGTGTAATTTATGCAAAGACAGTTTCTAAAAAATTCTTTTTTCATGTAAAAATAAAATGTGGTAACGGTTTTAAAATACATCGACTAAGATTGACAGCCGAGCCATCTGGGCTCTAGGACTGTGGCTTTAAGAAAACCACCTTGGGCGTCAAACACAGGGACATGCTTCTAACAACAAATGTTCATGTAAGGTTAAAAAAAAATTTTAAAATGGTAGTCAAGTAGCTTTAAAATAAAAAACAAAGTTCATATAAAAAATGTTTTAAAAAAACAATTTTTATGTCAAAAAAATTTTGTTTTTTCTTTAAAAATAATGTTTTTATAAAAATTTTTTTTTTTAAAGCAAATGTTCAGTAAAAATTTTTCAAAAAACAACTCGAAAAAAATTTCCCGCACACACCAAAAAGGGATTCCCAAAAAGATAAACAAAAGGAACAAGCATGTCATCAAAACGTTTCCCAAAAAAACCGAAAAGAGAAACACAGGTAAGCAACAAGTATAACATTTCCATGCTTTTTTGCTTCGAACCTAATTCCAAAAGGGAAACAAAGGAGCGCAAAAAAAAAAAAAAAAATAGCCCCCTCAGTATTAAAAGTTGTGATAAGCATCTTTTAAAACTTCAGCTTCAAGTCACCAAAAAGTTAGGTTCTGTCAGTTTAAAGTTGAAAAACGGTTGAGTCGTACTTTAAGCCCCTTTGGGTGGTGCAACGAGGTGGGGAGCTGGTAATGGTGGTGGCGAGTCAATTTTTTATGGGGAGAAAAAAGGGGGAACTTATTAGTACTGAGTGACCTGTTGTTGGCGGGTGGGTGTGTGTGTGTGTGTGTTGTGTAGTGTGGTGTGTGTGTGTGGTTTGTGTGTGTGTGTGTGTGTGGTGTGTGTGATGTGTGTTGTGGTTTTTTGGTGTGGTGGGGTGGGGGGTGGGGTGTTTTGTTTTTTTTTGCTTTTTTTTTGCTGGACACCATTACCGTTATCTTTGCCCATTCTGTTGTGTTCTTGACTATGGTTGGCTGGGTGGCTGCTCTCTCTCTCTCTTCTCATCCTCTCTCTCTCTTCTCTTCTCTCTCTCTCTCTCTCTCTCCTCTCTTCCCTCTCTCCTCTCTCTCTCTCTCTCTTTCCCTCCTTCTCCTCTCTCTTTTCTCCTCTCTCTCTCTTCTCTTTTCTTCTCTTCTTTTCTTTCTTTGGGGTTCTTGACTTCTCTTCTTCTGAAACCCCTTTTTAAAATACTTTTTCTTCGATTACTCCGGGTAAGAAGGAAAAGAGGAGAGAGAGAGAGAGAGGAGGGGAGAGAGGGAGAGAGAGAGGAGAGGGGAGAGAGAGAGGAGGAAAGAGGAGAGAGAGAGAGAGGAGAGAACCCATATTCCCCCTATCAGAGGAAACAAACCGTACCCTCCCCCCCCCTCACTTCCCCCCCCCCCCTTCCCCCCCCCCCCCCCCTTCCCCCCTTCCCCCTCACCTTAACCATTTTTTCCTATAATTTAGTCAAGATCCTCTATCCCATCACCGTCCCCAACACAACAAACAACGTCCACCAACCATACCATCACCACAACACCTTACACACACCCCCCTTTTCCTTCTCCTCCTCCCTCTTCTCCTGTTCTGGGAACTTTGGGACTTTCGGTCAGTGAACGAGAAGGCATCGTTTCCTACTTTTTTTGGGAGGGGGGGGGGGGGGGAGGTGGTGGGGGGGGGGTGGGGTCAGGGATACCGGTGTTTGCCGGGGTCTATCTAGTGCTTGTTAAGCCCTGGCTGTTATAGAAAGGGACAGATCCTTTCGTAATGAATCTTTGAAGGGGAACCCGTTGGTCACGAACTACGAAAGGGTAGGTAGGCTAAGTTTTATAAGGGGTTTGGCTGAAACGTCCTCTTTTTTTCTTTTTTTTTTTCTTTTTTTGGCTATCACAAACGTATTGCGTTTGCGTGTGTTTCCGATTGAGGGGTTTTTTTGTTTGGGTCGGGACATTTCTTTTTGAGTGTTTGTGCCTTCATTTTTGTATGAGTTTTGGGTGGTTGTGGTGGTGTGTGTGGTGGTGTTGTGTATGTGTTGAGGGGGAAAGGGGTGTGATGGGGGGGGGGGGGGTTTTTCTGACGGTCTTCTCTGTTTTTGTCTGTTGAGTGGGGTGTGTTCTCTGACGGTCTATCTCTTCTCTCTCTCTCCTCTCTTCTTCTTTCTCTCTCTCTCTCTCTCTCTCTCTCTCTCTGTGGTGGTGGGTGTTTGTTTTGTGTGTGTGTGTGTGTGTGTTTGTGTGTCTGTGTCTGTGTCTGTGTGTTTTGTGTCTGTGTGTTGGTGTGTGCATGATGTCTCTCTCTCGCCTCTCTTCTCTCTCTCTCTCTCTTTTCTCTCTCTCTCTCTCTTTCTCTCTCTTCCCTCCCTTTCTTTCTTTCTATTTGCGCAGTCTTTCTGTACAAAAAAGTGTAGATTACAAATAAAGAAAAAATAATATTACTACGAAATTATAACCAGAATGTGGCTACCTTAATGGTGGGCAAAAACGGTAGCATACGCAATAATCTTATCATTGGTGAACCTCGGAGCTCTAGCCGTGGAAAAAAAAAAGCTTTAAAAAAGACTCATTTCTCTTGATAAGAAAGAAAGAAAGCAAGGAAACAAACAAAAAACCCCCAAAAAAACAAAAAAAGAAAAAAAAAGAAAGAAAAAAAACGAAGAAAAAAAAAAAAAAGGAAAAAAATTTAAAAGAACAAAGACAAAAAGAAAGAAAGAAAAAAAAGAAAAAGTGGAAAAGAAGAGATAAAAAGAAAAGAAAAAAAAATAAAAAAAAAAAGGGGGGTGTAATTATGCAAAGACAGTTTCTAAAAAGTTTTTTTTTCTGTATATAAAAAATGCTGGTAACGGCTTTAAAATACATCGGCTAAGATTGAACCCGACCCATTGGACTTATGGACGTGGCTTTAAAAAAGCCTCCTTTGAGTCAAACAAGGAATGCTTTCTAACAAGCAAATGTTCATGTAAGGTTAAAAAATTTAATAGGTCATGTCAAGTAGTTTTAAAAAAAAAAAAATGTTCATTTTAAAAGTTTTTAAAAAAAAACAATTTCCTTCAAAAAAATTTTGTTTTGTTTAAATCAATGTTCTTTAAAAGTTTTTTTTTTTAAAGCAAATTTTTTCATGTAAAAATTTTTTTCAAAAAAAAAAGCTCGAAAAAAATTTCCGCACACCCCAAAAAAAAGAGGATATCCAAAACGATAAAAAAAAGGGAAAACAAAGCATGTCTCAAACTTTTCCCCAAGAAAAAAACCCGAATAGAGAAACAAGGTAAGCAACAAGTATAACTATTTCCCTGCTTTTGCACGAACCTAATTCCAATGGAAGGCAAAAGGCAGCGCAAAAAAAAAAAAAAAAATCCCCCCCTTCAGTTTAAAAGTTGTGATAGTCTTTAAAAAACTTCAGTTCAAGTCACTAAATTAGTTAGGTTTGTCAGTTGAAAGTTGAAAATCGGTTAGAGGTATTTAAGCCTTTGGGGGTGAAAACGAGGCGGGCAGCTGGTATATGGGGGTGGCGGGTCATTGTTTTGGGGAGAAAAGCAGGGGGGAAACATTTTATACTGAGTCCCCTGTTGTTGGCGGGTGTGTGTGTGTGTTTGGTGTGGTGTGTGTGTTTTGGTGTGTGTGTGTGTGTGTGTGTTGTGTGTGTGTGTGGGGGTTTTTGGTGTTGTGGTTGGGGTTTTTGTGTGTTTTGTGGTGTAGGGGGGGGGGGTTTTTGTTTTGTTTTTGCTTTTTTTTTGCTGATCGCCATTCCCAGTTTTATCTTTGACCATTCTGTTGTGTTCTTTTTGACTGTGGTTGGCTGGATGGCTGTCTCTCTCTCTCTTCTCACCCTCTCTCTCTCTCTCTCTCCCCTTCTCTCTCTCTCTCTCTCCTCTCTTCCCTCTCCCCCTCTCTCTCTTCCTCTTCCCTCTTCTCCTCTCTCTCTCCCCTCTCCTCTCTTCTTCTCTTCTCTTTTTTTTTTTGGTGTTGGACTTTCCTTTATCTGAAACCCGTATAATACTTTTCATTCGCATACTGCAGGTACAGAGGGAAAAAAGGGGGAGAGAGAGAGAGAGAGGATGAGGAGAGATGGGAGAGAGGAGGAGAGGAGGAGAGAGAGAGGGGAAAGAGGGAGAGAGAGAGAGAGAGAGAAAAGAGAGGAGAGAGGGAGAGAGGGGAGGAGAGAAGGAGAGAGGATGAGAGGGAAAAAAAAAAAGAGAGAGAAAGGCAGACAGAAGGGACGACAGAGACAGAGGATGCGATAGCGATAACAAAATTTTTTATTTTTCTGAGGGTAATAGAAAAGTCGACTTTTTCAACCACCCCTCGAAAGAAAGAAAAAAAGAAAAAAAAAGCCCAAAAAAATAAGCAAAGGAATCATAATAATCCAATAAACGTCACCCTTAAACATCGCCGTTCCACCTTCCTCACTTCTATCAAAGAAAAAAGAGAGAAAGAGGGGAGAGAGCAATGACAATGACAAAATTTTTTATTTCGGTATAATTTTAATAGCACTGTGCTTTTTTACATCCGTCCCCGCCGTTAGGGGGTACTTTAATAAAATAACCCAATATTATACGTCTCCATAAAAAAAGGGGGAAATTTCCCTTTTCAAAAAGCTCCCCCCCCCCCCAAAAAACCCCTCCCCCCCCCCCCCACAAGAAAAATTTAAAAGAAAACCATAAAAAAAACCCCCCCCCAAAACCCCCCCCAAAAAACCTTACCCAAAACAAAAAACAAACAAAAAAAAGGGAAAAGGGAAAAAACCCAAAACCAAAAAAGATGAAAAAAAAGGGGAAAAAACGGGGACAGCCCAACAAAAAAAAAAACCCAAGCACAAAACGGCCAAGAAAAAAACCCAAAACCCAAATTTAATAAGTAAAAAGAAAAAACTCTAACATTTTTAAAAAGGGTTTAAACATACTTGTTAACAAAATTTTTTAAAAAATAAATTAATTTAACAAAAAAGATCTTTTCCAAAAACAATAAAATATTTCACTCAAATTTCCCATTAAATTAGTGAAAAATAAAGAAACAAAAAATCAAAATGAATAAACAAAAAAATTTTAAACAAAAAAAAAACCCCCCACAAAACCACCCCCTTTCCCCAAAACCCCCCTTTCCTCAAAACCCAAACAACCCCCCCCAAAAATTTCCCGGGACTAAATAAAAGGGCGTGCGCGCGGGCGCGCCCCCACCACCCCCCACACACACAAAAATTTTTCCACACAAAACCACACATTAGGGACGCAAATAGCCAGCATGCACACCACAACACACACACACACACTTTTTCAACAAAACCACCCCAAACACAATAATAAACACAAAACCCCACCAAAACACTGGAAAATACCCAAATTCGAAGACATTTCCCCCACTACAAGATCTAGAAACTTTCCCATTTTTTTCATAATATCATAACCGTAAATTTTTTACAGAAAAAAACCGGGAAATAAACAAAATTTTGATTTCGAAGAAAAAAAAGCCACGAGATCGAAAACCCCCCAATCTAAACCCAAGTTTTTCCCCCCAAAAAAACACACAAAATGTTTTTTTTCCGCTCTCATCTGAACACTGTGAAGGGGCCCATCTTTTATACTAAGGGAACACAATACACATACACAAAATTTAAAACCCCACCCACACATATTCCTGAGCGAAATTTCCTATATACAATTTTAGAATTGATAAAAAAGTCACGAAGAAATAAAAATTGTCCAAACAAAAACATTGCAAATTAACAATCCATACCTTTCCCGCATTAACAAAAAAAAACCCCCCCAAAATTCTTTTTTAAGGGGGCCCCTCAGACATTTTCTTGTTAACAAATAAAACAAGAAGGGACCCCCACACCCAAAAAAAACCCACCCACCCCACCCACACACACACATTACAATTAAAAGGAAGCTCAAAAATGTCGGTTAAAGAGAGAAGAAAAGAGAGGGGGGAGGAGAGGAGGAGGGGCCGGGGGAAAAGGGGGGAGGGGAGAGAGGGGGAGAGGGGAGAGAAAAGAGAGAGAGAAGAGGAGAGGGGGGGGGGAGAGGGGATTTTTTGGATATTTTTTGCAAGGGAGGATATATTTATTTTGGGTTTCCAACGGGTAAATTTGTGGAATTTTTTTTTTTGATGCATAAATGGATAAAAAAAAATGATTTTAAGTTGTTGGGGGGGGGGGGGGATTGGAGTGTCTAAATGATTCAAAGGAAGGATTTCCCAACAGCCGGGCCCGGGTTTAAAGAAAGTAGTTTTGGAACAAATTTTTTCTTGGGATTGGGACACATGGTTTTTCGGTTTTTTGGGAAATTTGATTCTTTGGGGGAACTTGTTTTTTAAAGGGGGGTTTTGGGGGAAAAAAAGTTCTGTCATTATCTTAAACTTTCATGATCCCTTTGTTAAATTTTTGTTTTTTTTTTGGGTTGGGGGGGAAGAATATTTAAATGGGTAAAAACCCCACTTTAGAAAGGTAGTCTTCTTCAAAAGAAAAAGTTTAAGGCCCTTTTTATCCCAAATTTAATGGTTTTTATTGTTTGAAATAGCAAAACCCCAAAAGGGGTTTTGGAACCCATAATCTTTTGGGAGGTTTTTGTATAAAAGCTTGAAAGAATGGGTTTTTTCTTGAATAAAAGGTCAAAAAAAAAATTTTTGGGATTTTAGTCAGTTGGTTTTCTCTTTGGGGGAAAAGTATTTGCAATGGGATATGGGAAATGGTACCAGCTGAGATTTTCATAAATTGTTTACTCCTAGAATTTTGTGGTGAGGGTTGTTCTTTTTTTTTCCCTTTTTTCAATTGGTTTGGGAAAGAAAATTTATTAGTTTAGATTTTTTTCCCCTTTTTTTTGGGTTAGTGATAACCCTTGGCCAATTTTTTTTTTTGGGGGGTTTGTTAGACTTGTGATTTAGTTAGCCCATTTGAAAAGGCCCATCAGTGCTTTTTTGGGCAATGTTTTTGAAAGAGGTTAATGTCAGTATGGTTGAAATGTATGGTTGTGCCCGTCGCAAAAAGTTCGCTTTTAGATTTGATATGGGAGGAAAGGCCCTTTTTTTGGGTTAATGAAAAGGGGGAATTTTGGTCCTAAGTTTTTTGGGTTGGAACCCCATAAGGGAATGGGTTTTTGTGTGGATGGGGGCCCGAGTATTGAAAAACATTGTTCCCTGTTTGTAAGATAAAGAAGCAAAAATTTTTCCCAAGAGAAATTTTTTTAGAGGATTAAATAAGTCTTTTTTTTAAAGGGAAAAGGTTTTGGGGCCCAAATTTATCAAATGCTTTTTTAAAATTTACAAAATTTTACTCCCCAAAATTTCTTGTAATTAAATTTGGTTTGACAGCCAATTTTTTCTACAAGACTATTTTAATCCCGTTTTTGGCACGAGGGGATTTTTTCTAAATCAGATGTTTTTGGGTAAAAGTAAGTTGTTAATTTAAAGGGGAGGGGACTATGTTTTTTTTTATATTTTTTTTCCAAGGGTTTTAAAAGGGTTAAGAAAAAATAGGTTTGGGCCCCATAATTTGGGGATCAGAAGTGTCCCCAGATTGGGGAAACCCGGAAAATACCTTGATTTTTTAAAAGGCTTTGGGGGGAAATTAGTTTTTATGAGAAAAAGGGTTTAAATTAAGATATGGGCAGAGTTCTGTTTTCCCTGGAGTGGATTTTCCCAGTATTCTCCCATTTTTCCCATCAAGCCCACCCCGTACTTGATTGTTTGAGGTGAGTCGGGTTTAATTTTAGACCTCAGAAAAGATATGAATGGTTGTGGGTTTTGAGGGGGAAACGTTTTTTTTGGCCCAAATTGTTTTAGTTCATTGAGTATTGGCTTCGATTTTATTTTTAAAATTATGTTCCCAAAAAATTTTATTAATAAAGTGTTTTTGTTTATTTTTTTCCGCAGAAATATTTTAAATTTACGTTAGATTTTGAAGACAATTGATTATTTTTTTAATTTGATTGATTCCCTTTCCCATACAGTTTTTTGAATTTTGTTTGGATGA
>CM054136.1:21560655-21565655 GCA_028751875.1 Rapana venosa | reverse complement strand
CACAAAACCTATGTGATTTAAGCACAAATTTGGTAGGTTTGAAGGGTTTTTTTCCGATATTTCAGCCAGTCCTTTGTCGTCTGCTAGCTTCCTAACCGCAAATATGCATGCGTAGGGTCAACACTCTAGGAACACAAGCAATCCTCATTTGATGATTGTTTTCCTACTTTCTCGGGATTACATGGTATTGTTCTATGTCCTCAATCCCCAAAACAAGGACACTGTTTTTTTTTCCATACTTTAACAAAAAAAGTCTCTGAAAATGGACAATATTTTTATGATTAGCACTCTATAGAAAACACTACTTCACCTGAAAGCTAAACATGTAGTGTAACCTTCTGCATAGTTACAGGCACAGGAGAAGACTAGGCACTTCACAATTCACCAGGTAAGGGAACGCAAAATAAGAAGAAAAGAAACTCTAAAATCAAGGGATGAACTATTTATACCTCGAGCAACAATCCTTTACCCATGTCACTTCTAAACTGCAGGCTTTCCTTATATACGTGCTACCAAAAATCGTTTTTCAACTTGTTAAAGTTTCTTTATTTTTACAACTTGCACCCAAAGACCTTTCTACGGTTGTGCCCTAATAATATATCCCATCACTGAAGTTTGCACTTCAAGCACTGTTATTAAAGACGCTTTTCACTGTCTGGAAAGTGTACTTTCACTCGTGGAGGAGAGTTTGTGTGCATTTAACTCAAAGTTTCCAGGATCTTTTTGTTTTTGCAGTAGCCAGAGGTTCAGGCACACTGCTTGGCGAATTGAAAACTGTTCTACTGGCATGAACCCCGCAGGTGTTCGTTTGCTGCAAGCTGTGTTGCTCGATGTAAAAAGTTCAAACGCCTGAAATGATTTCTTCGATTTAAAATACATATTGTATGAACCCGGAAATGGCCTCCGTTGATTCGACTTTGCAAGGACATCTTTCTGTCTCTGTCTCTCTGCCTCTGCCTCTGTCTCTGTTTGTCTTCTCCTCTCTCTCTCTCTCTCTGTCTCTCTCTCTCTCTCTCTCTCTCTCTCTCTCTCTCTCTCTCTCTCTCTCTGCATTTGAATTGTGGCCCAAGGCTGATGTTTAATAAAAACATTTTCATTTTCATTTTCATTTTCTCTCTCTCTCTTTCTCTCTCGCTCTCATCTTTCTTCTCTTCTTCTTCTTCTTCTTCACAATTCTTCTTCGCTAGTCTTCCTTCGCAATTCTTCTTCTTCATCATCATCTTCTTCTTCTTCTCCTTTTTCTTCTTCTTCTTCTTCTTCTTCTTCTCTTTCTTCTTCACCTGCAGCAAAAATACATACCAACGAAATAAGCATTTCGTGAGCAATGAGATAAAAGCACGCATGTATTAAAAAGATGGTTTTATTACACGCAACTTGGAAGCAAGAAAATAAAGAAGAAAAAGAATAAGAAACAAAAAGAGTAAGGAAGAAAAAAGACAGAAAAACAGAAAGACAGGAGGAGGAGGAGGAGGAGGAGGGAGGAGAGAGGAGGAGAAGAAAAAAAAAAAGAAGAAAAAAAGAAGAAGAAGAAGAAGAAGAAGAAAAGAAGAAGAAGAAGAAGAACAAGAAGACAGAACATAGATAAAGAGAAGGAGAAAGAACACACAACAACAACAACAACAACAAGAACCCAGAGAGAGAGAGAAGAAGAACAAGAAGAAGAAGAAGAAGAACAACAAGAAGAAGAAGAAGAAGAAGAAGAAGAAGAAGAAGAAGAAGAAGAAGAAGAAGAAGAAGAAGAACAACAACAACAACACAACAACAACCAACAACGAGACAATATCCAAACTCGCAAGAAATAAATGCCTCTTGGCATCAACAAACAATTTTGAACATAAACCTCTACAGGAAAATAGGTCTATTACAATGGAATTGGACTGTTAAAAACACTGTGATAGACTTGTCTTTCAATGTCTCTCTCAAGTTACAGACCAAAAATCTTCTGGGAGGATGGGGGGGGGGGGGGGGGGTGGGGGGGCGGGGGAGGGGGGAGGAGGGGGCTCCAGCATGCACTGAAAGACCTTCCAAAGCTGTGCCACAATTCACTGAAGATTGCACGAAAAGCCCTGTGTTGTTGTTTTTCTCAAATACTTTCCACTGTCTGCAAAGCGCATTAGCACTCATCGAGAGTTTGCAGAAACTTAACTCTACATTTCCATGGCCCAGGCCAAATGCTTCGGCAGTGACCGAATTAAGCAAATTGCCAAGGCCTTGTTAAAATTTTTATCATATCCCCCAAGTCGCAGTGCGGCTTCCTTCTCGTGTTCTTGTGTGTTCATGGTGGTGTGTGTGTGTGTGTGGTGGGTGGGGGGGGGGGGGGGGGGGGGAGGGGGGGGTCGCACACACAAAATCTCACCATCGGTGAATTCAAGAGATCTAGCCGAGGAACAAGGACAAAATTAATATTGTTATGCTTTGAGATCTTAATATGTTGAGACTGTCTTGAGACCGTCTTCATAATTCACATCTATGACATTCTCTCAGCATACCAACATCCGTATTTTCCATGAAAGGGGAGAACACATCCTCTGAAGTCGTAGTACGGCTGCCCGCAGCGCAGGGAGACGGACTTTAAAGAACAACCATACACACAAAACTTCTCTCATCCAGTGTGCACTTACAGTCTCTCTCTTCTTTCTCTCTCTCTGTCTCTTCTCTCTCTCTGTCTCTCTCTCTATTTCTCTCTCTCTGTTCTCTTTCTCTCTCTCTCTTTCTCTCTCTCTCTCTTCTCTCTTCTCTCTTCTCTCTCTCTCTCTCTCTCTCTCTCTCTCTTCTTCTTCTCTCTCTCTCTCTCTCTCTATTTCTCTCTCTCTCTCTCTCTCTTCTCTCTCTCTCTTTCGTATCTCTCTCATCTCTCTTGATTCAGTTTCTTCATCCTTTTATGGTTTTTTAATTTATTCATTCTTTATCGAGGATAATGGAAAAGCACTAGACTTTTTTTTAATCATCCTGGTATGCGGTTTGTAAATTTCATGTTTCCAGTATGTGGAGTGACAGGTGCATCGTACCCCCCCCCCCCCCCCCCCCCCCCCCCCCCCCCCCCCCACCCAGCCATGCCCCTATGATGTTAAGCTGGGAAACGCCCAACAATACGGAGTCTCTAAGATCTGTGTGCAGTGAGGAAGTTGCACAGGCACCCACCCTTCTTGGTGCACCAATAAAACGTGCAGGGCGTGTGCCTGTTGGTGATGGCCCGGTGGGTGTTTGCCTTGTCGCTGCGTTGCTGGAAGTAGAAAGAAAGTTAAGTTCAAGACCCTAAAGGGATTTCTTTAACTAAACACTTTTGAAAAAATTGTATAAAACGTGAAAAGTTTCTCTAACTCCGCAGTGTATCTTTCTTTGTCTGTCCCTTTCTGTGTCTGTCCTTTTTTCTTTCCTTTTGTCTGTCTGTGTCTGTCTCTGTCTCTGTGTCTCTGTCCTTTCTCTCTCTATCTCTCTCTCTCTCTCTCTCTCTCTCTCTCTCTCTCTTTCTCTCTCTCGTGAGTGCTTTTTCATTCATTATCCTCGAAATAAAGAATAAAGAAAGAAAATTCTCTCTCTCTCTCTTCTCTCTCTCTCTCTTTCGCTCTCGCCTGTTCCCTTTCTCTGTGCTTTTTAGTCTGTGAAAAAAACAGAAAGAGTATGAGTGTGCTTGGGTGGTTTTGCGTGTATCTGTAAGCTGTGTGTGTATGTGTGTGTGAGTATGTATGTGTCTGTCTGTGTCTCTCTCTCTTGTGTATGCGTGTGTCTATAATTATGTGGGTATGTGCGCGCTCTTGCACGCGTGTGCATGTGTTCGCGCATGCTCACACTCGCGCGCATACACAAATGCACGCATAAAGAACATACAGTTCATGCACATTTACGTTAACAATCACATCCGTATGTGTCTGTGCTTGCACAAAACTCTATCGCGCTTGCCTACTCTGTCTCAAGGGACTGGATAGCCCAGTGGTTAGAACATTGCGCTCGCAATCTGACGACCCGGGTTCGATTCCCGTTCAAGGGGATATTTTTCCCCTGGAGTTAGCATCAGTGCAGACTCCACTCTCCCCAAAAGTCCTTCGGATGAGGCTATAAACTGAGGTCCCGTGTGCGAACGCACGCAGAACATCTTGCGCACACGTTAAATCCTGTTCCGCTTTTCGTAAGAGTAGGCCATTGTGTGCTGGTGGGAACAAATGACAGAATTGACAAAACCGCATACACACGGGGACTGGATGTAAAAAAGTACAAAAGTGCTTATTCCATTATCCTAGATATAAAAGAATAAAATAAAATAAAATAAATATATGTGTGCGTGAAATTTTGTGAACCTGGCACAGCCTTCACCAAACATCTGCTTCTCCTTTTCCATCAGTATCTCACACAGCCAGAAAGAAAGAAAGAAAGAAAGAAATGTCTATTTACGTCTGCCACTTCGTTGTCTGCAATCATCTAGTTTACTGTGTGTGCATTTTCAACCGAAGAAAAAAAGGTGGAAGAAAAAAGTATGGACAGAAAGAGAAGGATGCAGGTGGGGGTGGAGTGGGGTGGGGTGGGGTGGAGTGGGGTGGGGTGGGGTAGGAAGTGGGGGGGGTGGGGTGGAGTGGGGTGGGTTTTGGGTGGGGTGGGGTGGGGATGGGGAGTCAGGTCAATCTTCCCACGTTGTCTGAGATCTCTGATTTATTTCAGCTTTTTCTGTGTTGTTACTTGATTTTTTAATATTAATATTTGTCTGTTTCCCTGACATTGTTGTTGATTTCTTGTGGCAATGATTGGTTTTCGTGTTCTCACTTTCTCCACTCTCTCTCTCTCTCTCTCTCTCTCTCTCTCTCTCTCTCTCTCTCTCTCTCTCTTTCTTTCTTTCTTTCTCTCTCTCCTGAGAGACAGAAACATAGATAGAAACATATAGAGACATACAGAAACACGTACAGAAAGAGAGAGAGAGAGACAAACAGAGAGACAGACAGACAGACGGACAGACAGACAGAGAGAGGAGAGAATCGTGATGCTAACGATTATTTTCAACAGGTCCAACT
>CM054136.1:21555655-21558155 GCA_028751875.1 Rapana venosa | reverse complement strand
CCCAGCTACATAATAATAACATGATACAATTTTGATCTTGCAGAACAACAGCTTGACGTTTTCCCCATCAATTTTGCACATTGCAAGAAAAAAAAACATGTCCATAATTATTGTATGTGGGGCAATTTTGTGTTTGTTATTGTCTTGTCAGCAGTGTGAATAAATGATAGTAGGAAAAGAAACAAAAAAGGAGGAAGAGAAGGACAAGAGACAGAAGAGAAAAGAGAAAAGAGAGAGTGAGTGTGTGTGTGTGTGTGTGTGTGTGTGTGTGTGTGTGTGTGTGTGTGTTTGTGTGTGTGTGTGTTGTGTGTGTGTGTGTGTGTGTGTGTGTGTAGTGTGTGTTATGTAGAACTACCCTATTCTTTATGAAATATTCATGTAATAAGGGGATAGTGAGTGTGAACGCGTATATGTAGGCTACTTGAGTGACGCTTGTGTTGGCCCGTGTGTTTGCGTTCATGCGGTGTGTGTGTGTGTGTGCGTGTGCGCGCGTGCAGTGTGTGTGTGTGTGTGTGTGCCTGCGTGCCTGCGTGTGTGCACGTATATTTACGTGCGTGTTTGATATCAAACTGCCATATTCCTCGTGAAACACTCATATAAAATTTTCATAAGAGGATGGTGGTTGTAAGTGCGTAATATACACACGTCCTTATGTGGTACTGACCACCAACTAGAGAGGCTTGCACAGCTTTATGTTGCTGGTCTAAAATCTGATATGTTCATGTCAAGAAACTCTTCACTTTCCTGTTTGCTATGATTTGGTAGTGCTTTCATTTGTTTCTTATTTTTGCTGTTGTTTTGTTGGCGCTTTTCTTTGTTTCTTTCTTTCTCTGTTGGGTTTTTTTCATTACTGATCTGATGAGTGTGAGATGCACGGAATACTCCCCTTTCTCGTAGCATTTTCTTGCAAGTCTGAAAATCGAGCTCTTGTTGGTGATGGTTTTTTGTTTCTTTATTTATTCGATTGTTCGTTTGTTGGTTTGTTGGTTGGTTGGTTCCTGTGTTTGCCATGTGATTAATCTCTTTGTGGGGGTTTTCCAGGCCAATGGCCAAGCTTTGAAGTTTAGCTCTGAAAAGAAAACGATTCACGAAAATAACGGTCAAGAGGAAAAGGAAGAATAAAAACCAGAAGGAAAATGTCAAAGACAGACAGACAGACAGTGAGACAGATAGAAAGAGAGATAGGGAGGGAGCGAGAGAGGGAGAGAGGGAGGGAGAAACAGACAGAGAGAGAGGGAGGGAGAGAGAGGGGGAGGGAGGGAGAGAGAGGAGTTGGGAGGGAGAGACAGACAGATAGACAGGCAGACCGATAGACAGGCAGACAGACACAGGGACAGACAGACAGAGATAATCTCAGTAAAGGGGGAGAAGGAGGGAAAGGGGCGGGGATATAGTGAAAATGGGAGTTTAACAGGGAAAAAACAACCACCACCAAACCAACTGAAATTAAAGCAACAACAAAAACATAATCTCAAAGGGTGGGAAATGGCAGGAGAATTAACCCTCACCGTATCAACACACTTGACAAGATAATGGAAGTCGGTTGACTCCCCTTAGGCGTCTGAATCGTTTATATAAAAACGGAATAATTAGTGTCCTCTGTGTGTGTGTGTGTGTGTGTGTGTGTGTGTGTAAACTCTCATACTTTTGTGTCCCTTCGTATCCTCTATGTGTGTGTGTGTATGCGCACAAGTGTGTGTGTGTGTGTGTGTGTGTGTGAATGTAAGCGGATATTTTGTGTGTATGCGCGTCAGTGTCAATGTGTGCTTGTGTGGATGTTGATTGAGCGTTGTGTGCGCGGCCTGTATGTGTGGTGTGTGTGGTGGGGGGGGGGGGGGGGGGTTGCTGTGTGTGTGAATTATCACAGACACTTGTGACCTTTTTACCCTATGTTGACCTCAGTTTCCGCTAAGGAATGCGTGTGGGGAGTTTGGTGCCATAGTTTGCAAAGCCTGCAGCAGAATTCGTGAAAACTACAAAGCCTTAGAAGAATTGATTGGTGAAAACTACCAAGCCTGCATCAGAACTGGTGAAAACTACCAAGCATGCATCAGAAATGGTGAAAACTACACAGCCTGCTGCAGAATTGGTGAAAACTACACAGCCTGCTGCAGAATTGGTGAAAACTTTCGTGAAGATGGATGGACCAGTGGTTTGAGCGTTGAATGAAATCTGACTGCAACTTAGGACGTATGGTCGAGTCCCCGCTGAGTTGCCACTTTTGAGGGTTTATTCCTGCTGGAGTGAACATTGGTGAACAACGAACAACGTTCTAACCACTAGGCTATCGTGACCCCTCCCCCCCCCCCCCCCCCCACCACCACACACATACACATATACACTAAAGGAATGAAAATGATATTAAAAACAGATTTTTTGTCACCTGATTGTTCTTATTGATGAATAATGTTGGAACACTTGTGGAAGCATAATTACTATGTTCTGCTATTTGTTATTATTAGTAACAAAGAGCTTGTGGTTTAGCATTAATACGCAAAAC
>CM054136.1:21538155-21550655 GCA_028751875.1 Rapana venosa | reverse complement strand
GATGATGATGAGGAGGAGGAGGAGGAGGATGGAGCAGAGCTAGAAATCGTGATGGTCAATGTTTGTTTTTATTTAAATGATTGGCTGCTTCCTCTGTTGCTAATCTTATCCCCCACCCCTACACCCACTTCCACCCCAGCCCTTTCCTTTCAGCAACCTATCATCAAAGAATCATTCAAAAAAGTGAATGGGAATGTAAATCGTTGTCATTGTTATTGAAAGGGGTGAATGCAGGGGAGACTACTGTCGGAACGATAACTGGGAGTGTTGGCCTAGATGTGAAAATGAAATCTAGTCTGAATTCATTCATGTATGTTTATTTACCCTTTGCCAGGATTTTTTTTTTAAAAGGACATTAAAAAGAGGGATGGTGGTTACAACACCTTTTTGTTTTTTTAATGAAAATCACACAATTAGAAATCCCTTTTCAAATAATTACCTAGTTTCAAACAAACAACATTGGCCCCCTCTTTTTTGACCTCCATACTTCTAAGAATGGCAGTTTGAAATTAATGCTCTTCTTCATACAAGATGGGGCTTCTTGTAGTCGACAGAAAATTTACATATCAAAACATTAGACCCTATTCCATCAAAATCCAAACAAACACACGGGTATCAAAGTTGAAAGGGGGTGGGGGTGAACAGGGGGGGGGGGGGGGGGGGGGGGGGTTGGATACGGGTGGCTTCTGACAGGCCGATCAGGGTGAAAAACAAGTCATGATTGTTTTCGTTCCAACTTGACCTCCGACGACCTTTCTCCTTCCTGCCCCTTACCGGAAGCCTGCCTGGCTGCCAATCTCCTGTATCTGTGTGTGGCTGTGGTGTGTTGTGTGTCGTCTGTGAATCTGTGTCTCTGTGTGTGTGTGTAGGGTGGGGAGGGGTGGGGAATGTGGTTTCTCTGTGTTTAGTCTGACTGAATTCTGTGTGTGTGTGTGTGTGGCGTGTGAGTCTGTGTCTATGGGGTTTTTTTGTCTTACCTCTATGTGTGTCTGTGTGTGTATGTGGTCTCTCTGTGTTTGTGTCTGAAATCTGTGTGTGTGTGTGTGTGTGTGTGTGCGATACTAGTTCACACAAAGTATAGACCTAGCTTTGATCGTGAAGTTGAGTGGAGCGATGCACCGTCCATTTACATAAGTATTCGTTGATTTATGGATTTCGTTGTTGACATTCTCTCCATTGTTCTTCCATACAGCTTTGTTTATCTAAAAGGTTTCTGCCCCGTGTTTGCTTATTGGATTTAAGGATGGAAATTGTGAGGGATGCATGGGCGTGCGCGCGCGCACACACACACACACGCACACAAACACACACACACGGTGAAAATATGTACTTTTTATCTTTCTGTGATCTCATAAACGCAAACACGTTGTATAGGTATGCGCACATAATCTCTCTCTCTCTCTCTCTCTCTCTCTCTCACTCTCTCTCTCTCTCACACACACACACACACACACTAAGGCACGTCGGGGTAGATCGAAGAACGATGAAAAGAAAACATGCATGTTTGTACTGCGCGCATGCGCGTTCGTGCGGGGGTGTGTGTGTATGTGTGTGTGTGCGTGAGCGCGCGCGCGCGCGCGTAGTGTTTAATAAGTATTGACGCGCGCCCCACAAATCTATCCTTCAAATACATTTTTTTTAACATACATATCCCAAGAAATTCAATGCTTCAAAGCTGTCAGCCAAAACAAAAAAAAAAATTAAGCTATGTCAACACTCAAGCGCGGAGAAAACCCGCACACCGAGAAGAAAACCAAACAGACGATCGGCAAGCTAGCTTTGATGGTAGTAAATATGTTTTCTATAATACAGACTCACATATCTATATGCTATAGCTGCAGCTATGTGGCCCTAGCAGAATAATCGGCTTTCAGTTTTGCCTGTTTTGTTCAAATGGTCTATGGTGACCGACCTTGGCCTTACACCGAACGTAACCTACTTATGGCTGTTTATTATTGTTGGGGAGGTTTTTGTTTGTTTGGGAATCAGCACTTTTAACATCTTGGGTGTGGGTGTGGGTAGGTGGGGGTGGAGTGGGGATGGGTTGAGGGAGGAGGCCTGGTGGTGATGGTGATAATGGTGGTGGTGGTGGGTGGGTGGAAGGGGAAGGGGTGGATGTGATGGTTGTGGTGGTAGTAGTGTGTGTGTTGTTGTTTTTTTGTGGTGGTGGTGGTGGTGGTAGCAGTGGTGGTGGTGGTGGTGGTGGTGTGTGTTTGTGGTGTGTGGTTTTCTGTGTGTGTGTGTGTGTGTCTGTCTGTCTGTCTGTCTGTCTGTTGTTCATTGTTGTTAAGTCAATGAATGGGAAGTGTGTAACTCAACTGTGTGAATGAATGTCACTAATGCTTTCACACACACACACACACACACACACACACACACACCCTATTTTGGATCTTAGCCCAAGCTTATAAGACATAGTTTCTCAGCTAGAGCTCCCTTCTGTAAATATGTTTAACAAACAAAACATGACTTTGCTCTTCTTCTTGTTGTTGTAAAGTATTTCAGCATTTCACCAACTTTTGTTGAGACAGGCTGATGGTGTATGACATGTTTGACAAACGAAGTGAAGCTTGTTGTTGCCTGTGTGTTGTTTTCATGCACTTCAAGAATTGCCAAGATATTATTGAATAATGTAGCAGAGTGTTGTTTGGCATTCAAATCAGTTTGGGATAAACAAAGGGATTATGGAATTTCCTGACCGATATTGCTGTCATCAGGCATTGTGTGGTAATTTCTTTTTAGGGTGTTAGAATTTACTTGACAGTGTGTGTTTGTTTGTGGTTTGCCTATTGTTGTCTCGTTTGCTACTGTTGTCTCGTTTACAATTGTTGTCTAGTTTGCCATTGTTGTCTAGTTTGCCATTGTTGTCTAGTTTGCCACTGTTGTCTCCATTGCTACTGTTGTCCCGTTTACAATTGTTGTCTCGTTTGCCACTGTTGTCTCGTTTACAATTGTTGTCTAGTTTGCCATTGTTGTCTAGTTTGCCATTGTTGTCTAGTTTGCCTTTGTTGTTGCGTTTGCCACTGTTATCTCGTTTACTATTGTTGTCTAGTTTGCCATTGTTGTCTAGTTTGCCTTTGTTGTTGCGTTTGCCACTGTTGTCTCGTTTACAATTGTTGTCTAGTTTGCCATTGTTGTCTAGTTTGCCACTGTTGTCTCGTTTGCCTTTGTTGTTGCGTTTGCCACTGTTATCTCGTTTACTATTGTTGTCGCGTTTGCCACTGTTGTTGCGTTTGCCACTGTTGTCTCGTTTACTATTGTAGCGTTTGCCACTGTTGTTGCGTTTGCCACTGTTGTCTCGTTTACTATTGTAGCGTTTGCCACTGTTGTTGCGTTTGCCACTGTTGTCTCGTTTACCATTGTTGTCGCGTTTGCCACTCTTGAATAATTTGCCACTGTCGCTTAGTTTTGCCACAGTTGTACAGTTTTCCACAGTTGTATAGTTTTGCCATTGTTGTTTAATTTGCCACAGTTGTACAGTTTTCCACAGTTGTATAGTTTTGCCATTGTTGTTTAATTTGCCACAGTTGTATTGCCATTGTTGTTTAATTTGCCACAGTTGTATAGTTGCCACTGTAGTATAGTTTGCCACAGTTGTACAGTTTCCCACCGTTGTATAATTTGCCACTGCCCTAGGCCTATAGTTCGCCACTGTTCTATGTTCTGTGTAAGCGCATTTGTAATGCAGAAACTCCCTCAGGTTATTTCCAAGTGAATCTAAATTTAATTCAGGTCTGCCATGTCCTGCAGCTCGCAGTCAGAGCCTGTTAATAGCTTTGAATTGTTCAGTTTATATACATGTGTGTGGGTGTTAGAAGGGGGCGGGCCCGCTATTGCGGGGGCCCGCTATTGCGCGAACGAAGAAGCGGAAAAGTTCATTTTGTCCAGGTTTTCGGAAAATGCGAAAAATGACTGTCATTTCCTCATGTATTAATTTTGTTCTTCCAAGTTACTTTAGTTATTTTTTTTATTGAGAAGTTGAGAAGAGAAAGATGATTTCAGGATGCCGTGTTATGTTTTGAATTTATTTTCAAGATTCGAATGAATGCAATATCAACATTTTCTTTGCCAGTTTATTTGTTGGTATCATATTATGACCACCTGAGATTTGTTTATAAGGTAGTGGTTTTGAGCTCGATGCTTTGAATGTTGGGATTGCAAAAGTGATTTTGTGGAATAAAAAAACTGTGACACGTCTTTATTTCCCTTTATTGTTTAAAAATATGCATTGTCTTTGCCATGAAGATTAGCAGCCTAAAGTATAAAACTTCAGTGTCGCCTAAGGTATAATATACGTTGCAGCCTTACTGCATCGTACGTATACCTTAGGCTGCATCGCATATTATTGTCAGTACAGTATTCCCCAGGCTGCGTCTACACTGTCGGCAATAGCGGGCCCCCGCAATATCGGGCCGTGCAATAGCGGGCCGACCCCGTTAGAAGGAGGTGCCTGCTTTCAGTTCAATTCGATTCATTAAATCATTTGTCCTCCCTAATGCTTGGAGAGGGGGGGAAATGATTATATAACATAACTTCATTATACCCAGTACACAGTACTTCTGGTGTCACTGCATATTTTTAAACTAATGATAATAATAATAATAATGATAATAATATTATTATTATTATTATTAATATTATTAATAATATTAATAATAATAATAATAATAATGTATGGAATTTATATAGCACTGAATCTTGTAAAGCAACAAATCAAAGGGCTAACATATAAAACAGAAGATAACAGGTTCATCAAGTATGCCACTCACGCAGTACGTACGCCTACAGGCACGAGCGTTTTTTCAGAAAGAAAGAAAGAAAAAAAAGGACTAAAAAAACGTGTGAACGGGAGAGGAGGAGGGAGAGATAAAAGTAGATGAAGAAAAGGAAAGGAAGAAGGACAGAAAAATGACCTTGTTCTTTCATCATTCTGCTCTCCTTCCTTCTCCACCCTCGCCCCACACTCCCGAAGTTCCTCAATCCATCCCCCACCCCACCCTTCTCCCCGCCCCTCCCTCACCAACCCACCAGCCCACACACCCCCACGCTTCCTTACCACACCATGCCCCCCATACTCCCTAATTCTAATCCGCCCTTATCACTACACTGTCCATCCTCCACAGAAGTCCTTGTCTCTCGAAGGCTTCATTTGCAAATATTATACCACAGCGCTACCGAGAGAGGAGGGAGGGGCGGGATTGGGGATGGGGAGGGGGGGGGGGGGGGGGGGGGGGGGGTCGAGGGTGACAGGGAGGTACAGAAAGAAGTGAGAAGGGACACTAATTATGCATACATGACACCACAAGGTCATGACCCCTGTCATCTCTTCTAACCCTCGCGTTGACACTGTAGGCTGCTAACTACATTATACTCTTATACTATGCTGTACTATGGCTGTTGGTATGGGTATGAGGAATGTATGTAGCCAGTAGCATACAGTCTCTGTATGTGTGTGACCTTGTACAGGGGGGTGGGGGGTTGAGTGGGGAGAAATGTGGGGGGGGGGGGGGGGGGGGGGAAGGGGGGCTTCTTTAGGTTTAGGTATGGATGTATGGAATTCATACTTTCCTAGCGAAACAACAACAAAAATCTATCTAGTAGGCTGAAACATTAAAGTAGAATTTAAAGTGATGGTGTGTCTTTCATTTCTGGCTGACTTAGGCTAGCTGATTTGATTTTACTGTACCAACTTCCCGAGAAAGCAGTGGGGTACCCGCATTGAGACTTTCACTCAGTGTGTCTTGGAGAAGTCAGCTGAATCCAACCGGGTGGAGAGTGTCCTTCTTCCTGGTCCAAGATTGCATGCTGGACATATTCGTGTTATTTCACACACACGTGCACGCGCGCGCGTGTACACACATACATACACACATATACACCACCACCATACCACACCACACCACACCACACCATACCACACACACACATACCAAACCAAAACTAAATCAAAATACTATAAAGGTATAAGCATACGCAGCCGTGTTTATCCATATATGTGTGTGTGTTCGTTGGTTCGTTCGTTTGTTGTTTTTTTGTTCTTGTATTTAACGTCTGTTCACTATAAGTGATATTAGACGGAAAATCCACGCGGTGTGTGTGTGTGTTGTGTGTGTGGTGTGTTGTGTGTGTGTGTGTGTGTGTGTGTGTGTGTGTGTGTGTGTGTGGTGTCTGTCTGTCTGTCTGTCTGTCTGTGCTCATTTCAGCCCAAGCCAGTGTGTTTGGACAGAGGTAGAGGGGAGGGGTGTTGTCCGATTCCCTCTCATGTCTTGGTCACTGTGGAGGTGAATTAACTGATTCTCAGCTCTGACCGGCGTGTCCTAGTCTATCTGTCTGTCAGTGTGATGGATTGTTATGGTCAGTCGACATGTCGTCTGCTTCTGCCTAGCGGTGAAAGATAGGAATGATAGATAATAAATATGATGTCCAGGATGGTGGTCACTGGGGTTGTTGAGTTGTATGAGGTGTATGTTGCAGTTCTTCAGCCTATACACACACGTCAGCGCGAGCACACACACATACACATGTGCGCGAGCGCACACACACTCACAATATATATGTAGTGGATGGGTAAGCGTTTGGGCGCCTTGGCTTCAGCACAGTCCCCCAGTTCAACTATCTGCAAATGGGTGCCTGTCCTCTTTAGGGTCAGGGAAGGTAAAGGAGCGAGAGAGAGGAGGTGGGCGCCGCCCTCAGTATGCTGGACCCTAGAGAAGTGAAGTCTGATGTCTCGCTCCCGTACGACCACATAGGTTATGGGGACACCTTTACCTATCCACGCATGATACCTATTTATCCCTATTCAAGAGCAAACAAAGGGATAACTTCTATTTTCATCGATAAACCAATGGCTTATTATCTACACCTGTCTGTATACTGAAGACAACAAAAACCCCAACCCCTTTTGATGTCTATTAATACACAACAGGGCATGCCAAATATAATTATAGTCTGACCCTGATCGTGTCCCATGAAACATAGTGTGTGTGCGAGTGTGTGTGTGCGTGCGTGCGTGCGTGCGTGTGTGCGTGTGTGTGTGTGTGTGAGTGAGAGAGAGAGAGAGAGAGAGAGAGAGAGAGAGAAGATCTGTGTTGTCTTGGGCGGTAGAAAATGTTTTTCTTTTAAAGATGAAGAAAGAGAAAGACAAACAGATTAAAACATGCAGACGAACAGACAGATAGCGTGAGGTGGAGGAGGACCAACCCTTTTTTCTGAGGGGGGGTGGGCGCTTGTATTAAAGGAAGAAATATACAATAGAGTTAGCATCTGTCCTCTCTCAAATTGATTCCATTAGCTCTCGTCAGAGTACAAGCTTTAATCGAATTTCCCATGGGAAATGAAAGAACAGCTGGTGTCAGTCCTAAGTCTGTTTCCATCATCACATGACAGCTGGTGTCAGTCCTAAGTCTGTTTCCATCATCACATGACCTCTGTATTATATGAGACAGAAACAAGATTTTGCAGGGTCGTTTTCTCTTTTTAAAAATTCTTTTATATCGAGGATAATGGAATAAGTACTTAAGAGCATTTTTTACATCCAGTCCCCGTGTGTATGCGGTTTTGTAAATTCTGTCATCTGTTCCCACCGCACCGGCACACAATGGCCTACTCTTACGAAAAGCGGAACAGGATTTAACGTGTGCGCAAGATGTTCTGCGTGCGTTCGCACACGGGGCCTTGGTTTATAGTCTCATCCTAAGGACGTCGTGGTTGCGTGTGTACACACACACACACACACACACACACAAACACACAAACACACACACACACACACAGAGTCTCTCTCTCACACACACATACACATACACACACATGCTCGCTGCCGCTCGGATAGATGCACGTTTGTACGCTCGCACGCACACCCCCACACACACACTCTCTCTCTCTCTCTCTGTCTCTCTCTCTGTCTGTCTGTCTGTCTCTCTCTCTCTCTCTCTCTCTCTCACTCTCTCTTTGTCTGAATAGCGCCCAATCACATGACAAATATCCAGAGGATAATAGGATCACTTCCGAAACAGATGGTAACAAGGGCTACGGCTGTTTGTGGTCAGGTTGTTTCACGGCTAGGGTCTTGCGGGTTTTGCTTTTGTCAGATGTGTAAATCCCGGATTTTTCATCACTTTCTCCTGTGAGGAATCTGAGGTTTCCGTAGTAATTATTACCTGTCTTTACGAACGTGTTGTGAGAGACATTTCTTTCTTTTGCATATTGCTTTCTTTGTTCTTTCCTTTGCATATTGCTTTCTTTGTTTGATCTGCATGGGCGAAGTCATCGTAGTTGTCGTCATCATCATTATCATCATCATCATCATTATTATCATCACCATCATCATCAACATCATCACCACCACCATCATCATTATCATCATCATCATCATTATCATCAACCACCACTATCACAACTGTCACCACCACTACCATCATCATCATTATCATCATCATCACCATTATCTTCTCCTTCTTCGCCATCATCCAGATCATTGCTGTTCTTTATTGGTTTTCTTTTCATTCTGCAATATTTTTGTGTGCTTGGTTGTTGTTGTTGTCTTCAATTTAACGTCTGTTCACTCTTAGTGATATTAGACAAAGGATGTGGAAAATGTAGTGGATGTAGTGGAGAGGGGAATGTACAGAGAAAAGACTGATTAGGTAGCATGTGTGTTGGTATTTTCATGCAATTGAAGGGGTGGGGGGAATCTTAAACATGAGTAAACATTTAAATTCAACAAATTGTGTGCTTGGTTTCTGCCTCTTAAGTATGTCATAATACTGCTGTCCTCCCCCCCCCCCATAGCGTGTTGTTTCTTAAAATTGTAAATGAGTATAGCATACTACTACTACTACTACTACTACTACTACTAATGTATGGAATTTATATAGCACTGAATCTTGTAAAGCAACAAATCAAAGCGCTCTGTATTCTTTTCTGTTGCTATAACTGCAATGACGTATGATTTATCATGTTATCCATGTTTAAAATCTAGAACTGGACAGTTTTAAGGAAAGATTGTAAATAAACCATTTAAACAACAAATAGTCTTGTATTTGGTTGCTTGTTCATGAGACTTTACTTGAACCACATGCTGTTTCGAGGTAAGGTCAAAACAAATAATTGAAAAAACCCCAACAACAACAAAGAAACAAACAAGCCAACAGAGAGAGATAGACAGACATACAGATGATCAACAATGTTTGCTATTAATTGTTTCATCCTTTGATATTTAATACTTTCCTTATAAGTCTTCATGAACTCCTATGGATTGAAATGATAAAGCATTTATATTCATAAAGGCAGCAAGCAAACAGCAGATTTGTCTCCAAATCTTCCTGAATTTCTCTGGCTTGAAATAATAAAGTATTCATACTAGTATTCATAAACAAAGCAAACAAAGAAGCGGATCACGTTCAGTGTTTAAAGCTTCTGCGGTCTTCCATCGTTCTGTCCGTCTTTGTTAGAAAGGTCAGTCACATTGGGGTCACTTATTAACGAGCTCAGATCACATGACTGCTGGCTAGTCTGGCTCCGACCATTTCCTTCTGTTCACAGTAGGTTTGTGTGCTTCTCTTCACAATGGCTCCTCGTCTTTTCTGTGGTTTTGTTTTTGGTTTTGGTCCTGTTTGCTTCTTTCTGTCCGCCTGTGTGTCCCATCTATCTTTGTGTGCGTTTGTCTCTCTGTCTGTGTGTTAGGTTGGTCTTGTCTTTGCTTGTTTAAAAGGTGTGGTCTGTCTGCCTGCCTCCCTCCGCTCTTTCTCTCTCTCTCTTTGCCTTGTGTTACTACGCTTTGTTTGACCCCATTCTAGGGACTGGAAGCTTGAAAAATTCCTTTACATTGTTAATGGCTCTCTCTCTCTGTCTCTGTCTCTCTCTCTGTCTCTATCTCTGTCTCTCTCTGTCTGTCTCTCTCTGACTGTCTCTCTCTGTGTCTCTCTCCTGTCTGTCTGTTTCTCTCTGTCTCTTTCTCTGTCTCTCTCACTCTCTCTCTGTGTCTCTCTCTCTGTCTCTGTCTGTCTGTCTGTCTGTCTGTCTTCTCTCTCTCTCTCTCTCTCTCTTCTCTCTCTCTCTCTCTCTCAGTATTATATTTGGTCGTCAGTTTGTCCTATCTAACAGCAGTTGCTTTAAAAAGCAATATCAATATCAAACGAATTGTGCGCCAAATTAATCAACTGTATTTCCATACCTTGATGTATCGTGCACATCCTTTGTTTCTCCCCTTCGACCCCTGTGATGTGTGATTAGATTGATACACAATCCTCTGTGTGGGTTTGTGTGTGTATGTGTGTGTATGTGTGTGTGTCAAGTCAAATCAAATTGTGTGCGCTTTTTGTAAAGAGATGTTAAACTAAAGAACACACACACAACACACACACAACACACATACATATCACAACACGACCCCCCCCCACACACACACACACACACACATACACCATCACATCACACACACACACAAAACCATCACCATCACCACCACGTCACGTCACCACCACCACCACCACCATCTACGCGCACACACGAGCAACCCAGACCATTTTCAGAAACAAGACATTCACGTGCAGTCAAACGTCAACAACAAAAAGAAAACTTGTTGCACACGACACATTGACCCAGTGACCTGGAAAAAAACCTGCTTCCGTGGTACCAAAGTCTTCTAGAATACAGGTCAAAGGCCTTTCACGTTGTGCGTAGAATGGGGGGGGGGGGGGGGGGGGGGGTTGTTGCGATTTTTGTTTTTCGTTTTGTGTGATGGGTTTGGAAAATCGTAAAATCTACACACGTGAACGCTGAGCTAGTCTTTTCATTGTTTGTGTACAGCATTTTTCATGTGGTTCTGGCTGTCGCCTGTTTGAGTGGGTCCCGTACTCTGTGTGTGTGAGTGTGTTTGTGTGTGTGTGTGTGAGAGAGAGAGAGAGAGAGAGAGAGAGAGAGAGAGAGAGAATGTGTGTATGAGTGTGCGCGCACGTGTTCGGCAGCATGCATCACTGTATGCGTGGTTGTGTGCGCTCGCGCGCGAACTATAGAAACTGCACATGAGTGCCTGTGTACCATCTTAGTAATGGTGTGGTGCATTTAACAGCCGGGTACACACTTTCGTGTTGTAGCTATATGGATACTTGAACGCGTAGAAAGAAAAACAACTACAACAAAAACAACCGCTTTTTGCTTGAAAGCATTCGGTTACTGTTTTGTGGTTGAAATACTGTGTGTGTGAGATAGAAAGGGGAGGGAGAGACAGACAGACAGAGAGAGACAGACAGACAGACAGAGATTTCTTCTCTTTTGCCCCCCAACACACCAGCTTTTAACATGATTATCCCAGCTGTTGTCGGGGCAATAACGCACATGGACATCATCATGATAGCATCATCAACAACAGTCGTACGTGCTTTACTTCGTGCGGCTGCGGGGGCGATGAAAACACGGAGAGTGGGATAATACTTTTGAATAATGATGATAATTGTTAATTCATCATCGTGATGCTGACACTTGCCCAGCTGACTGCAGAGCAGCGGCCCTGTAAGAACAACTCTCTTGGCCGAGGTCAAAAACCTTTCAATTTTTCTCTAATATTTCTGTATTTGTTTATTTATCTATTTATTTTTCTTACCCTCACCGATTTTCCGAGTCTCTTTCGCCCTCTTTCACAAACCCACCTGTGAAAGTGCGCATTTTTTGGCTGAATGAATGTACAGGCCTAAACAAAGTTTTGTGTCAACAACTTGTTTGTTTCAATGGGCCTGTCAGCGCGCACGTCTTGTATTTCAAGCCATTCTTCGGTGAATTGAGCTGCGCGTCTGGTTTTCGGGGCAGACGATAATGCAATGACAGGATACTCCACGAAGTTGTGTGTGTGTGTGTGTGTGTGTGTGTGTTTCAGTTTAACTTATATTCATATCAAGTGATTTCAGACAAAATGTGTGTGTGTGTGTGTGTGTGTGTGTTTGTGTTGTGTGTGTGTGTGTTTGTTTCAGTTTACATATATTCGGTATCAAGTGATTTCAGACAAAATGTGTGTGTGTGTGTGTGTGTGTTGTGTGTGTGGTGTGTGGTAGTTTCAGTTTAACGTATATTCATATCAAGTGATTTCAGACAAAGTTGTGTGTTGTGTGTGTGTGTGGTGTGTGTGTGTGTGTGTGTGTGTGTGTGTGTGTTGTGTGTGTGTGTGTGGTGTGTGTGTGTGTGTTACAGTTTAAGTATATTGGTATCAAGTGATTTCAGACAAAAAGTGTGTGTGTGTGTGGTAGTTTCAGTTTAACTTATATCAAGTGATTTCAGACAAAATTTGTGTGTTGTGTGTGTGTCGTGTGTGTGTGTGTGTGTGTGTGTGTGTGTGTGTGTGTGTGTGGTGTGTGTGTTTGTGTTAGTTTCAGTTTAACGTATATTGGTATCAAGTGATTTCAGACAAAAAGTTTGTGTACGCACGCGCGCATGTGTGTGTGTGTGTGTGTTAGTTTCAGTTTCAGTATATTCATATCAAGTGATATTAGACAAAATGTGTATGTATA